>CM050165.1:318516732-318844232 GCA_027410445.1 Discoglossus pictus
AAAGACAGCATCCATTCTGTGAAAAACTGAAACTTTCCATCTCCAGTTGCCTTGACTTTGTAAAATCATGTCGGTCCACAATATATCTGAGTGTTATAGCCACTGTAAAATTAAGCAAATATTGGTGTTTTTATTAGTGTCATGCCTGTCACAAATATCTGGAAGTAAGCGTTAGGCTTCTACCGTAACAGATTGGTAATATGGATCAGTGTTATAACCCTGAGCAAGAATAGTTAATTTGAGATTATGTGTAAGGTCTGCACTTAAATTATCTGAAACTACTGTAATCAGCGTAATTAATTTCTTGAGATTTTGTTATAGTTGGCCAATGTAATGCATCTACAAACACACAAACTGGCTGAGAAATGGTAGTCCAGGGTATGCAGGTGGTGCAGTGCACCAGGGCCCTCCTCTGGGGTATGAGTGCTGTGTAATTTAATTCCCTTTTGGACTCCCATGTGCCTCATTGGCTACAGCCCCCCTCCCTTGGGATCAAATTTGTGTGTGCCTGTTTAAATAAGAGCATTTCTACTGAAGCTCTAAGAGGTGGCAGTGTGGAGCAATTCAGCATGCTGGGGATATGTATCAGTGAAAAAAGTAATAGAGCAAGGGCTGCAAAGTGACAGCAAAGTACAATGGGGATGGGTGCTGTGAGGGGGGAGCAAAGGAGATAGGAATGGGTGCTATGTGAGGTGGGTGCAGAGAGGAGTTGGGTGCTGTGTGGGGATGGATGCTGAGAGGTGATGGCTGCTGACAATGACTGGGTGGAGAATGAGGCTAAGAGGGGTGGGTGCTGTTATGGGAAGGGGTATTTGAAAGGGGAGCAGTTATGGGAAGGGCTCTGGGGATGAGCACTGAGTGATTTGGTTCCAGTAGGTCCAGCGTAAAACATTTTTTTGCAAGGGGGCCAAAACTTTTTTTTTTTGCACCAGTGCCCTCCATACTCTAGCTCTGCCACTGGCCCCAAATAAAAAAAAATGACTGGAATATGTTATTATAATTATTTTAGTATTTGTGTGCTATGCATTGTACCAACAATGGCTTTTTATATTTAGCAGAGAAAACCCACCACAGATATTTGGAAATGACCACATTCTGGCTTACTCCTCATAGCTTCATGCTGAGACAGAGTTTATTGGTTACACTCACTAACAAGAATAAACTTAATTGATCAGGTCATGTTGTGGTAAACTGGTGTTCTGTCCATTTTTGCTTGCCTCTCTTTTTGAATATTCTTTCACCTTCCAAATTGATGACCAACTGTATCAATAGTTCCTTAAATGGGGAGAATTGAGCAATCCATTTTTCAAATGGTTTCAGTATTTATATCCCAGTATGTCTTCCGTGATTGGCTGAGAGGGGGCAGCATGTATTCATTGCTGACAGGGGAGTCATATAAACAGTAATGGAGGTGCCCAGTGTTGTATATAACATATATTAAATGATATTATTTTTTTTAGAAAAGATTAATGTATTTATTCTAACTTTACAAAATATTTACGGTAGCTATTATTTATCCAGGGTTTGCAAATAATGCGCACTGCCAATGTCTGGCATCAGGATTTACATTATTGAGTTATTTTATTAATCTCAATACATATGGTTTGGACATAATGGGTCTGCACTTTGAATATCACTTTTGTAGTAATACATGCTCCATAAAACACATATAGTACCTGTAGTATAAAGCAACTGTATATACACAGTACATGTATTTTATTCCTTCCTGTGATGAAGTCATGCTTTCTTCCCCTTCTGTACTCTCTAGGAGAGATGCTTTGCATGACTAGAGAAAGAGAGAGAGGGCCATTCTTTACACTGAGAGAATAATCAGTTAGTTATGCCTTGGAAGCATGGCTAACACTCTTCAGAATGTGCCAGGACAAAATCAGTCAAAAGCCATTGCGAAATGTTTAGGAAATAAAGGCATTGCCAGTCCATCGCTCATTCATTGGAAATAAAATGGCCACCAAGAGGCCTTTGGAAGAGGAGCTGCCTTGTTGCTATTGTGGCTCTTTATCACCACCTCAGAAGGAAGGCTCAGGACTCAGACTCATTGTAGCTGCCAGCATGTGCCCAATGCAGGCTGGGTCACTGCTCTGACCAGCTCCAAGCCTCATTGTGCCGAGGGCTGAGAGCGTGTTCTCTCACAGATGTGAAAGGTCACACTCCCACAGAGACTCCATACCTGGGCTTTTGTTAGCAGGCGTCAAAAGCTCCACAAAATTAAATTTATTTCCCAATTGTGACTGAAAGCTGTTGGGGGGATATTTAACTGGTGAGATTGGACAATATTGGACAATATGCTAGTGAATACTGTTATAGAAAAAAATAAAAGCAGCTTACAAGTCCTTCTGGAGAAGCACAAAAAATATAACACATTCACGTCTTTGCTCTTTTGTATAATGGTTAAGAATATGAACTATTATTTACTTCCCACTTTCCATTTTATACTTTGGGTTCTATGAAGTCTTTCGATTAGTCTATATGAGACCAGTGTAATGTTTACAATGGAGCTGATTAATACTTCAAAAACAACTGTGTTCAAAAAACGTCCATAATAAACTGTAATATTACTCGGAAATGTTAGTCTTAAGGTATTTTAGCACCTTTTCAGTCCTCAATATAGATTTGTTTCTTCGTTATTTGTACAGTATATCAATGTTATGCAAAATGAACAAAGAAAAATACATAAATGTATAAAAACTAAATAAATACTTCTTTACTTTCATTTAGAGTCATTCAGATGACACCCTTGTTTTTACGACAGAATGACGAGACAGTCAATAAGACCAAAACTAATTTTAAATACTGATACTACCAGGCGTCGTGAGAAAATTAGTTGAATGTATTAAACATACCCACATTCATTTTCTGATATTATTCCCTATATTTCTATTCTGTATTAATTAAAGATTACATTTCTACTTTCATGTGTTCAATAAATGAGCAGAATCTACAATAACATTTTTTATAATACTGTACAGTAAGCATTATGTTAGTTTCTTTATCAAACACTTGTAAAACATTTTCTTAAACCCACTAGTAGAGGAGCTAATAACAAGGGCGCTGTTGTTAAACGTGTTTAAAATTGCAAAGACTTGAGTTTCAGTTTGTTAATTGTACACTTGATTTACAGGTGATTAGTAGAAAGAATAAAAACTCTGCTGGCAAAACCAAAGTACATTCTTCTTTCAAGAGAAGGCTTGCCACAAAAGGCTGCAGTGTTGTACTGTTAGTGAATAGATATCTCTACATACAGAGGCATAATCAAATAAGAGAAGCAGCATGGTGCTGAGCTGGAGTGAACTCCCAGCAGGATAGAGAGGGGAGGTTGGAGAGAGGTTACAGGTACTCTTTATCCTGCATTGCAGGACAGCTCCAACTTCCTGCTGCTAGAAATTTGTCTGCAATTTTTTCTCATTGAAGAAGCTGACTGGGCCTCTGAGAGATGGGTTGATATGATAACTTGATTAGTGCAGGGGACAGATTGCATGGCGGCATAGTGCCAGCTCAAAGGAGCTGCGCTGAGAGTCCTTAACCTCTCCTCAGGAGACCGCAGTTTGTCTACTAACGTATGAGCCCCCCTGGAATTTTTACAAATAAGTTGTCTAGTTAGTTGTACGGTTATCACTTACAGAGCACTAAGTGACATACCTACCACATTTCATCTGTACAGACGGGAATCACACATAAAATATTATTCAAAATACACATAAAACATGTATATGACAACATGAGAGGCTGGAGATTTGGAATATTATTATTTTTAGCTACTTAGAAAATATTAAAGTTAATTGCTACTACAATAAAGCACTAGTGACAAAGAATGTTTATCTAGACAGAGCACTTAGGCTGTTTATTTTTATTATTAATATTTTCCATCTTTGTAATAACTAAATATATTTGATTTCTAAAAGATTTAATGCACTAGAATTGCATATGTAAAAGTAGCTTGGGAAATGGGAAAATGAGTATGAGTATACACAGCAAGCACTTAAAGTAGAACTCAATTTCTTGATATTGTTTATGTTATTGTATTGTTTATTTTACTGTTACTTGTATAGCTGAAAAATATTAAGGAAGCATTAATCAATCGGTGGTAGATCTGCTTTCCACTGCTACTGAATTGTATCTGTTTTTAACACAAACAGCTAGCATTCCTAATACACATCATATCCTTTATTCATAGACAAAACAGTTCTGGATTGTATTTTATATTTTGTACATAGCACTTATTATTATTATCCTTTCTTGTTAAACTTAATATAAAATTCAAACATTTTCCCTGGCTATATTTAAAAAATAAAAAGTAGAACAACAAGCAAAGAAAAATATTATAAATAAGAACTTCAGAAATGCACCAGATTCCTTTATTTCTCAGAGGCTATGTAGGAGTTCTCTGATCATGAAATTGTAGCTTTCAATTAAAAGGTTTATCAAAAACAGTCATTGTAGCCTCAGATAACTTCCTCTAGCCTCAGAGAATCTTGGGGAATCTGGTACAATGAGGTAAAAGTATGAATCATCCTGAATGTTTAATCATGTTTTTTGCACACTATTTTTATAACAAAAATTTTACATTTGTTTTAAAAAATTTTTATGAAGAGTATAATTGTGAATCAAAAATCTGGTTAAATAATTACAATTTGATTGTGATAATTTGCCAAGGAAGGTGGAGAGATGTTCCAGACTCATCCTCATTCATAGTTGTGTTGATTTTACTCTTTTTTAATAAAAAAAAAGAAACGTAACAAATAAAAAATTTTATAAAGCAAGAATAAAGTACACAGAATGGTATAGTAAAACATAATTAACGCACAATAAAAGTTAAATGTTAAATGTTATACAAAGTCCTTCTAAATCATTGACCCAATGCTTAAACAATACAATATGTAGTAGAAACTATCAGTTACAAGAAAGAGGAACTTTTCCTTTGAATCTGGAAAGCTATTCACATATTTGTTAAATTACTATTTCTTTTTTATCTATAATGAATGTATGTGAAAATATCAGCATGAGACAGAAATGATTTACAAAGTACCCTGAAGAGGACAGTCAATTAAGTTCACATTTCTAACTTGCTAAACAACAGGCAATGCTAGGTTCAGTAACACTGAAAGAAGGGCCAAGAACACCCCTTGAAATGGCCCTTTGAGAGGGTTCAAAGAAGCACAAAACAAAAGGCGGTTTTGGTGGTGTTTTTACTCTCCAGCTATTGTCCACTCTTCAACATCCAAGAGCTGTCATGTAAGAGAAGAGGTTGTTAATGTGGCAAGTGGGAGTTTTTAATTGTCCCAGGCTAACAATACTGGCACATTTTGCGTGGCCTCATTACAGAATAATCTGCAATGCTTTAAGAACGTTCCCACTGATTATCATAAATAGCAGAAAAAGCCATTCACAAATAAAGCAGGTTCCATCTGCCCATAGCATGTCTTCACCTTGACTTTAAATGGAGAGTAACTCCCCCTGGACAATAAGGCGGCTTTGGTATGAAAACTTCAATGCACTGACTTGGGAAGTGAATTGAGTGAAATATCAACATAGTATTCTGCATGTTTATTCATTGCACGGCCCATTCTATTCACCAATTCACCAAGTCCCCATCCATTGTGAACACTTCATTCTGTAACAAACTCCAAAAGCAGAGGCATGAAAATGAGCTTGGTGCCATTTTGACGGGTTAGAGACTGCACCTTACAAGTAGAAAGATCCCACTAATTATGTTCGTTCTGCTTGAGAAGTTTCAGTATATTAATTCAGGTGTCTTGAAATTGAATTATCCAGTCATTAATCAAGAGTTTCTGACAGTGAGAAAAGCAAGTTGTCCCCCAACTTTGCAAGTGCTCAATTTACTTTTTGTGGAGTAATTGTTTGAGACTGAATGATGATGACATGTTTAGAATAATAGGGTTTACATTCTACTTCTCATCTGTGCAGTAAAATGTACTATGTGGCAAGAGTATCCAAAGCTGTGCAATTCTAACCTCATACATCTCAGAAAAGTGTCAAATGCATCACTTTGAAATGGGAAATTCTCCAGGCTTTCAGAAGGTCTGCATCCTTTTTGTTGTTCCACTAAAAAGGAGCCACCAACTACAACCAGCTTGCTTTCTCCAGAATCAACATGTCCAACAGTGTCTTTTTTCTTCTAATGCAAACTCTCCTCACTAACATTATCTTTCTTCTTACTGCATCACATTCTCCTTTCTTTCAACCACTCTTCTTTTCATGTCAAAATCTTTATCTCCTCATTTTCCTCAACTCCATTTCACTTTCAGTGTTCTTTTGCTTAGTCCAATCTCTCTTTCCTTTGAATCTCATCATTAATCTACCCAGTCTTCCTCATCTTCAGTTTTCCTCACTTTAGCACTTTTACTCTTTTTTTCTTCTTACTCCTCACTTAGACTCAATCTCTCACTTCCAGCCTCTTTCACATACCCACACTCGTTCTTCTCCCCATCCCCTTAAGGCTCACTCCATTCACCACTCACCGACACACTCTCTAGAAACCCAATAATAATTAAAAGCAATAAAATGACTCCTTGCATTTGAGTTCTAATAATAAATACATTGTTGTATATTCTGAGTAACTGCACACTAAAAATATACATCCATGATTATTCAATGAAACTGGCCCCCTTCTTATTAATTCTAAATGTAGTGTACCATTTAACAGACACGTAAAAAAAGAACAGAAACGTTCCTATTCTTTGGCCAAGTTGTGTCTTTATATCAAGCAGCTGAGACTAAATCTTAACCTTTATTAGATATAATTACAATTGTGCATAAATAAAATATATAAAACTTGATGTGGTTTTGTTTGTTGCATACTTTTTAATATACAGTAGAATATTTATATAATTAATAATAATAACAAATATAATTATAATAATAATAATAACAATTGAGCCTCTGCAGAATATGTGAACTACAAAAAAAAACAAAAAAAAACCTGAATCTAAAGTAATACCAGCCCCATTAAATTCGGGCTATGTTTTACAATGTAACCCGTAACGCCAATTTTACGGGTTACGCAGCCCGCAGACGACTTGAAGATTAAAATGCAGCTAGGCCGAGAAAAACCTACGTGTTGAGCAATGTTGAACTTTGCGCCCGTAAATCCTTTGATCCGTCAAGCCCGCAAGCCTTGTTCAATATAGCTATTGCTAAGAAGTCACATGTGAGTAAGCCCATAACACACAAATGCAGCCAAAAGCCCAACATGTGCTTGAGAGGAAAACACACTAGTGTACATTTATTAAAAGTGAAAGTGATGTTAGTTCTTAGAATTAATAGCACAACATTGTCAAGCTCACAAATCGGCCCTGAAAAATACTTTATTTCATGTTTATATTCCGTGTTATATCGATCCCTGCAATCAGTGTGTTACGACATATACTGTAACTCGCATGTAATAGAATATCACATTTACGGCTTTATTAATATTGCATTAATCTGGAATGTGGGTCCGATTGCAAACTGTAATTGAAGCCCGTAGGCTTTTAAAATCTACCCTCCCCTTTTTCAGTGACGTAACGCTAACATTCTCTTTTTCCATTGGCTCCGTCTAAACCCGTAACTACGGTCTACACTAATTGATCGTCCACACGGCTGCAAATCCAATATTTTACGAGCGGGTTACGATTTTCGTCTCAAACCCGCAGCTTGTTGCCCCTTCCAATTTAATAGCAACGTAACTCTGCCAAATTTCAAGCCTGCAGCTGTTACGTGCTTGACATTGGACTTACGGGGCTGGAATTTAATATGGCCCAATATTTGTATCTTGCTCAGTGGCATACATATTTAATAAACTGCCCAGTGATAGTGCCTATGAAGAACTGCTGAGAAAATTTGCAGATGTATAGTGCAGTGTTTCTGCAACTATTTTTTATCCTACCATATTGGGCAATATTAATAACTTCACATTAATGTGGATGGCAATATCAGTAATACACCATTGTAAGTACATGACTATATAACTAGTTTAAAACCTCACTTACCGTATATACTCGAGTTTTCAGCCCTTTTTTAAGGCTAAAAAGGGCCCCCTTGGCTTATACTCGAGTCACTCCCCCCCATGTCTCTCTAACCCCCCCGTGTCTCTCTAACCCCCCCCCCCGTGTCTCTCTACCCCCTGTGTCTCTCTACCCCCTGTGTCTCTCTACCCCCTGTGTCTCTCTAACCCCCCTGTGTCTCTCTACCCCCTGTGTCTCTCTACCCCCCGTGTCTCGCTAACCCCCGTGTCTCTTTCCCTCCCCCCTACTCATCCTCAACCCCCCCTCCTCATTCTAAACCCCCCCCTCATTCTACCCCTCTAAATACCCCCCTCTCCCTTTCCCCTCACTTACCTGCATCTGAAGCTCCTGCTCCGGCCTCCGGGGGTATTTAGAGGGGTAGAATGAGGGGGGGGGGGGGGTTAGAATGAGGAGGGGGGTTGAGGATGAGGAGGGAGGTTGAGGTTGAGGAGGGAGGCTGAGGAGGGGGTTGAAGTTGAGGAGGGGGGTTGAGGTTGAGGAGGGGGGTTGAGGAGGGAGGTTGAGGATGAGGAGGGAGGTTGAGGATGAGGAGGGAGGTTAAGGATGAGGAGGGGGTTGAGGATGGGGGGGTTGAGGTTGAGGAGGGAGGTTGAGGAGGGGGTTAAGGATGAGGAGGGGGTTGAGGATGAGGAGATGGCTGAGGATGAGGAGGGAGGTTGAGGATGAGGAGGGAGGTTGAGGAGGGGGTTAAGGATGAGGAGGGGGGTTGAGGTTGAGGAGGGAGGTTGAGGAGGGGGTTGAGGATGAGGAGGGGGGTTGAGGTTGAGGAGGGGGTTGAGGAGGGAGGTTGAGGAGGGGGTTGAGGAGGGAGGTTGAAGATGAGGAGGGATGATGAGGAGGGAGGTTGAGGATGAGGAGTGGGGTTGAGGAGGGAGGTTGAGGATGAGGAGGGGGGAAGAGACACAGCGAAGGGAGAGGGGGGAAGAGACACAGGGAAGGGAGAGGGGGGAAGAGACACAGGGAAGGAAGAGGGGAGAAGAGACACTGGAGGGAGAGGGGGACACAAGAGGGGGACACAGAGGGCACAAGAGGGACACAGGGGGCAGCACATTTCCCACCCTCGGCTTATACTCGAGTCACTCATTTTACCCAGTATTTAGTGGTAAAATAGGTGCCTTGGCTTATACTATGGTCGGCTTATACTCGAGTATATACAGTAATTGCATCTCTTTAAAGAAGTGTACCACCTTCTTATAAATGAACTATAATAATAATAATAATAGTGGAATAATTTCACATCCATTATATAAAGACATTTTTCATTTCATATTATAAATTCTGGGGCATTTTTAAATGAATTCCCTTATACTAAACTCAGAATTGCATTTTTGGGGATTTTATCTGCTGTTTTTCTAGTGCACATCATTCTTACATTAGTTCATATATTACATTTTTTTCCTTTATTATGGTGTTTCCCATTTATTATACCTTTGTCTTTATAGACTTATGCCCCTTGACAAAATTCACTTGATTACACTTGGCTCTGCACTAAACACACACCACACACTGAAGGTTGATGTGTCCTAGTGACGTCACAATGACACAATGCACATTTTTGCCAAGTCTAGGCTGGGTTTCAGTAGGGGTTTGTGGTTCTATAAATACAAGAATGCAAGATAGAGTGACTATGAGGTAACATAAGAGAGCTTGAGATCATGTACATATGAGTTTGCTTCACTCCATAAGTAAGTATGCGTAAGTTTGAGTGTGTGTTACAGAGTACAAGTGTGAGAGACTTGATGGATGTGTATGAGTAAAGGGGTATGCATATGAGTGAGCCTGTGAGAGCATGTAAGAATGCTCATATGAGACTGTGCGTATGTGAGTGTCTGCATGAGTTCATTAGTGAAAGTATGTCAAGGAGTGTGCCCGAGAGGTTGTGCAAAACCACACTTGACAATGTGCAAGTGTGTGAGTACATGCACACGTATTAGAATGTGTGGGTTGGAGTTTGAGAGTACATGAATGGGAATGTGTGTATGCATGATAGTGTGTGAATATATGTGTGAAAGTTGCCATTAGTGAGTGTGTATATGTTTGAGTTGTTTGAGAATATGCATATATAGCTGCTAGTGTGTGAGTGTTTGCATATGTTTAAACACTCCATGGACATACACATCACCTACACACCAACACGTTGTAACTGAAGTAGGTGTTCATCCATAGAATGTAATATAGATCAGACAGGCAGGCACAGCATGAGGACATGGCATGTTTGGAAGCTTGTTGGATACTGCTTAAGTTTCCGATGAGTAATCTCTATGACAGTTTTAAAGTTTATTAAAGACAGTCAAGCTAGATGGTCAAGCTGTTTTATCCTCATATCTGCTTTTAAATTGCATGTTTATATGTACAGTGCCTTGCAAAAGTATTCACCCCCTTGGCATTTTTCATGTTTTATTGCCTCATAACCTGGAATTAACATGGATTGTGTGAGGATTTGCATCATTTAGTTTACAGAACATTCCCACAACTTTGAAGATGTTTTTATTTTTATTTTGAAGCAAACAACAAATAGGACTAAATAACAGAAAAAGTCAATGTGTATAACTATTCACCCCCTTAAAGTATACCTTTTTTGGCAATCACAGCTCCAAGTCGCTTTGGATAAGTCTCTATGAGCTTGCCACATCTTACCACTGGGATGTATGACCATTCCACCTTGCAAAACTGCTCCAGCTCCTTCAAGTTGGATGGTTTGTGCTTGCGAACAGCAATCTTTAAGTCTGACCACAGATTTTCTATTGGATTGAGGTCTAGGCTTTAACTATGCCATTCCGACACATTTACATGTTTTCCCTTAAACCACTCAAGTGTTGCTTTAGCAGTGTGTTTGGGGTCATTGTCCTGCTGTAAGGTGAACCTCCGTCCTAGCCACAAATCACTCACAGAGTGGTACAGGTTTTGCTCAAGAATATCCCTGTATTTAGCACCATCCATCTTTCCCTCAACTCTGACCAGTTCCTCCATACATTTTGGGAGCCTCCCACATGCCTTTTCAGAAACTCAAAACGTGCTATTTTGTTTTTTGTGGAAAGTAATGACTTTCTTCTGGCCACTCTGCCATAAAGCCCAACACTATGGAGCGTACAGCTTATTGTTGTCCTATGTACAGATACTCCAGTCTCTGCTGTGGAACTCTGCAGCGCCTCCAGGGTTACCTTATGTCTCTGTGCTGCCTCTCTGATTAATGCCCTCCTTGCCCGGTCCGTGAGTTTTGTTGGGTGGCGTCTCTGGCAGGTTTGCTGTTGTGACATGTTCTTTCCATTTGCTTATGATAGATTTGATGGTGCTCATGGAGATCATCAAAGATCTGGATATTTTTTTTACAACCTAACCCTTACTTGTACTTCTCAACGACATTGTCCCTTACTTGTTTGGAGAGTTCCTTGGTCTTCATGGCAGTGTTTGGTTAGTGGTGCCTCTTGCTTAGTTGTTGCAGTCTCTGGGGCCTTTCAAAAAAGGTGTGTATATGTAATGACAGATCATGTGACACTTAGATTGCACACAGGTGGACATCATTTCACTAATTATGTGACTTCTGAAGGTAATTGTTTACACCAGAGCTTTTTATGCGCTAAATACATACGCACATGCCAATTTTCTGTTTCTATTTCTAAAAAATAGTTTTATGTGTATATTTTTCTAATTTCACTTCACCAACTTAGACCATTATGTTCTGATCCATCACATAAAATTCAGATTAACAAAACATTGAACTTAAGGCTGTAATGTAACAAAATAGGTAAAAAGTCAAGGGGGGTGAATACATTTGCAAGGCACTGTATGTTTCTAATGCCTAATGATCTGGGTTTCTGTGAATGGGACAGTGGCTTCTTACACCTCAGTTCGAAGACAGTTTTCATAGCTACACATACACTTCCCTCACTAGACTGGCTGAAATAACTATATTAATTCGCTCTTAACTGCAGTTCTTTGTTATTTGTAGTTCATACATACCGTATATACTCGAGTATAAGCCGACCCGAGTATAAGCCGAGGCACCTATTTTACCACAAAATACTGGGTAAAATGAGTGACTCGAGTATAAGCCGAGGGTGGGAAATGTGCTGCCCCCTGTGTCCCTTTTGTGCTTTCTGTGTCCCCCTCTCTCTTCCGTGTCTCTTCTCCCCTCTCCCTTCCACGTGTCTCTTCCCCCTCTCCCTTCCCTGTGTCTCTTCCCCCCCTCTCCCTTCCCTGTGTCTCTTCCCCCCTTCCTCATTCTCAACCTCCCTCCTCAACCCCACTTCTCATCCTCAACCTCCCTCCTCAACCCCCTCCTCCTCAACCCCCATCCTCATCCTCAACCCCACTCCTTCCCCTCAACCTCCCTCCTCAACCCCCTCTTCCTTAACCCCCTCCTCCTCAACCCCCATCCTCATCCTCAACCCCCTCCTCAACCTCCATCCTCAACCCCCTCCTCAACCTCCCTCCTCATCCTCAACCTCCCTCCTCATCCTCAACCCCCTCCTCAACCTCCCTTCTCATCACCCCTCCTCATCCTCAACCTCCCTCCTCAACTCCCTCATCCTCAACCCCTCCTGCTCAACCCCCAATCCTCATCCTCAACCCCCCCATCCTCAATCCCCTCCTCAACCTCAACCCCCTCCTCATCCTCAACCTCAACCTCCCTCCTCAACCTGCCTCCTCATGCTCAACCTCCCTCCTCATCCTCAACCCCCTCCTCATCCTCAACCCCCTCCTCATCCTCAACCCCCCCATCCTCAACCTCCCCATCCTCAACCTCCCTCCTCAACCTCAACCCCCCATCCTCAACCCCCTCCTCAACCTCAATCCCCCATCCTCAACCCCCCTCTTCAACCCCCCTCCTCATTCTCCCTCCTCATCCTCCCTCCTCATCCTCAACCTCTTTCCTCAACCTCCCTCCTCAATCCCCCTCCTCATCCTCAACCTCCCTCCTCATCCTCAGCCCCCCTCCTCATCCTCAGCCCCCCTCCTCATCCTCAGCCCCCCTCCTTATCCTCAGGCCCCCTCCTCATCCTCAGGCCCCTTCCTCTTCCTCAGCCCCCCTCCTCATCCTCAGCCCCCCTCCTCATCCACAACCCCCTCCTCAACCTCAACCCTCCCATCCTCATCCCCCTTCTCAACCTCCCTCCTCAACCTCAACCCCCCATCCTCAACCCCCTCCTCAACCTCAACCCCCCATCCTCAACCCCCTCCTAAACCTCCCTCCTCAACCTCCCTCCTCATCCTCAACCCCCCTTCTCATTCTAACCCCCCCTCCTCATCCTCAACCCCCCCTCATTCTAACCCCCCTCCTAACGGCACTCTGTATATGCTAATGAAGTGGCACGCATGTGACGTCACATGCGCGCCACATCAAGACCCGGAAGTAGCGAAGGCCGGAGCAGGTAAGTGAGGGGAGAGGAAGGGGGTTAGAATGAGGGGGGGGGGGGGTTTGAGGATGAGGAGGGGGGACGGAAAGAGACACGGGGGGTTAGAGAGACATGGGGGGGTAGAAAGACATGTGGGGGTAGAGAGACACAAGGGTGGGTTAGAGAGCCACGGGGGTTAGAGAGACACGGGGTGGGGGGTAGAGAGACACAAAGGGGGGGGGGGTTAGAGAGACATGGGGGGGGGGAGAGTGACTCGAATATAAGACGAGGGGGCCCTTTTTAGCCTTAAAAAAAGGGCTGAAAAACTCGGCTTATACTATATATGGTACTTGAATACTAGAATTCAGTAAACATTCCTTATCACCATTAAATTAAACAGCAAATAACATGCCCATAAATTGCAAAACCTTGAATCTGGCAACATAAGATAGAAAATAGAGAAATAAGAGAAGAGAAAATAAAGAAATAGTAATATTTTCTTATTGTACTACTGTTTTTTTTACAAACTGTTCACTGGAAGGTATGATCATGAGGCTGAAGCTCAAATATTTTGGTCATATCCAGTGCCGAATGTACCTTTTTGTAGACCCTGGGCAGTAAAGTAGATGAGCCCCTGCAAGTGAGTGCGCTAGGTATGCAAGGTCTGAGACCTTGGGCAGCACGCAGGAATATATCTGTCTGTAAGTGTACCTGGCATAATATATATATACATAAACAGATATACGCTTATACTTTATATATAGGTGTATGGTAATCTAATGATTTGGACATAGTAAGGGGAAAGTAGTAGTAGTTATGGATGAGGCACACAACTTGAATGGATTTAGGGCATCTTAAAACATAAATATGCCCATGGTAGATTAACTAAATGATAACAAAGGCTGCAAAGATCCAGGAAGATCTGCAATGGCATTTTTGTTTTAGGAAATAGACATTTCAGTCTACAGTGACCCTCTTTACAGTGCTGAAATAGTTTAATGAACCTTGGGGATTGGCTCATTCTTGTAATCTTGTTTAATATAAAAAAACTACCTATTTCCATGTTGATGATATTGAAGAACAAGGCAGCATTTGTTACCAGTGTGTAGTAATTTTCTCTTGACTGTAACCAGTGATTGAAATCAAATGCTAAGAAGGGTGAATAGTTTGTTCAGTGAAGTAAAATATAATCATTAATTAGAATTTCTTGTTACTAGTCCTGCTCTCCCACACAGGTCTCAGCGTGGTATGTGTGAACTCAATATATGCTTACGGTCCAGAAGGTAACTAGGGGAGTGCAGCCACTGAAGGATATGATGAACAGAAGCTCTGAGCAGAACAATGATAGGAAGCAGAATGGAAGGTTATTCATGTGTGCCGCCAATGCTAATCTAATTGGTCAAATAAGAAATAATGCCAAGACTATCAGAAGCAACAGTTTAGAGAACAACATCCACACCTGCAAACAATTAGACAGGAAATCAACACAAACATTCCTGGACCACTCGAACATGATTTTTACATTACTCTGATTTTAAGTTTGGAAATGTTCAGATTTACATTTAACACAATAACTGGATCTAAATATGCTTGTGATAGACATGGGTTATAGTCATCATATGTCATAAGACACCTCCTACATTGTAAATTCTTCGGATTAGGGACCTCAACTCTGTGGCACCAATTGTTTTGTTGTCGTATTGTATTGTATTTGTATTATTTCATATCTTATATTACTAAAATTACTATTTCACCTTATTGTACCCTTGTAAGTAGAATTAGTGAAAATATTGGAGCTTTATAAATAAAGAGTAATAATTATAATAATAATAGTAATAATAATAATATCAATGATCAAATAAAGTTACATTTTAAAACTTATAGGAGAAAGGGCTGAACAAATTGTTCACGTGTTTTCAAGGACTGTGTTTACATGTTACCAAGTTGACGAGACCACAGTGTCAGCTTAATTTAGGAAAATTAGTAAGCTGGAAGTATCTGAGACAGTAATCAGAATCTTGTGGAAGCCAATCTGCAAAGCCACCCACACACATTGATGTGATATTAATCTCAGAAACTGGAAGTGCAGATGTCAAGCAGAATATTACGGTAGCTGTGGCACAGAGAAGTGACACATCTGTGACCTTTCAGAAGTTACTCTATCTCTTGCTGCTTGAGGATAGTTCCCAAATTAGACCATCTCAAATTAAAAGACAGGATACACATGAAAGGACAAATATGAGCCAACATTGTTTATTACACTTAAACACTGTAGTAGCAGCAGACTTACTCAACCATTTTAAACCTAAACTAAACTAACAGCTACTTTTTTTCCATTGCATATTTCTTCTCTATTAGAAAGCATGGCTAACATTTACAAGATGCAATGCTGACAACTTACTCGGTCAAAACAGCCATAGTTCAGACATTGTATACCCCTTGCTTCATCACACAATATTGATTAGAATGTAAGAAACCATCAAGTTCAAATATGTTGAAGCAGGGACAAGCAGAAAGACCTAGAAATCCCGAACTTTTGGCTGCTCTCTTAAGATCATGCTAATTACAAGTTCTGAAATGTAAATCCATCCTTATAAACAATGCAATTTGTCCAATTTAGCCAATTGAATAGTGCTCTATATAAGCACATAGCATATTTTTTTACTGACGTTTTTAGCTATTGAAGACCTTGCTTTTAGATAGATAGAAGGTCACTAACTAAAAACTTCTGTAATAAAATATGCTATGTGTTTATATAGAGGCCTATTCAATTGGCCAAATCGCAATTGAATGAGGCCCAAAGTCAACAGAAACTTCATCACATTCTCATCTTCATATGCTTCTCAACAAAAGAGGAACTTTGCCGGCCCTTTATGGTCACATTCTGCCTTTGTGTTTGATTCCACTTGGGTCACATTTGTATATTCACATGGTTTAATTTAATGTGTGGTGTTGCCACTGGGTGATCAGGTACATGGGTAAAAATAATAAACCTTCTGTTCAGAACACTGAAACAAGAATTAAATTGATTCTGTAATAATTTTCTTTTTTATGTTTAACCTGTTAGAGCTTATAACAGTAATCAAAAATGTGAGTAATGTGCATTTAACAAGTTTTAACAACATATGTATATCTTGTGATTGTACATTCCATCCAAATTAGTTGGTTTCCTACTACTAAATATATTTTGGACTTGACCAATTAAAAAATGTTTCCAATGTTATGACTTCCCTTATAATTTAGGTTTGAATAGCTGATGGCCTTGAAAATATTGTGATACAATATGAGTGGAAGTCAATGTGCCTTTAGCTTTTCACCATCAAGCGTTTTTGTAACTACCTGCTTAACGAATTCCTTCACTCCTCTTACTGACATCTGCTCCCACCTCCCATACCCCTGTTACCCTCTTTCCTAATTTATCAGTCTCTCTACACATTCACCATCATCTTCTCCTCTATAATTAATTCTCTCAACTCCATTAATACCAAAATGTATTATCATGTGTATTATTTACTCATTGCACACCTTTTACTATGGTTGTGCAATTCGATTAGTACCAAGTAACATAATTGTTTTCTTATCTGTTTCCAGTTCTACCAATTAATCTCTCCCCTCCACTCTCCTTTCAAATCCTTGTCACTTCCCATCTCTTTCAATCTTTTCCATTCTCTATCAGTTTCCATTCGACCTCCACACATCTGAAGAAGAGATCTGTGCAGCCTTTCAAGACATTGTAACCTAATACCTTACTTGATAGATATGTTGATCCACTAAATGGTATCACAGTCTTCCAAGTACACTACAAACCCATAGGTACACCCACATGTGAAATCAAAGTATCACACACAGGAACATACAGACTGCTGACTAATTAATACATTTTCAGACCTTAGTGGCTCAGTGGGACACAAGTTCTATATTGAAAATATATCCTATTATGTCTAGCTGCTAAAGAAGACCAATATAATTGGGCAGACTGCATTGATAGCATTAGTGAGTCACACTATTGGTTTAATGGTTATGTGAGGAGGTTGAATCTGTAAGTTATTTTGCTCTTTCCATACTTTTAATTTACCTGGTTTTAATTGATGTATTTGTTCCAGTCAATCAGAGTAAATACTTGCCACTCTGGGAGTTGTTACCAAAACTACTATGAATCCTATTCACTCTTTTATAAAAGTGAATAGAAAACAGCCATCATGTATCCTTTACAGCTTGGAGGAATTTAGTAATTCCAGCCAACATTCTTTACTTTTTCCACATTGTGAAAATGGGAGAATAATCTTTTTTTGTAAGCAAAGAAATCTTTCTTTGAACGCTGAGAGCAGAAGCTTGATACGAATGCTTGAGGAAAAATAACTATATTTTGTAAATATGTGCACCGCCTTGGTGATAGAGCATCACATGCTCTATTCACTAACATCAAACTTCTACATTTTTTGTTAACAAAGCTGCGGTTTGTATCAGAAACATGTTGTTGCAATATCTACTAGGAATTAGGCTGGAAGTCAGACTCTCCTTCTGGCCATTTGGGAAAATAATCCGTAGGTCTCTTGTCTCCTGTTCAGTTGAACTAGAGTGTGTGTCTTGCCTTGAGCGGTGCTGGATTTCAGCTGTTAAGCTGCCAGTGTAGACATCTGAGAAGGATGTGGCTGGGTGCAGTCACAAGAGCACACGCACAGCACTAGGAGTCCAGAGCACTTTCACTGGATACTCACTGATTCACTTTTCACCTATTTTAAACATGAACCAAATTATGTGTGGTACAATATAAAAACACATGAAAATGAGAGGGCCTTAAAAATAGACCTTTAAAGAACTGCTGTGGTCATTTTTTGTATGATATCTTAAATTATTAAGCTTGTTAATGGGCAGAATGATTTTAGAAAGCAAACAAAAATAAATACATATTTTAATTTCTATATTTTTTTGTACAGTGCCCCCTCTGGTGCACATTCACATTTTATAGTTGTCGTAATTGCGAGTTGTCGTCACACTAGGCTCGCACTACTTAGGCTGCTATGAGCGCCAAAGGTGCTCATCATGAGCCCCACGGGACTTAGAGGCTGCAGGTGCTCATTGCAGGATTCGCTCGTAAGACTTTACAAATTATAGGGGCTGCAATGAGTGACGAAGGCAATCATTGCAGGGCACGCGAGGAGCGCCTTTGACGCTCCTCGCGAGATACGTAAGATTTTAAAACAGCCTACACATGAGCATTAAAGGCGCTAATGTCAATGGCTGCGATCACCAACGAAACGCGTAGCACTTTATTGCTGACGTAACAGTTCTCGCTTTTAATGGCCGTAATGGTCTCAACTGTGTCACTCGAAAGACCCCCAAAAACAGCCAGGAAGCTCGTGAGTGAGGTTGCAAGCGAATTTAAACCATAGTTGGTGTTGTTTGTCAAATGAAAATTGGCTAAGCAAGGAAAACAAATGGTGGCTGAAAAAACGTAAAAATTTGCAAACAGGATCAAAACGAGGCCGAACAACGCCAGGCACGCGGGACTTAGAAAATACATATGGTGAAGACAGTAACACTTACACAAACAACGCCAGGCACATAGGACTTGAAAATAAAACCAACGGCAGTCAGTGCGCACCACACAAAGATTCATTAGACACACAGAGGAGAAAGACACAGGAAAGGGACAGCTTGGGAGATGGCATTCCCAAGCACAAAACTTGCAGGTTAATGAGGCCTGCAATGAGTGGCAAAGCCGCTCATTGATGGGCTTGCGATGAGTGCCATAGGCGCTCAGCGCGAGTCCTGTAAGTAGACAGGAGGAGAGGCTCACAATGAGCGCCTTCAGCGTGAGGCCTGGCATTGTGTGGCAAACAGCATTACCAGGCTTCAAATTTTATTGCCATCATTCTTGAAGGGCAATTCCCTAGTATATATATATATTTATATATACAGTAAACTCTCGATTATCTGGCACCTGCGGGGATTTCCGATTGTAGGATAAGTGTAGTTTCCGGTTAAATAAGAGTTGCGAGAAAAGGGGCCTAAACAACCCTAAAACCCCTTCAAATACCTATTAAATTGCTACTAGCAACTAAACTGAGCTAAACTAAACTAACAGAAAAACTTTATTTTTTTATTTGCAAACGGTAAATAAAGGCAGGTGCCGGTTGCTTGAGAGTCCTTGTTGGCCGAGTGCCGGATAATCGAGAGTTTAGTCATATATATATATATAATTATATTATAATTATGTCATGGGGGTGAAGCAGTGGAGAGCAGAGTTACACTGAGGAGTAGTGGTGGAAATAGGGAGGCAGTATGTGGCAGAGGGAGGCAGCCTGGGTAGAAGGAGTAAGCTTGGGGATAGGCCGATGCAGGAGCGCAGCAAGTGCAGGGAGAGGTGTCGGTTAACGAGTGGCAGCAATAAGAATAGGGAGAGACGGCGAGGGTACAGAGAGAGGTAGAGGGGTAATGGGAGGAAGGACAGGAATGAATTACCTATTCCCTTCCTCCTCTGGGTCCTCCCCCACAACCTCATCTGGGCCTCTCCCACTACGAAAAAAAAATAAAAAAATATATAAATATATACATATATATACTGTATATATATCACATATATAGTTGCTCGCATGGCGAGCCCGCTGCAACTGCGGCCCTCGCTTTGCTGGCAAGGAGTGCCAAAGGCGCTCCTTGCGCTGGTGGAAATGAGCGCCATGGACACTCACCCCTACGACCCCCTACAACTTTCGGGGTCGTAGGGGAAGCTCCCACGTCGGCTGCAATGAGCTGCAGGCTCATTACAGGCCGCAAATGCGGCCCTTCGCGAAACGAGGGTCCACATTTGCGGAGGTGGTGGCTCTGTGGCGCCTCACAACCGGTTACAAACCACCACACAAGTGGGACTTGGAAAAAAAAACATAAACACGCAATGACTAACTACGGACTTACACAAAAATATACCAGCCGCAGGACTTAGAAAACAATAAATTGCAAACTTACACAAAAACAATTACGATCCGCGCACAGCGCAAAACATTAAAAACACAGCTTAAACTTTTAATTCTGTCAAATTTACAAAGTTTAGCCACTTGAAAATCTCCTAAGCGACAGAAAAAATTGAAAAAATTACACAAAGCAAATACGGCTTTTACAAAAAAACGTACGACCTTCAACATACACCATTAGAAAGGACGCTAAATCATACAAACCCGCCTACCACATACACATTTGCTGCCATTTTACATCACTAACTTAGACAATGCAGAAGTACACAGCTACCCTACCGGCTTTCCCTCGCGCACAAAGCCTATTTACACTACACACTACACACATTGCCGACACTTCCACCTCAGCTCCACAACACTGCAAACCTACGAAAACAGATTGTCTCTTCAGCACAATGCTTCCTGCATATATTACTTACAAATAGGTAAAGTATACATTTATTAATTTACTACTTATTTAATTAACAGCACAACATACATATACACATAAAAAAAATAAAAACACTGTCGTAATAAACGCAAAACAGATTCACTCCGCGCCTCACAACGAGCGCCAACGCTGCTCATAGCACACAAACTACACCAGGAGATAGCCTTGCATTAAGCGCAAAAAGCAGATCAGCGCCGACCTTACAATGACAGCAAAAGCACCTCTGATAAGAAAAATACAACAACCAAGAGGCTCGCAATGAGCGCCGCCGAAGGCGCTCAACGCCAGCCTCGCAATCAGAGCCGAGATCTCAGACCACCATAAAAAATAATGTCTGGCCCAAACAACATTCCTTGACTTACAATTCTATTGCGTCATTTTTTGATGGCCAATTTGCTAGTATATATATATCACATATTATAATTGTCTAACTACGAGACGTCGTCACGCTGCGTTGCGCAGTGCGTACGACTTTGCGATGAGCGCCGCAGGCGCTCATCGCCCGGCGAGCCTCGCACAGCGAGGCGAGCCGTTAAACCGCTCTGTTGCGTAGTGCGTATGACTTTGCGATGAGCGCCGCAGGCGCTCATCGCCCGGCGAGCCTCGCACAGCGAGGCGAGCCGTTAAATCGTAGCACTTTGGCAATGAGCGCCGCAGGCGCTCATTGCAGGCGAGCCTCGCGTAGCGAGGTGAGCCGTTATATCGTAGCATCGTTACATTGTAGCACTTTGGCAATGAGCGCCGCAGGCGCTCATTGCAGGCGAGCCTCGCGTAGTGAGGCGAGCCGTTACATCGTAGCAATTAGAAAAAAAAATACGAGGTGAAAAAAATTACGAGATAAGCGGCGGAAGAAAAACACAAAAAACCCCCACTAAATACACACAAAAAAAATAAATAAAGGTCACTTACAGCATGGGGAACCAGGCAGGAGGTCTGGAAGTGAGTTGGAACTGCAATTTAGATCGATTTAGCCGAGTTACAAAGATTGAAAATCGGCTAAGCGAGAAAAAAATGGCCGACAAAAAAAATGAAAACGAGGCTATACTACTACGAACTGCGTAAAACACCGCCACAGACGTATGTGTTAGAAAAACAACGAGATAAAGGATGCGGATTAACCGCACAATGAGTAAAAAGACAGTAACGAGTATATTTTACGAAAACGAGATTACCGATTTACGCATTAACACAGATGTCCCGCCTTTGTCTCGCGCCACATAGAATTTCCCGCCGAAAACAACGCATTTGGCTCGCGCAACTGCGGATTTCCCGCCTAAAACATTGGTCACAAAGCCTATATATAGGGCACATTTCACACAGGACTGACACTTTCTCCTCAGGTGATGACAGTCTGACTGGATGTTTTCGGATGCGGGGAAATCGCAATAGGTTGTTAGCTCTTCAGTATACTGCTTCAGCATTGTTATATTAAAAAAGGTAAATGTATTATTTCTAATTATTAATTAATAAATTGATAATTACTTAATAAATAATAGATAATAAAGTTAATTAATATAAAAATAATATTGTGCCTATTATTTATAATTAGTAATTAATAAATTGGTACTTAATTAATAAATAATAGAGAAGAAATTTAAGTCATAGAAAAATATTAGTGTGCCTATTTAAAATTATTAATTAATAAATTGGTAGTAATTAATAGAAAAATAATATTGTGCTTACCTGTGTGAAAGAATTGTTAATAACATTTATAATGTACATTATTAATTAATAATTAATTATTAATATCAAAATTAAGAAGATCAATAAAAACATTTTTAGTAATTAATTATTAATGTACATTAATTTTACAATTATTTGGTTATATGTCATGATTACCTGTGTGAAACAATTGTTAATAACATTCATAATGTACATTAATTAATTAGGAACACATTAATTCATTAATTATTAATGTACATTAATTTAAGAACTATTTTGTGTTATGTCGTGATTACCTGTGGGTAAGAATTGTAATTAACTTTCATAATCTATCATTAATAATCATTAATTTGAACAAAGGTTAAGAATGTGCAATATTTTGTATAAAATAAACCAAAAATAAAAAATAAAGCCGATATACTCATGCTTAGATGTTAATGTTAGATTGAGTCACACATTAGTTGAATATTAATGAACATTAATTGATTATTAGTTCATTAGTAATGTACATTTTTTTAAGAAGTCATTTGTAACATACTCATTTTAAAATAACAGTAAAAAAAAAGCCTACATGCTGATGTGTTGAGGTTATATTTAGTCAGACATTAATTTAAGATTAAGATATATTCATTGATTCCTATTGAAAAAATAACAGTAAGATTGAGTGTATGTTTAGAATCTATGCTTACATATGTGTGTTCATGCTGATTTATTGATATATTTTTTTTTTCAGGTTTTTAATGTATGCAAAAATAGTTATGTTAAGCCTCATTGATTAAGTAACATATTATACATCAATTACTATTTTGTATAATTGCAGGGAAATCTACGTGAATGACCAGAGATAGTGACGTTTCAACACATTGAACAGCATAAGGATCATTTGGACAGGTACAGAAATTAAATTATGAGGTTTTTAATGTAGCCGAATATATGTCTGTTGATGTTCATTTAATGATATTGATGAAGCAAAAGTTTACAAATATTATCTATTTGATTTTACAGTTTATTCAGATCTGCAAGGGAATAAACAGACAGCGTGACGTTTGCAGCCTTGGAACAACATCAACATCATCCTCACAGGTATAACATTTAATTTTGTAGTGATGCATACAAGAAGGCTATAAATTATATATTTGGTGTAAATTTAAATTTGTGGAAAATAGAGAGTACTTATTGAGTCATTTAATGTATGATATTTACTCAAAAAATGAAAAATCATGAAAAGACAATAATAATTAATAATAATATTTCAAGAAAATAAGAAGCTTACAACACTTGCAAAAAAAATAAATTGATGGTATGCTGTGAATTCAATCAAGAAGGAATGTCATTGAAGGATTAATAATATAAAGATAAATATGTGCAGCTATTTCCGATTTCATATATGTCAATAAAATACTTAAAAAAATGGTTTCATTTCTTTCAGTCTAAAGTGCAACAATTGAAAATGTTTTATTAGTTTATTTATCTACTTTCATCGAACAGTACAAAAAGGAAAAAAAATGTAGACAAAACAAAGAATAAACAATAATTGCATTTCTATTTACAATTACAGATTAACATGGCGGACAATGGAGAAGACAAAGTTGAACGCAAAAGAAGATTGGCAAGGGAAAGGAAGCAAAGGTGGAGAGATGCTCAGACACCGGAGACTTCACAACGCTTGCGAGAAGAAGATCGACAGAGACTTTTAAATAAAAGAAAGATGAGTAAGAAAGCCGCAAGTGAGTGTGTTGGGGCTTCCAAGAAACGTAAAAGTAAACAAAAACATCTCTCTGAACCATTGTGCAATGATTCCATTTTGCAGAATGACTTCAATGTAGACACACAAGAAAAAAATGTACATATAGAATGTGGGTCTGATATTTATGTTGAAGAAATGCATGATAATGTGTTTACTACTGCAGTAGAAGTAGATACTCATTATTGTGGATTACTTAATGTGGTTTGTCAGTTTTGTGGGGCCTATCATTTTATAAAGGAAAGACCTTATGACGGAAATTTCATTAGTTGCTGTCAGAAAGGAAAGGTCAAACTTCCAGTAAGACACCCATTTCCATATTATTTAGAATGCATTATGAGTGATCCAACATTTCCAAATTATAATAATTTTAAACAAAACATAAGGTCTTATAACAGTGCAATTTCATTTGCTTCAATGGGTGCAACATTAGCAGAAAATGTACCAGGACATGGTCCTTATTGTTTCAGAGTTCAAGGTCAAATATACCACAGAACTTCGCATTTACACCCACAAGAAGGACAGCAAAGGAAATTTGCACAGTTATATGTGTTAGATACGATGGAAGCTGTGGAACAAAGAATGACACTTCCAGAAAATAGACAGTGTTTGCGCATAGTCTTTGAACAGCTGGATAAAATTATGAAAAAAAACCCATATAGTCAAGCATACAAACAATTAGCACAGCTTGAAAAAGAACAACAGGAACATGCTCAAAGACATCAATTGCCTACACCAAGAGTCAATATGGTGTTAAAAAGAGATCGCAACACTGATCAGAGAAGATATAATTTACCTACTGTAAATGAGGTTGCCATGGTGTTTAAAAATGAAGATGGTGAACCACCTTTTCAGCGGGATATTAGAATATATCCACGCAATGAAGAACAACCATTTATTAATATCAATATATTAAGCTGTAATTTATATCCAATGACATATCCCATTTTCTTTCCAAATGGGGAACCAGGATGGGAACCAAAATTAAAATTGGAAAGTTATCCCAATACTAAACTTCGTATTCGATCTAATATTTCCATGCTGGAATATAAAGTGGCACAAACTGCTATCCGTGATTGTTTTAATCCAATTTTACATGGAGGAAAACTCACTCAACAATGGATTATTGATTCATATTTACAAGTTGAAGCCAATAATCTAAATTTTATTAAATATCAACAAAATAAATTACGAGTAGAACAGTATTGTGGATTAATGGATTATGTGGCAGATTTAGCTTCCAACAAAGACATTCCAGCTGGAAGAGCAATTATTTTGCCATCCTCTTTCCAAGGATCTCCTCGCAATATGCGAGAAAGGTATAATGATGCCATGGCTATTGTTACTAAATTTGGAAAACCAGATTTATTTATTACATTCACCTGTAATCCACAATGGCCAGAGATCAAGGAGAATTTGAATTTGGCACAAACTACTTCTGACCGACCAGATTTAGTGGCAAGAGTATTTAAAATCAAACTCAATTCATTAATTCATGACATCACTAAAGCACATTTATTTGGACAATGTGTGGCTTTTGTTTACACCATTGAATTTCAAAAAAGAGGATTGCCACATGCTCACATACTTTTAATACTGCAGGAAAAAGACAAGTTAAAAACTGCAGAGAGAGTGGATTCAGTAATTTCGGCACAATTGCCAGACCAAGAAATATATACAAAACTTTGGGAGATTGTTACACATAGAATGATTCATGGCCCATGTGGAGAGATGAATCCGAATTCACCATGTATGGAAAATAAAAAATGTACTAAAGAATTTCCAAAACAATTTCAAATGCAAACTTATGCAAATTGTGATGGATATCCTTTGTATAAAAGAACACAAGGACAAACAGCTATTATCCGGGGCCAAAAGGTTGATAATAGATTTGTCGTTCCATACAATCCACATTTGCTCATGAAGTACAATGCACACATCAATGTGGAAGCTTGCACTTCGATTAAATCAATTAAGTATGTGTATAAATATATATACAAAGGATATGATGCAGCTACTGTTGTTGTACAAGGTGCTGGAAATGAAAACGAAAATCCAATTTTACATGATGAACTTTCAAATTATTTAGATGCTCGGTATGTGAGTGCTCCGGAAGCAATGTGGCGCCTTTTGAAATTTGAGATGCATGATCGATCACATGCTATTTATCGTTTAGCTGTACATTTGCCTCAAAGTCAGATGGTTTGCTTTACTGAAGGAAATGAAAGAACTGCATTATATCAAAGTGAAGACAGAGATAGTACGCTTACTGCGTGGTTTAAATTAAACTGTCAGGATACGCATGCCAGACAATTTTTATACATAGAGATACCATATCACTATGTATTTGTAAATGGTCTATGGCGACTACGAAAAAGAGATACCCATAAAATCATACCACGAATTTATACCGTCAGTCCAAGGGACATTGAACGTTTCAGCTTAAGATTACTTCTGTTACATGTTCCCGGTGCACAGAGTTTTGAGCATTTACGTACAGTGAATGACATAGTTTATGAGACATTCCTATTAGCTGCAAGACATCAAAATTTCATACCTGATGATACAGAATGGGAGAGGTGTCTGGAAGAAGCAGCACTATGTCAAATGCCTAAGCAAATGAGACAACAATTTGCATTCATTTGTATATTTTGCAATGTACCTGATGCTTTCACTTTGTGGGAAACATTTAAATTAAACATGTCTGAAGATTTCTTGAAACGTTACAGAGAACCAATAGCTCTGTTAAAAACATTGTTGGAAATCCAAGAAATATTGTTGGCTCATGGATTAAATTGTGCAAGTTTTAATTTACCAGATCCAGGACTTATAGATGACATCAATTTTGATGATTATGACACTAAGCTTCAAAAACAAAAAACCCAAGAAAAACTGGCAACTTTAAATAATTTACAGTTAGAAGCATTTCATGCCATCACAAATGCTACAGATGATGAAATGGTCAAAGACCGGTATTTCTATCTAGACGGACCAGGTGGATCAGGAAAAACTTATCTGTACAATTGTTTGATGAGTTATATTCGATCACAGGATCAGATAGCTTTGCCATTTGCAACAACTGGAATTGCTGCACTTTTGTTAGATGGTGGTAGAACTGTGCATAGTGGATTTAAGCTGCCAGTTCCCATTTTGGAAACATCAGTCTCAGATATTCGACTCAATTCCATACAAGCAAAAAAATTCAAACTAACTAAACTAATTATCATAGACGAGGCAACAATGATGTCATGTCATGCACTGCAATGTATTGACAGATTCTTAAAAGAAGTGATGGATAATAAGTTGCCATTTGGTGGAAAGGTGATGCTGTTAGGAGGCGATTTTAGGCAAACATTACCTGTTGTGCCACACGGAAATAGAACAGAGATCATTGAAACATGTATCAAGACCAGTAAACTGTGGCAAATATTTACACATCTCAAATTAGAATTAAATATGAGATCTGAAGGCCGAAATGAATTCAATGACTGGCTCATTAAAATCGGAGATGGAAAACATCCAGAAATACAGCATTTACCAAATGATACCATTGAAATTCCATCAGAAATGGTTTGCAATGAATCACTCATATCAGCCATATTCCTAAACACTCTTAATAATGAGGATTACACAGACATTGCAAACAAAGTAATATTAACATCAAAAAATATCGATGCCTTGAATGTAAATAACGAAATTTTAAAATACATCAATGCACCACAAAAGAATTATTACAGTGCAGATTCGATTCTGTCAGATGATAAAGACAGTGAATCGAATTTTACTATCGAATTTATTAATTCGTTAACACCATCTGGAATGCCCCCACATATTTTACAATTGAAAAAAGGTGCAATTGTTATGTTATTGCGAAATATGAATCCAAAAAAAGGACTTTGTAATGGGACCCGATTAATTGTGCATGAGTTAAAAGATCATTTTATACATGCAGAAATTATAACTGGGACCCATAAAGGTGAACAAGTTTTTATACCAAGAATTGATTTAGCTCCAAGTGAGAGTGGTTTGCCCTTTGTCCTTCAACGGAGACAATTTCCAGTTATCATGGCATTTGCTATGACCATTAATAAATCCCAAGGACAAACTTTTAAGTCAGTTGGGATTTTTTTAAAGGAACCAGTTTTTGCACATGGACAACTCTATGTGGCTTTTTCAAGGTGCACTAATCCAAAAGAAATTAAAGTGCATGTTGAAGAAAACGAAACTCAAGGTCATTTATTGGACGATGGATGTGTTTACACCAAAAACATTGTCTACTATGAGGTGTTGGAAAGATAGTGGACAATGGTTTCATTTTACTGCCAACCTTTTATGGGACTCAATATGATTGCACAAAAACAATATTTCCAGTAAAACATCTAAAGAATGGACAAAAAAAGATAGAGAACAGTGGTTTGACTTCCAGTACTAAATTAAAGTACTCTGGGACTCTTTAAACAGGGGACCACTATTTCAATTATGAAAATATATCTGATATTTGCAGAATGGACTAAATGAAAAAAAAAAACAACAGTAAAATATCCTGAAACAGATTGGAATGGGTTCAAAGTTTTATATTTACATGATTGGCCCCACAAAAACAATTCACTGATTTTTCCATAATTTACAAAAGTTAAATGTTATTGTTTGAAGTTACAATTTAAAATGTTAAATATGTGTTTTTGGAATGTTTACAAAAGTTGGGTAAATATATATGTTGTATAGTCAAATATGTATTGTTACTATAAAGTTTAAGTATTTAGTAAGAATTTGAAATGTATTATTTCAAGACAAAGTATTGATTCAGGGAGAAATCCGATCGCCAGTTAATGGGGTCAGGAAGGAATTAATTTTTTTCCCTCTTTGATACAATTGGACACGTTTCAATAGGGTTTTTTTATTGTTTGCCTTCCTCTGGATTCAATGCTAATTTAGTTTAACAACAGTTTAACAAATATGTTACAAATGAGAAAAAGTATGTTATTGTTAAAACAATTTAATTACTCTAAGTTAATATAATCTGCAGTTACTCAGTGATAAATATGTATTGAAAAGTGTTAGTATTGGTAACAAAATTTTGCACAAATGTTTCATATACAAGTTGCATGTTACAAAGTTTAATGTTTGGGAAATATAAGTTGAAAGTTAAAAAAATAAAAAGTTAAAAATAATTATGTGTTTTTATTTTTAGAAAAAAAAAAGGGACAAATGTAGCTGACTCATTTGGAGATGCAAACAAATTTCACAACATTTAAATTTTATTGACCGTCATTTTTTGACGGGCAAGTCGCTAGTATATATATATATACTAGCGAATTGCCCGTCAAAAAATGACGGCAATGAAATTGTAAGGTAGCTAATGCTGTTTAGTGTGTAATAATGAAATATATAATACATTAATAAATGAATATACTTTACCTATTTTAAAGCATTGTGTGGAAGAGCTGTGAATGTGTTTTGATGTTGCTGCAGCATTAGTGGTGTGGATCTGCTGTGTAAGCGTGCTGAATGTGTGCAGTGTAACACTGTGCGTGCGCGAGACCAAACCGTTAGCGTAGTCGTGTACTTCCGCATTGGCGAGAAATGGCGAGTAATGTGTGTTATACGTTTGTATCGGAATATCCGTAGGTGTTTTGTGGTGTTTTGCGAGTTTCTTGTGGTGTTTTGCGAGTTTAGAGTGCTGTAGCCTCGTTTTCGTTTTGTTCGGCGGCCATTTTTTCTCTCGCTTCGTTTTTTTTTTAGTCTCTAAACTGTTTTATTTGAAGTAAAATCGAGGTGTAAGTTGTATTTTTGAGGTGCTGGGTGCTCCCTCTTGGTGTAGGTAAGTTTTTTATGTATGTGGTGTGTGTATGTATTGTGTTTTACATTTTGTAATGTTCGCGAGTTGCGTCCGAGTGTTGCGAGTCCGTAATGTGTGTGAACGTGTGTCGTATGTTGTTTGCGAGTGTCGTAATGTGTGTGTCGTACTGTTTGGGTTGCGACGTGAAGTTTGCGAGGGTCGCAGTTGCTGGCAAGGAGCGCCTTCGGCGCTCCATGCCAGCAACTGCGGCCCTCGCTTTGCGAGGTCCTCAGGTGCTGGCATGGAGCGCCTACGGCGCTCCATGCCAGCAACTGAGACCCTCGGGCAGTGCCCTCGCTTCGCGAGGGCACTGCCCGAGGGTCTCAGTTGCTGGCAAGGAGCGCCTTCGCTCCTTGCAGCAACTGAGACCCTCGGGCAGTGCCCTCGCTTCGCGAGGGCCTCGGCTCGCTGCGCGAGCCGCGGCCCTCGCTACGCGAGGGCCGCGGCTCGCTACGCGAGTCGCGGCCCTCGCTTCGCGAGGGCCGCGACTCGCGTAGCGAGCCCGCGGCCCTCGCTTCGCGAGGGCCGCGGGCTCGCTACGCGAGCCCGCAGCGTTAGCAACAACTCGTACGCTCACAACTATATATGTGATATATATATATATATATAACATTTAGTGGGTGACAGTCCCGGGCCCCCTTAGAGGCAAGGGCACCGGTGCAATGCACTGCTTGCACCAATGGTAGATCCGCCCATGGATGCCATATTACCACTGTCCAGATGTTTTCTGTGAATTCAAATTCTCCTCCCATGATCACTGGAAATCAAATTGGTAGATTTCACAGCAGAAGAACTGCATTCTCCTTTACATTCTATAGTACATTTAGGCTATCTTCAAATATAGTTATTCAAAAGAATATATTTTAAATATAGGACTACAGTGTTATTTTATATTCATAGCAGAACCCTACAACAAATAGTGTTCTCATGGTTAAACAACAAGGTTTTTGTTTTTATTAACTTCCTTATCTGTCTCTGTTGCTCATGTAATCATAATCAAGTGAACAAGATCTGTCTCATTCCATCTACACATTGCTGGTTGCTTAATCATATATTTCTCAGGTCACACCCTACATAATTTACTCTTTATATCTACACATAAATCCATATATGCGCAAAAACATAACATAAATATAAATCCACCAGTGCAGTAGCTGATTGACTTACCAGGCAGCCATGTTTGCAGCAAACAAAATGTAAAACAAGGGAGGGCAATTAAGTATTGTAAGTGCCCCTGCGAGCAAAGCTGTATTTAGTGATTGTTTATAGCTTTCCCTGGTGGTCCACTGGTTATGATTCAGTGCTTTTACTGCTGCCACCTGGGTTTGATTCCAGTCAGGGAACCAAGGCGTCCCACCACCCTGAAGCCGAGCAGGGTTGGGCCTGGTCAGTGCTTGGATGGGAGACCACCTGGGAATACCAGGAGCTGTATGCTGTGGCCCACTGGAGAAAGAAGTGGCAACCCACTCCAGTTTCTCTGCCATTAAAATAAAGTTGAGCAGTATGACCATGGATATAACAATGTGCCTGGTGTGTTACGGGTCATGAGATCACGGAGATTCCAGAATGACACAAAATATAAAAGGTACCCTAGACCCATTTGGACACTCTGTCCATTAGTTTGACTTCTCTTGCTATTTCCTCATCCAAGAGTTATCACAAACATATATATACTAGCGACTTGCCCGTCAAAAATGACGGCAATACAATTTGAAGTGTGGCAATGGTGTTTGCCACACATTGCAAGCCTCTCCCCCTCTACTTAACTGGCCTTGCGATGAGCGCCTTTGGCGCTCATTGCGAGCCTCTCCTCCCTTTACCTCTTACCCATCTACTTGACGGTAGGCTCTCAATGAGAGCCTCTCCCCCCTCTACTTTACTGTCCTTGCGTTAAGCACCTTTGACGATCATCATGGGCCTCGGAATGAGCGGCAAAGGTGCTTATTGCGAGCATCTTCCCCCCATGTGTCTCTTCTCCCCTCTCCCTCCTCTGTGTCTCATCCCCTCTCTCCCTCCCCTGTGTCTCATCCCCTCTATCCCTCCCCTGTGTCTCATCCCCTCTCTCCCTCCCCTGTGTCTCATCCCCTCTCTCCCTCCCCTGTGTCTCATCCCCTCTCTCTCTCGCCTGTGTCTCTTCCCCCCTTTCCCTCCCATGTGTCCCCTTTTCCCTCTCTCCCTCCCCTCTCTCACTCCACTGTGTCCCCTTTCCCCTCTCTCCCTCCCCGGTGTCTCTTCCCTCCCGTTTCTTTTCCCTCCCTCTCCCTCCCGATTCTTTTCCCTCCCGTTTCTTTTCCCTCCCTCTCCCTCCCGTTTCTTTTCCCTCCCTCTCCCTCCCGTTTCTTTTCCCTCCCTCCAGTTTCTTTTCCCTCCCTCTCCCTCCAGTTTCTTTTCCCTCCTCTTCCCCCCATCTCCCTTTCCTGTGTCTCTTCCACCCCTCTCCCTCCCCTGTTTCTCTTCCCCCCTCTTCCTTCCCTTGTCTCTTCCACCCTGCTCTCCATTCCCTTGTCTCTTCCACCCCGCTTTCCCTCCAGTCTCTTCCACTTCACACCTCTGTCTGTCACTCCTTCCTGTCTGTCTCTCTGTCCCTTCCTCCTGTCAGTCTCTCTCTCTGTTGCTCCTTCCTGTGTATCTTTCGCCCTGTCCATCCTTCCTGTCTATCTCTCTGTCCCTCCCTCCTGTTCTCTGTCCCTCCTTCCTGTCTGTCTCTCTCTCTGTCTGTCCCTCATTCCTGTCTGTCTCTCTGTCCCTCCTCCCTGTCTCTCTCTCTGTTTCAATCCCTCCTGTCTCTCTGTCCCTCTCTCTCTCTCTCTGTCCCTCCTCTCTCTCTCTCTCGCTCTCTCTGTGTCCCGCCTGTCTCTCTCTGTCCCTCCTGTCTCTCTCTCTATCCCTCCTGTCTCTCTCTCTCTCTGTCCCTCCTGTCTCTTTCTCTGTCCCTCATCTCTCTCTCTGTCCCTTGCTCTGTCCCTCATCTCTCTCTCTGTCCCTTGCTCTGTCCCTGCTGTCTCTCTCTCTCTGTGTCCCTCCTGTCTCTCTCTGTGCCCCCTGTCTCTCTCTGTGTCTCTCCTGTCTCTCTCTCTGTGTCCCTCGTCTCTCTCTGTGTCTCTCTTGTCTCTCTCTGTGTGTCCCTCCTGTCTCTCTCTGTCTCTGTCCCTCCTGTCTCTGTCCCTCCTGTCTCTCTCTCTGTGTCCCTCCTGTCTCTCTCTCTCTGTGTCCCTCCTGTCTCTTTCTCTCTGTGTCCCTCCTGTCTCTCTCTCTCTCTGTGTCCCTCCTGTCTCTCTCTCTGTGTCCCTCCTGTCTCTCTCTCTGTGTCCCTCCTGTCTCTCTCTCTCTCTCTCTCTGTGTCCCTCCTGTCTCTCTCTCTCTCTCTGTGTGTGTCCCTCCTGTCTCTCTCTCTCTGTGTCCCTCCTGTCTCTCTCTCTGTGTCCCTCCTGTCTCTCTGTCCCTCCTGTCTCTCTCTCTCTGTGTCCCTCCTGTCTCTCTCTCTCTGTGTCCCTCCTGTCTCTCTCTCTCTCTGTGTCCCTCCTGTCTCTCTCTCTCTCTGTGTCCCTCCTGTCTCTCTCTCTCTCTCTCTGAGTCCCTCCTGTCTCTCTCTCTCTCTCTCTCTCTCTCTGTGTCCCTCCTGTCTCTCTGTCCCTCCTGTCTCTCTCTCTCTCTGTGTCCCTCCTGTCTCTCTCTCTCTCTGTCCCCCGTGTCTCTCTCTCTCTGTGTCCCTCATGTCTCTCTCTCTCTCTCTGTGTCCCTCATGTCTCTCTCTCTCTCTGTGTCCCTTATGTCTGTCTCTCTCTGTGTCCCTCATGTCTCTCTCTCTCTGTGTCCCTCATGTCTCTCTCTCTCTGTGTCCCTCATGTCTCTCTCTCTCTGTCTGTGTCCCTCATGTCTCTCTCTCTCTGTCTGTGTCCCTCATGTCTCTCTCCCTCCTGTCTCTCTCTATCTGTGTCCCTCCTGTGTCTCTCTATCTGTGTCCCTCCTGTCTATCTGTCCCTCTTGTCTCTCTTTCCCTCCAGGCTGTCTCTCTCACCTCAGTCCCCAGCATGTCCACCGGTCCCTCCACAGGGAGGAGTTGCGAGCAGCCGGGGGAGGAGTTGTGAGCAGCCGGGGGAGGAGTCGAGAGCAGCCGGGGGAGGAGTTGAGAGCAGCCGTGGGAGGAGTCGAGAGCAGCCGGGGAGGAGTCGAGAATGACGGGGGAGGAGTTAAGAGCGTCAACCCACAGCGCATTGTCCCCCCGGACAACTGATATATGTGGGCCGCTCATGCCAGCAACTGAGGCCCTCAGTTGCTGGCATGAAGACATCACATATATAGTTGTGAGCAGGCGAGGGCCGCGGGCTCGCTACGCGAACCCGCAAGCGTGAGCAACGGCCCGTACTCTCACAACTATATATGTGATATATATATACTAGCGACTTGCCCGTCAAAATGACGACAGTAAGATTGTAAGGCAGGTAATGTTGTTTGCGTGCAAAATTAATTTTGGTGGTGTTTTAAGATCCTTCGGCGGTCATTGCGTGCCTCGCCTTTTTTGGGTATTGCAATGAATAATTAATAAAATAAGAAATTAATATACTTTACCTATTGTGAAGTAATATATGCAGGAAGCATTGTGTTGAAGAGCTGGCAATCTGTTTTCATGTTGCTGCAGCATTAGTGCTGTGGAGCTGCTGTGTAAGTGTCAGTAATGTGTGCAGTGTGTAGTGTAATAGTGTGCGTGCGCGAGGCAAATCCATTAGTGTAGCTGTGTACTTCCGGATTGTAGAAGTTAGTGTCCTAAAATGGCGCCTAATGTGTGGTATGCGGCTGTGGCTGATTTAGCGTCCTTGTTTTCGGATGTCGTTTGACTTTTTCTGAAAATCCGTAGGTGTTTGGTGGTGTTTTGCGTGTTTAGGGTCCTTTAGCCTCGTTTTCGTTTTGTTCGGCGGCCATTTTCTCTCTCTCTTAGGTGATTTTCGGGTGTCTAAACTCCAACATTTGGACTTAAATCGAGGTGTAACTTCACTTGCAGAGGTCCTGGGTGCACCACCCCTTGCTGTGAGTAAGCTTTTTATGTGTTTGTTGTGTGTATTTATTGTGTTTCTAATGTTTTTCGGGTTGCGCGGCTTGCGTCCTTGTTTTCGGAGCTTGCACATCTTTTTCTTAAAATCCGTAGGTGTTTGGTGGTGTTTTGCATCTTTAGAGTGCTGTAGCCTCGTTTCCGTTTTTTTGGCGGACATTTTTTCTCTCGCTTAGGGGATTTTCTGGTGTCTAAACTCTTTTATTTGGAGTTAAATTGAGGTGTAACTTCAGTTTTCGAGGTCCTGGGTGCCCCCCCCCCTTGCTGTAGGTAAGCTTTTTATGTATTTGTTGTGTGTATTAATTGTGTTTTTCATGTTTTCATGTGCGCAGGTTTCGGGCGTTTTTTGCGAGGTCGTAATAGGTCGTAACGTGTCTCGTATTTTTGTTTCGTAACTCCGTAAATTTGGCGAGGTCCGCAGTTGCTGGCAAGGAGCGCCGGCGCTCCTTGCCAGCAACTGCGTCCCTCGCTTCGCAAGAACCGCATGCTCACAACTATATATGTGATACTAACGACTTGCCTGTCAAAAATGAAGGTGATAAAATGTGAAGGCTGGCAATGCTGTTTGCCGCACATTGCGAGGCTCTCCCCCTTATCTTTTGCTAGCCTCGTGATGAAGGCCTCGCAATGAACACCTTCAGCAATCATTGCAAGCCTCTCCTCTCCTCATTGCAGGCCACAGTATGCACAGCTCGCATGCCCAAGTCTGTAACTTTGTCACTCTTGGCAGGCCTCGCAATGAGCGCCTTTGGTGCTCATTGCAAGCCTCTACCTACCCCTGTGTCTCTTTCCCTCCCCCTCTCCTGTTTCTCTTCCACCTCCCCTGTGTCTCTTCCCCCCTCTTCCTCCCCTGTGTCTCCTTCCCTCATCTCCCTCCCCTTTGTCTCTTTCCACCATCTCCCTCCCCTGTGTCTCCTTCCCCCCCTCCCTCCTCTGTGTCTCCTTCCCCATCTCCCTCCTCTGTGTCTGTATCCCCCTCCATCCCTTGTGTCTCTTTCCCCTCTCCCTCTGCTGTCTCTGGCCCCCTCTCCCGTGTCTCTCCCACCCACTCTTCCCTGTCTCCCTCCATTGAGTCTCTTCTCCCTCCCGTGTCTCTTCCTCCCTGTGTTTCTCCCCCTCCCTCTCCTGTGTCTCCTTTCTCCCCCTCTACCCCCCTTGTGTCTCCTTTCTCCCCCATCTCCTTCCCCTGTGTCTCCTTTCTCACCCTCTCCCTCCCCTGTGTCTCCTTTCTCCCCCCCTCTCCCTCCCCTATGTCTCTATCCTACCTCCCTTGTGTCTCTTCCTCCTCCCTCCCTTGTGTCTTTCCCCCTCTCCCTCCCCTGTGTCTCTCCCTCCCTTGTGTCTCTTTCCCCTTCTCCCTCCCCTGTGTCTCTTCCCCCCTATGTTCCCCCCCCTCCCCTGTGTCTCCTTTCTCCCCCTCCCCCTCCCATGTGTCTCCTTTGTCCCTCATCTCCCTCCCCTGTGTCTCCTTTCTCCCCCATCTCCATCCCCTGTGTCTCCTTTCTACCCATCTCCCTCCCCTGTGTCTCATTTCTCCCCCTCTCCCTCCCTTGTGTCTCCTTTCTCCCCACCTCACTCCCCTGTGTCTCCTTTCTCCCCATCTCCCTCCCCTGTGTCTCATTTACTACCCATCTCCCTCCCCTATGTCTCTATCCTCCCTCCCTTGTGTCTCTTTCCCACATCCCTCCCCTGTGTCTCTTCCCTCCTCTCCCTCTCCTGTGTCTCTCCCCCCCACTCTTTCCCCATCTCCCTCCCTTGTGTCTCTTCCCCCTCTCCCTCCCCTGTGTCTCTCCCCCTCCCTCCCCTGTGTCTTCTTTCTCCCCCCTCCCTCCCCTAAGTCTCCTTTCTCCCCCTCTCCCTCCCCATGTCTCCTTTCCCCCCCATATCCCTCCCCTGTGTCTCCTTTCTCCCCCACTCCCTCCCCTGTGTCTCCTTCCCACATCTCCCTCCCCTGTGTCTCCTTTCTCCCCCGTCTCACTCCCTTGTGTCTCTTTCCCCCTCTCCCTCCTCTGTGTCTCCTTCCCCCATCTCCCTCCCCTGTGCCTCCTTCCCTCCATCTCCCTACCTTGTGTCTCTTCCCCCTCCCTCTGCTGTCTCATCCCCCCTCTCCCTCCCCTGTGTCTCCCCCACTCTTCTCCCCTCTCCCTCCCTTTTGTCTCTTACCCCCTCTCCCTCCCCTTTGTCTCTACCCCCCTGTGTGTCTCCCCCCTCACACCCCTGTGTCTTCTTTCTCCCCTTCTCCCTCCCCTGTGTCTCCTTTCCCCCTCCCTCATGTGTCTCCTTTCCCCCTCTCCCTCCCATGTGTCTCCTTTCTCCCCCTCTCCCTCCCCTGTGTCTCTCCCTCCCTTGTGTCTCTTCCCCCTCTCCCTCCCCTGTGTCTCTTCGCCCCTGTGTTTCTCCCCGACCCCTGTGTCTCATTTCTCCACCTCTCCCTCCCCTGTGTCTCCTTTCTCCCTCTCTCCATCCCCTGTGTCTCCTTCCCCCATCTCCCTCCACTGTGTCTCCTTCCCCCATTTCACTCCCCTGTGTCTCCTTCCCCCTCATCTCCCTCCCCTGTGTCTCCTTTCTCCCCCATCTCCCTCCCCTGTGTCTCCTTTCTCCCCCTCTTCTTCCCATGTGTCTCCTTTCTGCCTCCCTCTCTCTTCCCTGTGTCGCCTTTCTGCTTCCCTCTCCCTCCCCTGTGTCTCCATTCAGCCTACCTCTCCCTCCCCTGGGTTAGGCCCCTCTCCTTGGGTAGTTGAGGTATGGCCTATTGCTACACCCTAACTGGCCAGCTAAGAGGGCCAAGGGCCGAGTGATGGTGAGGAGAGAGGGAAGGGAGCCCATGAAAGTGTGATCGAGTTTAGGTCTGGCGAAGGCTGATGTAGCATTAGGACTTATGAGGACTTATGAAAGTGTGATTGAAGTGAGACTGCAAAGGCTGGTTTTGCGACTTATGGAAAGCATGAATGAGATAATGATTGCAAAGGCTGGTTTGGTTTGTATGGAAGGCATGAACGAGGTAAGCCTGCGAAGGCTGGTGTAGGACTTATGGAAAGCCGAAGGAAGGGTGAAGGTTAGCAGGTTTGGGACAAAATCTGCAAAAGGAGGCTTATGAAAGCCTAAAGGCGTAGCCTTGGACATGGACAAGGGATGCAATTTTGCAAATTCAGGTCCAAACCCACCTGAAAACGTATAGGAAAGAAGAGAACATTAGTGGACTTGAAGAGGGGACATACCTTAGGAGATTCAGGTCCAAACCCACCCGAAAAGGTACGGGAAAGTTGGGAAACTTAGTAGATTTGGGCCAAAATTCACAAAGCAGACTTAACAAAGCCTAAAAAGGCGTTGCCTTGGACATGGACAAGGGATGCAACTTAGCAAATTCAGGTCCAAACCCACCTGAAAAGCTATAGGAAAGTCGAGAAACTTGGTAGACTAAGCTTAAGAAAGAGAAAGCTGAACCTGGGGCATGGATAGGGAGCAGCTTGGTAGTCCTGGGCAAGATCCAGGGATAGCTTAGAAGGAGTTGACAGCTTACTTTGGATAGGAAAAGGCTGAAAAGCAACTGGGAGCTTGCAATATGAGGCTTGGAAAGCTGGAAAAACAACAGAGCGCAGATAAACAACCTGCAGGCACAGAAATGAGCTGAGCAAGGGGATATGGACAGGGAGTGCTTATAAAGGTGGAAGAAGGCCCCTCCCATGGGAAGAGGCGGAGTGAGAGATAGCCCCTCCCACAAACTCAGGTATAAACCTTGTCAATATATATTTAAAAAAAAAATATATATATATATACATATACATATATGTATATATAGTAGCACTAGTGCATATGGTTATGTAGGTAGTATGTCAGAAAGTGTTATAGACAGAGGTATCACTGTATTTAGATATTTATGTGCAGCCCGGACTTAATGATAAATCCGGGCTGCTAATAAAAATAGTGAGCCTCATTCAATTGTGCAATTGTAAGTTGTAGTCCCTAGTGGTGCAGTGGTTAGGACTCAGTGCTTCCCCTGCTTTTGACCTGGGTTTGATTCCAAGTCAGGGAAGCAAGAGGTCACACCACCCTGAAGCCAGGCAGGGTTGGGCCTGGTCAGTACTGGGATTGGAAACCACCTAGGAATACCAGGAGCTGTATGCTGTGGCCCACTGGTCCATGAGGTCACGGGGAGTTGGAAAAAACTAAGTTACAGAAGCCTGTAATGGAGGCCGCAAGTTAATTTGCTATTCAATTGGCGTTTTTTGGCGAGCCGCAAACAAGCTACGTGTTACAGGCTTGAAATCCTTGCGGTTTTAAAAACCGTTACCTACACCCCATCTTAGACTTTGATCTTTCATGTCCGTAAGAGTTACACTTGCAAATTTCTATTCAATTGCTACACTTCCTCAAGCCTGCAGATGTTTTCACACCCGTAAATGGCAAATGTAGAAGAAAATCCTACGAGTACTAGAGAGGACCCGCAAAGGGATTAAAGACATATCCGTAGCACTGTAAAGGCAAATAAAAAATCCATACTGCACTGTAAATGACGGGGAAAGCAATGTAAGACATTAGAAAGAATTGCACAACAGTCTCAAGCTCGCAAATCGGCAATAAAAAATCAGTTTATTTTATGTTTCATTTCGGGGTTATATCGATCGCGGGAATCAATGAGTTAATACAAATCAGGCCACCCACATGGACTAGAACAGTATCGGCATTAATTTTTATTATTTGGGGTTTTGCAGTTTTGCGATTGCTTATCGGACCTCCAAACGCTAGTTGATTAAGGTCATTTTCTCTTGGCTGTTTTTAAATGGGTAGTTACGGCCTTGCTTAATTGATCAGGTTCCCGTCCTGAAATGCTACGTACACATGCGTGGTACACGGTTTCGGCTTTCGGCCCGTAACTTGTGGGCTTGTTCAATTGAAGAGCACCGGAATTGTAGCAGACTGCGAGCCCGCAGCTGGCCCCCCGACGTACATGTCATGATTTATATTATAAATGCAAGTGAATACAGACTCAATGTCATAAATTAATATGACCCTCTATTTGTTATTACAGTGAAATGGGATGTGGATATTAGACGCTGATAAAAAGATTATAAAGAACACTTAAATGATGAGCTGCAAGGTGGCATACCAGCATTGAATTAATGTAGGTCCAATTAGTGTGTGTGTGTGTAGGGGAGGGGGGGGGGGGGTTGCAAGAGCCATCAGCAACAAGGATTAGTCTGATGCCTCCCTGAAAATATATTAACCTTTTGGCCTAGGCTGCTGTAAGCAAAGCAACTTAGAGCAGCTGCCTAGTTTACCTAATGATAAATCCGGGCTGCCTCTACCACACATCATCCCTCATAGTTGACTGTACTAATAACCTTTACTTTTGCTTGATTGTTTTATTGGGATGTAGACCAGACCTTAAGATCAAAGGTTTCTGCTACTGTTATAACTAGCTGGTCTTCTGTCCTGTCCTCTGCATGCTGCAATCCCACTCGGATATCTGAATAACACATATTCCTTACACCAACACAGAAGCTTTAGCACTTCATGTAGAAACAGATAAATAATCTCAGCAATATCATAATAATGTGGTGATGAAGCAAATTAACTGATTCTTTATTATTTTTCTAGGTTATTCAGTCCTGGGATGTTTTATACTATTTTACTTGCACACACAGTCCGTAAACGTATATGTCCATAGTGCTCTTTATGACACTCACACATATGGAAGACATTAGTAGAAGCAATATCTGTGAATGTCATAGTTCATATGTCTCAATGAGTTGCTCCGTAGGAGGCAGCTGAAGTGTGTGACCTTGTGAACCTAGGCAAGTTCTTTGAGAGCTGTGCACTCTAAGTTAATACTCTCATTGGCACATACCTCTTATGTGATAAGAGGGTGCCTCGTGCATAAGATTCCTCAATGTGAACACTTGGGACATTCAGCCTTTCAGTCAGATTGTCACGGTCTGGTATTAAATATTAAAAATAAAACAAAAGAACAGGAAACTACATGTTGTGTCCTAAAAATAATAGATTTCACTGAACGATTGAATGTCGGAAAACTCTTTTTCATTTTGCTTACATGCAGTGTTAGCAATATGTAACTATTTTAATAGGAATGCAAAGGCATCTTAAAGGAGGGCTTATAGATGACATAGGATAAACAAATATAATTATTTGCTAAAAATACCTTGAATTATATTCCTTGAATTGTGTTTCTACTGTTTATGAATTAACATAATTATTTCTGAAATTAAACTGGCTGCTAATAAAAATTAGTGTATCTAAACAATATAGGATTTTTTTAAAATATCATAATAATGATTTCATGATTTATATTACAACAGGAATTGAATACAGACTCAATGTTATAAATTAATATGTCCCTCTATTTGGTATTACAATGAAATGGGATGTGGATATGAGACGCTGGTCAAAAGGTTATAAAGGACACTTAAATGATGAGTTGCAAGGTTGTCACTTCTCTGGCATACCAGCATTAAATGAATGTAGGTCCAATTAGTGTGTGTGGTTGGGGTGGGGGTGCAAGTGGCACCCCTTAATTTTATAATGTAAATATGCTGTATATAGAAATATAGACATTTCTGTGTGTGTCACAGTGCATGTACAGTACATGAGCAATCACTCTACCCATAAGAATTGCAACAGGTCCTACATCCATCGGTTATACATGGGTGTAGCCAAAAAACACATAGCAGCAATTTATGGATAAAAATCTTAGCATAAATGCAAAATATATATATAGTTTCTTTATGCCCAATGTCTGAAATATCTATAATACATACTGGTACACATAAATTATATTTATTTGTATTTCTGTGTACTTCTAGAACATTCCAGAATACCAGCTTCAGCTACAATTAGTCAAAGCTGCAACTGTTTCCACTAAATGATCTGGACATGGACAAACAGTGTTTGCAATTTAATGTTAAACCCATTTTATATGACAAAAATAAAAATATATAGAAAAAACATTTATCTATATGGATAATCTATATAGTTTGTTTTTATAATTATGCTTCATTTTCAAAGATATATTTAATATATGACTAGTATCTTTATGAGATCTTTTAAAAATATTATCTACAACTATTAACCAAAAAATATGACTTCATACAAATTATCTATTTCAGACATCAAAGTCACCTTAAGAACAATAGCATCAAAAGGCAGGATATTTCTTTTTGAACTCACCCTTTCAGCCAGGATGTACGGGGACTGGAGTGCAAGGTTATGGTGCATGGAAAGGACACTTAAAGAAAATACTTCACACAGATGTGTACGTGAATTTACCAACATAGGCTGTGGCTACTAACCAGTGATCAGTGATACACGTTTTACTATATACAATAGGTTTATTCAAAAAAAATCTTTACTCTCCAATACACTTGGCTTTTATTTTCATGATGCCCATGAGCAGGTTAAACACCTTCCAAATAGGCAACTATGTTTAGGCAAGGGCGTGGCACTGGTAGAGCCAAGGACAAACAAGATGGAGCAAGACAATCCTGAATATAACAGAGCCTCTGCTCAGTAGATTGGTAATTAAAAATGGTTTAAAACTGAGAATATGTTGTAGTTGCTAAAGCTTTAAGTTGGGCCTTTCAATACTGTATGTCTCTGTCCTAAAAACTTTTTATTTTATTCACTTTTTATTTATTTGTCAGCTTTTGCATTTCAGTAATGAATTGTATAATTTACTAATATTCTACAATAGTGAACACAAAAATAAATACATTTGAAATAATCTGCCAATAATAAAGAAACATTGTTTGGCAAGGATATACCGGGTGTATGATTTTAGGATTTAGCTTAATACAACATAATTTAAATCTTCCAAACTGGAATCAGTAGAGCACAAACACAGTACAAATATTAATCAAAAGGATATAGGTTAAATTATAACAACAAGCATGCACTTATAATATGGATATTGTAAAATGAGCTCCAGCATACTTGGAGCACTTATATGCCAAGGAACCCATTCTGGAAGTGCAGGAATGTGGCAATTAGAGAGGATGCCTTCTTGTCAGCTGGTGGTGCAGGTGCATAAGACTTCCAGTATTGACTCTTGGCACTTGGTTTTATGTGAAAAGATCTTTGTCGTTCATGCAGCTGAAAATTTGAAGAAACATATTTCACATATGTAGATATAAGATGATGGCATCTAAATTCAATGGATATTGAATGTCTTGGTGTGATAACTGATGGAAGGTATGTGCTACATGGGATATAGATGAGCCTTGTTCCCCACTTCACTATGGATCTAGTCCAGTCAACCCTTTTTCAGGGAGAATATACAAGTCTGCAGAGCAGAGATTCTAATGGTATAAATTAATTAATTGCGTTACTAGACAAATTAGACCGATTGCTCCATGGAGGTCTGCATATTCTCATTCTTTGTTATGTCAGGTGGCTGTAGACTAAAAACAATGCAGGTAGATCCACATGGAATAATTAAAAGTTATTTGTAATTATTTAATTGCATTAAATTGATAAAGTACTACTATACCTATAGTTTTAAAAGATGCCAGATCTGGAACCTTCATTATGTCCCTTTAAGCATAGCATTCTTCTGAAAATAACTACAAAAATATTGTGACACTAAAACCAGAATTATACCCTAAATGCAATCATTAAAAAGGCATGGAGTTGTTCTTAATCTAAAACAAGGACTATAGTATACTCACATAGATGTATTCAAGTTGAGAATTTGTAATGTTAGAAATGATGTTATATATTATAAAATATTAAATATATGTTGAAGCCCAAGGGCCACTAAATTTCATTTTTTAAATCATTTTTACTATGTGAATTCCAGTTTGTGTTTATAGAGTCATGAAGTAAAGTGATTCAGAAGGGTATGGGTTTCACATTCACACATATAGATATTCAATAAATACAGTTTTTTTTATTTAAATTGTACAGAAAATATGAGCATATCCAGAAAGTGCTGCAGTTCTGTAGATGTGCCCGTTGGTCTAACTACTAAAGATCTCACATGTAAAAGGTTATACTTCTCTAACTGTTTGAAGGGCATCAACCAAAATAACAGAGTGGCTGATGCAGCAAATTGTGTCCATGAGGATGGTATTTATACCAACCTTGTTTGTGTATCCTGTGGCTTTGCATTAGGAAGTGGGGATATGTTTGTTTATATGTACATACTTAAATGTGGAAATGTAGAAATCAACACAATATTTAAAAATATTAGAATATATGTTTAGTAAAGTTCCAGATGTAAAGTACAGATGTACTTCAGCTCCCTGGATTAAGCAGATTTTTTTAGTTATCAACCCAAGCATTCCAGGCATCTGAATTCCTACAATTAGTATGCACAATATGGTCTGATCCATCTGATTGTCTGTAGCTCCACCAACAAAACCCCTTTAAATGATAAGTGCAGACAGCCACTCATAGTATAATACATACTTCTGTCAACAATACAAACTTTCTTGTATAATCCATTAAAGACTATATAAGTCTTGAATACAGAAGAAAAAGGGTAAATGATAATTCCTAACATTGTTACAGAATTCTTTCAGTAGTATATTATCTTAAAGTTTGCATTCTTTGCATTCTTAATGCAGTACTCAAGTAGGTAAACCCACCCTATTTTTAGAGCAGTGCTGGCTCAGCATACTATCTGCTCCAAAATTGTCTAGTGTGGGCTGCTACTTTCAGACAACCTGGTTTTACAGGCACACAGCCAGTTCTTTGCAATAAGGAGACAACCAGGACAAGGGAATCATGCTCATGTGCACATGTTATAGTGGGTTTTGAAAGATCATTGAGTAGGGAGTGTCTGGTTGACTGAGGTCCCACATATGCCGTGAGTTTGATGCTCTTTCTTTAAATTCTGTAAGTAAGCCCATATATTTTGGACTTTAATTTAGTGCAATGTTTCCTGTGCAAGTCTTCAAACTGGTGAACAATATGTTTAATTGCATGACAAGAACCCTGGTGTTATTTCCTGAGTCCTGATAAACGCTTTGATTTCTTTCCAAGGCATGTAAATATTTTTAAAATCCATCCCAGATTACTCCAGCCAAGAGACTAATCAGTTCTCTGTTTGTTACACATTTTCACAGATGTATTATAGGATACAGCGTTATTGTCTGTTAGCATTAACGAACCACTTAATATATATTTTCTCTTTTTTAATCTGCAAAGTATATTTTATTGTTTTCAACTTAATATTAAATTTTTCTAGGAAACTGGGTTTATTTAAAGAGAGGATATATTTATTAACAGCCTTATTAAATTGCGATTCAGTAAATTTAAAGGGGCTCTATTTAAGCACACAGCATATTTTTTTTACAGAAGTTTTTAGTTAGTGAACTTCTATCCAAAAGCAAGGTCTTCACTAACTAAAAACGTCTGTAAAAAAATATGCTGTGTGCTTAAATAGAGCCCTTTTAAATTTCCCGAATCGCAATTTAATAAGGCTATTAATAAATAATTTAAAAATATGTATCAGCAACATGGCTTTCACATGTTTTTTTTTTTTTTTTTTTATAAAACTATACTAACTCATTTATTTTTTGTGTTTATAACACAGGCCTGCATTTGTCAAACTGACCACAGTGAAGTTCCCAGCTAATGGCTTCAGACTTCTTCCCTAATATTTACTATCTGGTGGGGAAATGCACAATATGTTCTTCTTACATGCTATTAGACTGGTTAATCAATAACTAATCTACATATTAAAGTAGTGGTAATTAAATTGACACTAAACATAATTATGTTTTTTTTTTCCAACTACATCTGCTGAAACAAATAATACATAATTTTCTTATGGACCTTTAGATTTAAGTTTGCAAGTTTTCAATCTTTTGTCAGTGCTTTGAAACAAGCACTGTGTGCGTTTGATTTTAAGCTAAAAATCAGGGCCCTCCAACACATTGCTATGTGTTTTGTTTTTGCCAAGTACTTAACCCCTGTATAGCGAATATGTTGGCGCATTACAAATAAATGATAATAATTATAATAATAATAATAGACCTCATTTTATACTCTGTACATAACAAAGAGAGAAAATTAAAAAAATCCTATTACAACAATACAGAACTAATGGGACTGAGTTACAAGCAATGACATCACACAATTGGTTACCATCTGTCAAAATGGGGCCAATCATATGGTTTTCTCCTTTAGAGATAGAAATAGTGTAACTTTGATAAACTTTAAAGTTTCATAATGCAAACAAAATTGTTTTTTACTAATTAAAAATGTCAACTGAAGTATTTTATGATATTTGTGGAGTAATAGAAGTGTCTGTGACAGATATTATGAATACTTCAGGAAAGCATGCCACAAAGGATCAATTATGATCTAAAATGTAAAAGTTGAAATGAAAATTGAACACATACACTAAATGGTCATTTGTCATTAATTGCTGTTCTCATGATACCTTTAGATTGTAAGTTTGCGAGTGTTCAATCATGTGTCGGTGCTTTGGAAACAAGCACTATGAACATTTGATTTTAGGCTCAAAAACAGGGCCCTCCATTCTTTGTAATGTGTTAATTTTGTTTTTGCCATGTACTTAACCCCTGTATAGCGATATGGAATATGTTGGCGCTTTACAAATAAAGATAATGATAATAATAATTATACTCTTGTAAAATGAAAGAGTTAAGCATTCTACTGTGCCCTTCTGAACCTGGGATAATATTGCTTGCCAGGTTGTGACCAGAGAGCTGGACCTCCTGACTCAAGACATTCTGTAGATAGTGCTGAACATTTAAACCAAAAGATAATATTACACTGCAGGTGTCCCATGAAAATGTGCGGCGGCTGGCAGTTTTACTGACCACGTGCTGTGACACCAGGATGGGATTAGGGATTTGTCACATGTATCTGTCAGAGTGGGCACGGCAAGAAGCATTATGTTACAGTGTGAGATATGTGAGCAGTGAGCATCTGCTGAGTGCAACGTGTGTGCGTGCTGTGTAGGCCTCACATATGTAACTAGAAACGCTCTTTTCATTCCTATAAAGGCTTCTGCACGCTTTCGCTCGCCCTCTGCCCTGCTCCATGTCCTTTCGGAGGTGTCACTGGGTGTCAAATTGACATGTGAGATGCTGATATTTCTCTCTAAGGTATAAACAATCAATTGTACCCTCAACATGTTAAAATAGAGTACTTTCTATTCATTAAAACTTTCACTGCATCATATATGGGAGATACATCTCCCCATTTCTGCAAAGTATTGCTGAACCTCGTTGCTGCTGGGCTGGACAGGGCTGTATGTGCTTTATTTCTGAAGTCAATTTGTAGACCAGCTCAACCTCTGATGGCTCATTCATAGTAGTATTTTGATCCTCTATCAGTAAAATAATGTCAACTATTATCTTTATACTATAATTTAGGAGGAAGATGGGTGCAATGGCAAGAAGCTTGTTAAATTAATAACAATAAACATTTCTGTCATGATTTAAAAAGGCTTGTTCTTGCTTAACTTTTATATAAAAAAGCACACCTAAACAGTTTAAATACATATGTACCTTGCCTGGTTTGCCAGTTACTATTCCATGTTACAGAAAATATTTCAAAATGTGTACAAATATTTTCAATTCTCATCATTGAGTCTTAAAATTCTGAGCTGTGCAATCCTATTGGACAAAGAGCTCTGCTGCCATTCTATATGGTTGCAGCTAAGTTCTTTATTTTCCAGTAGGTTACATCATTTGCCTCCTTTAACATATAAACTTCTTGTAGTAATAACTGGAAAATACTGTGAGAATTATGCAAACATTTAGGTTCTCTAAGTTCGCGCTTTCATATTAGTATGTTTAGGTGTAACTTCCCTTTTAAAAGAGCATTTTTTAAACGTTGCCTTTTTTTTTTGCATCAAGGACTTACAGTTTAGGAAGCTTACCTCAACAGTAATTATTATTATTATTATTATTATTATTATTATTATTACTAGAAGTTTGACTGTCATAAATGACGGTATATTAATTAATTAATAATGTCTCTTCCCCCTCCCTCCCCTGTGTCTCTTTCCCCCCTCTCCCTCCCCTGTGTCTATTCCCCTCTCTCCCAACTTTTTGTCTCTCCCCCACTCTCCCTCCCTTGTGTTTCTTCCCCCTCTCCTTTCCCTCTGTCTCTTCCCCCTCTCCCTCCCCTGTGTCTCTTTCACCCCTCTCCCTCCCCTGTGTCTCTTCCCCTCTCTCCCTCCTCTTTGTCTCTCGCCCACTCTACCTCCCTTGTGTCTCTTCCCCCTCTCCTTTCCGTCTGTCTCTTCACGTCCTCTCACTCCGCTGTTTCTCTTTCCCCCTCTCCCTCCCCTGTGTCTTCCCCCTCTCCCTCCCCTGTGTCTCTTCCCCCCTCTCTCTCCCCTGTGTCTCTTTTGCCCTTTCCCCCCTGTCACTTTCCTCGCGTCCCTGTGTTCCTCTTTCCCCACTCCTCCCTCCCCTGTATCTCTTTCCCTCCCCCTCTGTCCCTTTCTCCCTCTCTGTACCTTTCCCCCTCTCTGTCCCTTCCCCCTCTCTGTCCCTTCCTGTGCGCTAGCGTCACTCTTTGCACTTGCGCGCCTGGCACCGTGCTGTGCGCAAAGTCGCATTTACGGAATCCATACAATAGTTTTTGTAGTGCGCATGCGCTTCATCTGGAGCGTTACGCACTTACGAAAACTATATTAGTGATTATTATCATTATTATTTTTATTATATTTTATTTGTAGTTTGCCATGTTCCTGTACAATAAACTCATGGATAAAATTTGACATATATTTGAAGACAAGACTGTACTTTTGTACAGATACATTGGATACAGGAGGAGAAGAGGGCCTGATTTAAATTAGTAGTATTCTTTGGAATACAAAAGAACAAGGGGTAGGAGGATTATTTAGGCATAGTTTTGTCCTTGTGCTTAACACTAACTACTGAATACCAAAGAAATACCAAAAATAGGGGAATAAAAAATAATTTTTATTAAGTATTTTTAAAATATATACTGATGCATTAAAAACATTGGCCCCTCGCGTCTTTAGCACTGGTAATATTTACGGGCGTGACACATCAAAGGAGGAGATAGGACGGAGTTACGTTTTTGATAACCACAGAGATTCTGAGCTTGTAATCTTGGAATGCGAGTAGCAAAATGTAACCAATTAAATATCAGTAACATTTACAGGCTCCATTATGGGCTTAAGTAATTGCGATTTGGACAAGTAAACTCAGATAAATATAGCTGAAAAGTATTGCAATAATTATTTTGCCAGTGGTGAATCAAACTTCCTGAACATACATTTATATAGCATGGCGATTCTGATACAATAATTATCTTTTAAATCAATTTTCAACGGTACATAATCAGTACTGAGGAGAAGAAGCAGCATATAACCAAAATACACCCTTTCACCAGAGTCTAAGACAATAGGGCTGAAAGATATAATAACCTCTTTCAACTAAAGGCTACCAATAATGTTAGCGAAAATGGCCTAATTTACCAGTGAAAACGTTTTAAAATTCATTATGGAATATGTCATTTACTTAAAAGAGGGATGAGAGTCATATATTCGTCTAAACTACTTTTGAAGAAGTAGGTTTTAAAAAAGTAGTTTTTAAAAGGTGTGCAGCAAGAATTTACAATGCAAATTGTAATGTGGAAGTCACTCATGCAATTTGTTTCTCCACAGAGCTCCATAACTCAGCTGGTGCATTTCCATGTTCCTCTCTAATGAGCTGGAGTCTATCAGAAGAGTATATGTACAGGATTATTTATTTATAAAGTGCCAGCATTTTCCAAGTGCCAGCATTTTCCATTACATAAGCATAGACAAATTCTAAGGTAGGTAAAATGGAATTTTACAATACAATTCAAATACAATACAATACAAATGCAGACACTTTAGTGTAAAAGAGTTGGTGCAACAGGTTTGAGGTCTCTACTTATAAGGTAAGGGTGGGGTGTGAGACAACAGGGTGACAGATGTAAGATTTCAGCGATCAAGGCTGATCCGAGTGGACTTTGCTGCGTGTTACAATGTACCGTATATACTCGAGTATAAGCCTACCCGAGTATAAGCCGAGGCACCTATTTTACCAGAAAATACTGGGTAAAATCAGTGACTCGAGTATAAGCCGAGGGTGGGAAATGTGCTGCCCCCTGTGCCCCTCTTGTGCCCTCTGTGTCCCCCCTCTCTCTCCCATGTCTCTTCTCCCCTCTCCCTTCCCTGTGTCTCTTCCCCCCTCTCCCTTCCCTGTGTCTCTTCCCCCCTCTCCCTTCCCTGTGTCTCTTCCCCCCTCTCCCTTCCCTGTGTCTCTTCCCCCTCCTCATTCTCAACCTCCCTCCTCAACCCCACTCCTCATCCTCAACCTCCCTCCTCATCATCCCTCCTCATCCTCGACCCCCTCATCCTCAAACCCCCCATCCTCAACCCCCCTCCTCATCCTCAACCCACCTCCTCAACCTCAACCCGCCTCCTCATCCTCAATCCCCTCCTCAACCTCCCTCCTCAACCTCAACCCCCTTCCTCATCCTCAACCTCCCTCCTCATACTCAACCTCCCTCCTCATCCTCGACCCCCTCATCCTCAACCCCCCTCCTCATCCTCAACCCCCCTCCTCAACCTCAACCCACATCCTCAACCTCAACCCCCCTCCTCATCCTCATCCTCCCTCCTCAACCTCAACCCCCCTCCTCATCATCAACCTCCCTCCTCATCCTCAACCCCCTCCTCAACCTCCCTCCTCAACCTCAACCCCCCATCCTCAACCCCCCATCCTCAACCTCCCTCCTCAACCCCCCAATCCTCAACCTCCCTATACTCAACCCCCTCCTCAACCTCAACCTCCCCATCCTCAACCCCCTCCTCAACCTCAAACCCCCATCCTCAACCCCCCCATCCTCAACCCCTCTCCTCATCCTCCCTCCTCATCCTCAACCACTCTCCTCATCCTCAGCCCCCCTCCTCATCCTCAGCCCCCCTGCTCATCCTCAGGCGCCCTCCTCATCCTCCCTTCTCATCCTCAACCTCCCTCCTCAACCTCAACCCCCCCATCCTCAACCCCCTTATCAACCTCCCTCCTCAACCTCAACCCCCCCATCCTCAACACCCTCCTCAACCTCAACCCCCCCATCCTCAACCCCCTCCTAAACCTCCCTCCTCAACCTCCCTCCTCATCCTCAACCCCCCACCTCATTCTAACCCACCCCCTCATACTACCCCTCTAAATACCTCCCCCCTCCCCCCTCTCCCCTCACTTACCTGCTCCTGCCTCCGCTCCTTCCGGGTCTTGATGTGACGTCACGTCATTAGCATATACAGGGCACCCGGTATATGCTAATGACATTGCGCGTTTGACATCACGGCATTAGCATATCCGGTATATGCTAATGACGTGGCACGCATGTGACGTCACATGTGCGCCACATCAAGACCCGGAAGGAGCGGAGGCCGGAGCAGGTAAGTGAGGGGTGAGGGGGTATTTAGAGGGGTAGTATGAGGGGGTGGGTTAGAATGAGGTGGGGGGGTTGAGGATGAGGAGGGAGGTTTAGGAGGGGGTTGAGGATGGGGCGGTTAAGGTTGAGGAGGGTGTTGAGGATGGGGGGGTTGAGATTGAGAAGGGGGTTTAGAATGAGGGGGGGTTGAGGATGAGGAGGGGAGGTAAAGAGACACGGGTGGTTGAGGATGAGGAGGGGAGGGAAAGAGACACAGGGGGGTTAGATTGACACAGGGGGGGGGTAGAGAGACACAAGGGGGGGTTAGAGAGACACGGGGTAGAGAGACACGGGGGAGTAGAAGGACACAAGGGGGGGTTAGAGAGACACGGGGGGGGGGGGGAGAGAGACTCGAGTATAAGCCAAGGGGGCCCTTTTTAGCCTTAAAAAAAGGGCTGAAAAACTTGGCTTATACTCAAGTATATACGGTAGATTGTGTATCTTTAAACAAATGCAGGTTTCATAACTTTTTAAAGATTTTGAGTCAGGAAGATAGTCTGATGGAGAAAGACAAGGAGTTAAATAGAGTAGCGGTAGCTTGAGAAAAGTTCTGATATTTTGTGGTTTACAACTTCCTTTATTATTGTACCTTGTCATGTCCAGGGCCTAACTGGACTGTTTTACACTATGGCCTGGGCCTGAACTGGCAATTAGTTACCCTGTTTATTGTTATAGTTATGTATTTTTTACTTATGGTTAAAATGACATATAAATTGTATGTAATTTGATTATTTTACAGTGTGGTTATCTGGTGATGACTCACCCAGTCCCACCTAAATAAACAAACACAGGGGGTCTTGGGCAGAAAAAATAGATAGGCTGAGTGTTTACAGCAAATGGTTATCATTATTATAATCACCAGGATAAGTTTAAGGGCCTGAGCTCATCAGATGTACAGAGTTTCCCAATGAGCAGGGGGGGGCAGTCAATTGTTAATTGATCCCTCTTCTATGTACCTAAGGATGGGGCTTACTGTGATTGGCCTGAAAATTGTATAAAATGTGACAATAAATAAAGATATGACAGTTGTGTCTGGATTTACACAAACAAGGTGTAAGTGCCATTCTGTGCATTAATCCTAATTCTAAGGGATTATATGGTGTTCCTGATATTCTGGTCTGCTGTGCAAGCTCCTGGGCGTGGTACTGTTGTTTGGCCCATCTTCTGCTATCAGAGGTGTAAAAGTACCGCACAATTCTGCTGGATAGGTTGAACCAGGCTCTTACCAAGTCCAATTGAAGTAGCAGATCGTGACATACCTGTAAAATGAAAACATGCAGCCCGATTCAATTGCAAGCTCGCATCTCGCAGGATACAGACCTTATGTCTGTGGGCATGCTATTCTATTGAGCAAGGGCGCAAGTTAAGGGCCGAGGCCTCAAGCCTCAAGCCTCCACCCTCCTCTGTGTTTCTCCCCCCTCTGTGTCTCCCCCCTCTCATTCCCCTTTGTCTCTCCCCTCCTCCCCCACCCCTGTGTGTCTCCCCCCTCCCCTTTGTCTCTTCCCCCCTCCTCTCCCTCGCCTGTGTGTCTCCCCCCTCCTTCTCTGTGTCTCATCCCCCTCCTCTCACTCCTTTGTGTCTCTCCCCCCTCCTCTCACTCCTTGGTGTCTCTCCCCCTTTCCTCTCACTCCCCTTTGTCCCGCTTCTCTGTGTCTCTCCCCCTCTCATTCCCCTGTGTCTCTCCCCCACCTCTACCTCCTCTATGTGTCTACCTCCCCTCCTCTTCTACCCCTGTGTATCCCCCTCCCCTGTGTCTCTTCCCCCCTCCTCTCCCTCCCATGTGTCTCTCCCCCTCCTCTCACTCGTTTGTGTATCTTCCCCTACTCCTCTCCCTCCCCTGTGTCTCAACCCTCCTCTCACTCCCCTGTGTCTCCTCCCCCCTCCTCTCACTCCTTTAAGTCTCCCCCCCTCTTTTCACTCCTTTGTGTCTCCCCCCTCCTCTCACTCCCCTGCATCTCTTCCCCCCTCCTCTCACCACCCTATATCTCTTCCCCCCTCCTCTCCCTCCCCTGTGTGTTCCACCCTCCTCTGTGTTTCTCCCCCTCTGTGTCTCTCCCCTGTCTCATTCCCCTTTGTCTCTCCCCCTCCTCTGTGTCTCTCCCCCGCTCATTCCCCTGTGTATCTCCTGTCCTCCTCTGTGTCTCTCCCCTCCTTCTCTGTGTCTCTTCCCCCTCCTCTCACTCCTTTGTGTCTCTACCCCCTCCTCTCCCTCTCCTGTGTCTCCCCCCATCCTCTCACTCCTCTGTGTCTCTTCCCCCTCCTCTCACTCCTTTGTGTCTCTCCCCCCTTCTCTCACTCCTTTGTGTCTCTCCCCCTCCTCTCACTGCCGTGTGTCTCTTCCCCCCTTCCTCTCACTCCCCTTTGTCTCTTCCCCCCTCCTCTCACTCCCCTGTGTCTCTTCCCCCCTCCTCTCACTCCCCTGCATCTCTTCCCCCCCTCCTCTCACTCCCCTGTATCTCTCCCCCTCCTCTCACTCCCCTGTGTCTCACCCAACTTTTCTGTCTTCCCCCCTGTGTCTCTCCCCCCTCTCATTCCCCTGTGTCTCTCCCCACCTCCTCTCAGTCCCCTGTGTCTCTCCCCCTCCTATGTGTTCCCCCTATCATTCCCCTGTGTCTCTCCCCTCCTCCTCTGTGTCTCTTCCTCCCCTCCCCTGTGTGTCTACCCCCATCCTCTACCACCCCTGTGTGTCTCTTCCCCCCTCATCTCCCCCCTCACTCCTTTGTGTCTCTCCCTCCTCTCACTCCCCTGTGTCTCTCCCCCTCTCACTCCTTTGTGTCTCTCCTCCCCCCTCCTCTCACTCCCCTGTGTTTATCCCCCTCCTCTGTGTCTCTCCCCCTCTCTTTCCCCTGTGTCTCTTTCCCATCCCCTGTGTGTCTACCCCCTCCTCTCCCACCCATGTGTGTCTCCCACCTCCCCTGTGTCTCTCCCCCCTCCTCTCCCTGCCCTGTATCTCTCCCCACTCCTCTCCCTGCCCTGTGTCTCTCCCCCTCTCATCTGTGTCTTCCCCCTCCTTCCCTGTGTCTCTCCCCCCTCCTCTGTGTTTCCCCCCTCTCATTCACCTGTGTCTCTCCCCCTCCTCTCACTCCCCTGTGTCTCTTCCACTCCTCCTCTTACTCCCCTGTGCCTCTCCCCCTCCTCTCACTCCCCTGTGTCTTTCCCCCTCCTCTCAGTCCCCTGTGTGTCTCCCCCTCTCCTCTATGTCTCTCCCCCCTCTCATTCACCCTGTCTCTCCCCTCCTCTGTGTCTCTCCCTCCCCTCGCCTGTGTGTCTACCCCCCTCCTCTCCCACCCCTGTGTGTCTCCCCCCTCCCCTGTGTCTCTTCCCCCCTCGTCGCCCTTCCCTGTGTCTCTCCCCCTCACTCCTTTATGTCTCCCCCTTCCTCTCACTCCCCTGTGTCTCTCCCCCCTCCTCTCACTCCCCTGTGTCTCCCCCCTCCTCTCACTCCTTTGTGTCTCTTGTCCCCCCTCCTCTCACTCCCCTGTGTCTCTCCCCCCTCCTCAGTGTCTCTCCCCCCTCTCATTCCCCTGTGTCTCTCCCCCCTCTCATTCCCCTGTGTCTCTCCCCACCTTCCCCTGTGTGTCTACCCCCTCCTCTCCCAACCCTGTGAGTCTCCCCTCTCCTCTCCCTGCCCTGTGTCTCTCCCCACTCCTCTCCCTGCCCTGTGGCTATCCCCTCTCCTCTGTGTCTTCCCCCTCCTTCCCTGTGTGTCTCCCCTCCTCCTCCGCCTGTGAAGTGCGCCTGTGCGGTCCACGCCGCGCTGTGCCCCTGCGCGGTCTGCCCATTGTGCAATGTGCAGGGGCGGCTTACGCCGCACTATGCACATGCGCATCTTGCGCCACGCTATGCGCATGTGCGGGCCATGGAGCAATGAGCTTGTGCGGCTTACGTTGCGCAATGAGCAGTTGTCAAACTGCGATATAGAGGGGGAGGGAGAGAGATAATGAGAGGTATAGAGGGAAGGGGAGAGAGGGAGGGAGAGAGAGCGATAGGGAGAGGGATAGAGGGAGATAGGGAAAGAGGCATAGGGAGATAGATAGGGAGGGGGAGAAAGATATGGAGGGAAGGGGCAGAGGGAAGGGACAGAGCGATAGGTAGACAGAGATAGGGAGGGAGAGATCTATCTACCTATCTATATCCCTCATATAATGTATTTTATTTAAAAGTAAATTACATCACTTTTTTCTATGTTTATGAGCTGCCAGTAACATATGTATTGATCTAAAATGTATTCTATTTAATTTTTGCAGTTCATCAAGAAATTGGAGGAACTTCTCAGCATCAGAAAAGTGATCAGAACCAGCACCACCTTACCATTATCCAGACAATAGGCAAGTTAAGTAACAGGAAAAAATTCAAGTAAGTGGATTGGGTCTGTGTCAGTGGGCGGACCTACATCATTTCATTGGTTAGGATATATAGGGGTCAACCAGGAGTGAAGGGAAGGGGTCTATACTTATGGGTGGAGTCAATGGGAGGGGAGGGGCCAAGTCTCTGTCTTCCACCCCCCAACTAGGAAGGTCACCAGTCACCACTGCCGCTATGGTGGTGGACTTGCAGAGTCTCACAATGGCATATTAATGACAGCCAGCATTAATATATGCACTAGTGAAGCATGTGATCCTGACCTCAATATCGATGTCGATATAGATCAATGTCTGAGAACAGATCCTTGGGTCTGATGTAATTAACATTAAATCTGGCTGCTGACCTTTGTGCCCTCTCTGTATTAATGGGTATTTTCCCCTATTGCTGATATCATGGTTATCCTTTAACACGTACTAACAGCTGTATAGCTGATGGATGTGATATCATATGGAGAAGGTGATAGTAGTCCTTGACCACTGATGCTGGTCACAGCTAAGCATTTATTGTGAGATGACACATCATTATTAATGCTCATGGCCAGTGAGTTATCCTGAGAACTAGCTAATGGTTAGTAATGCTTGCAGGTGAGTTGGTATATTGTTAGTTACAGTATTTAGCACTGTACTGTACATGTATATTTTTTTATTTTTTATCCTTCTCCGCCTTTTCTCTTTTTTGACCGTTTTTTTTCAGATTTTTGTTTTGTGTGAAACTGGATTGGATTACACAGTACAGAACCATATGTTTCATTGAGCAGATCTAGAAAAGTTGTAAGTACTATGCACATTAATAGTTTCTTCAATTAAATTGAGTGATTTCTGATGATCCTTTTTTATCAGATTCTGGTTGCAGTGGTGTAGTGACCACATGTGACCCTTGTAGGTGCTATGGATCATGCTTATTCTAGACTATCACATTACCCCCTTTAGGTACCCCCTTTTCCAACAATAGCCTCTTGCTCTCCCGGAATCTGCCCACACCACACCTATGATATTAAGTCTTGTCTTGTCCATTTCTAATTGTGCTTCTGATTGTTGGGGTTATGGCACATCCACATACATTACATTAGTGTCACATTCCTAAAACAGCCCTTGTTACTATGCAATGGGTTAATACATATTATAATAGTAATAATACCATGAGCTATCATATAATAAAAATAATAATAATAATAATAATAATAATATTTGATAAAAAAAGGGTTAATACACATGCAAAGTCCAATTTGTGATACTGTGGAGTATAAACACTCCGCTGAAGGCCTGATAAGAATATGACAGGTGATAATATGAATTGATTGATATCAAAACACTTAATGAGAGGTCACCAGATGATAATAGGTATATATCTGGGAACTTGGCCAACAGGAATGGTGTGGGACTTTCCAGGATGGGCGTAGCGGAGATGGAGGTGAGTATGTTCCCCTGGGCCCCTTCAGAATTGCTAAGTGGTGGTGGTGAAGGGGCTTGTGTACCTGAATGAAGCTGTGAGCTATACCATGTATGGCCACTGTAGGTTGGCAGGTTATAGCAGAGAGGTCCGACAAATCACAGTCCACTAGAGAAGGAACTGGCAACCCACTTGAAGATAAACACAGACAGAGTCCATAGGGTCACAGAGAGTCGGACACAACAGAGGGACTGAACAACCAAATGTGAAATGTTCCCCTGATACTTTATATATGCCACGTGGCGGTGTAATTTGGCCACTATATGTTTTCCCAATGTAGATGTGATGAATAAAATGTATATGAGATGATATTGTATTTTTAGGGTTCACATTAGAGCTTTTGTGAGTGAGAAAGGTTTAATATGGCAGCCATTTTCATGTATTTGTGTTGCAATTTTAATCAGGGAATGTGTCTTTAATAGCTTTCAGCATCATGTAGCATGAATTTTCATATTGGCATAAGCATGACCATTACACCCTATGAGGAAAATAACATTACATTTTTTTCAATATTTGATATTTGGGAGTTGTTGTGCAAGCAATTGTAATGCCTTCCATTGTTTTCCCCATATTTTAAAGTCCATTGTTGTGTTTTTATTGTGATTTGCAGTGTTCCAAACTAGTCTGTAAACCCTTTACGGGTCCTATTTGGAAATCGTAAGCTTTGGGGCGCCATTTGCCGTTTGTGTGCTTGACAGCGGGTGCGGTCTTGAGCGTTTTTTTGCAATTGAATAGCGATTTGCGATTTTAGCGATCGGAACTCTTGTGGCCATGAAAGATGAAAGGCTTTCGGAGGCTGTAAGTTCCTGGTTTAACAACCGCAAGGATTTCAAGCCCGAAACCCGTAAACGTTTGGTGCCTGCAAAAAACGCCAATTGAATAGCAAATTAACTTACAGGGTCAAGTAACTTACGATTGCTCAATTGAATCTGGCTCATGGTCTTCAGAATGTATCTGCATGGGGTATTATTGTGTGTGTATCTATAAGTTTGATTAAATATCATACAGAAACAAAGTACATTATCTAAAACTGCATATTTTAAAAGAAGTGCAACCCTTTGGTCATTTGAAATGTTGGGAGGTATGAGGAAGTCATCGGGACAAATACAATAAAGGTGTTCATTTATATCAGTGATATGAATATCACTATAATAGGAAGTATTAAGCCAAAGCATTTTAGGAAGATACAGTTGACATATTTATTGGGATTACTGGTTCTTATTTGCTGCCAAATCTATGTTTCTAACATGGAGAATAAAAGTGAGCATGTAAATTTAGGATTCAGTTATAGTTTTAAATAAATCTTCAGTAAGTCCCCAAAATTAGCTATAGGAAAGACGATTAAACATAAAGGGCCCGATTCAATTGCAAGCCGGCAACTCGCGCAATGTATGACGTATGTCTGCAGGTGTGTTTTGCGGGCTCCCGTTCGTCTCTTATTCCGGAACTATTCAATTGCTCAAGCCTGCAAGTTACTGGCCCAAAGCTGAAACTGTAACCCATGCACTGGTTCATAGCAGTTCAGGGCGGGAACATGACCAATTAAGCAAGACCGTAACCTCCCATTTAGAATCAGCCAATAGAAAATGAGACCATCAGTATTACGGCAGTAAAACATGGAGGTTACATGTCAATCAATTAGGTTCGAGGGTTCGATATGCAATCACACTTGCAAAACTGCAAAATACAGAATTATGAAAATGAATGCCAATATTGTTATAGTTTATGTGCGTGGCCTGATACATATTAACTCACTTATACCGGAGATCGATTTAACCCTGAAATGAAACATCAAAATAAATCTTATATACTGTTGATTTATTAGCTTGAGACTGTTGTGCAATTAATTCGAATGTCTTTCATCGCTTTCCCCCTTATTTACTATTGTTTTTTTATTTGCATTTACAGTGCTACGCATAGGTAGCCATTTACAGGTCTGAAAACATTTGTGGGCTTGGGGAATTGGAGCAATTGAACAGTGATTTGCGATTTTAGCCATTGTAACTCTTTTGCGAAAATAAAAGATCAAAGGCTTCGGGAGGCTGTAAGTAACGGGTTTAACCATCGCAAAGTTTTCATTGCCTTAACTTGTAACCTGTTTGGAGCCCGCAAAAAGAGTCTAGTTATTAAATGTGGCACACTTTTAATCTGTTTTGCATCTGCTCTGGGATTTCTACTGAAGTGTGTTGTGTACTGTGCAGTGATTAGTTGGCAGCTGAGAGGGGGTGTGGTATTGCCTGTGTAAAGGTATATCAGTGTGTGACTTGTTGTGGTCTGCTTGCATCTGTTCTGAGATTTCTCCTGATCAGTAAGTGTGTTGTGTACATGTGCAGTGATTAGCGGGCCGCTGAGAGGGGGTGTGGTTTTGCCTGTGTAAAGCTATATCAGTGTGTGACTTTTTGTGGTCTGCTTGCGTCTGTTCTGTGATTACTCCTGAACAGTAAATGTGTGTGTACTTGTGCAGTGATTAGTGGCAGGTGAGAGGGGGTGTGGTTTTGCCTGTGTAAAGCTACATCAAGGTGTGGCTTTTTGTGGTCTGCTTATTATTATTATTATTATCTTTATTTATATTGCGCCAACATATTCCGTATCGCTGTACAGGGGTTGACTACATGGCAAAAAACAAACTTAACACCTTATAAAGAATGGAGGGCCCTGTTTTTGAGCATAAAATCAAATGTACATAGAGCTTGTTTCCAAGGCACTGACACAAGATTGAAGACTTGTCTGCTTGCCTCTGTTCTGTGATTACTCCTGAACACTAAGTGTGTTATGTACTTGTGCAGTAAGTCGTGGGCAGGTGAGTAGTAAGAATCTAATATAAACAGGGGAAGGTGCGAACAATTCTAGTATAAGGGCAGTTCTAGTATTAGTGTAGGAGTTTAAATAAAAAGAGGGAGTGAAAAGGGGGAGAACATTGTAGTGCTCTATACATTTTTGCAGAATAGTAGTGCAACAGGCAGGTTTTGGTGGTTGGGGACTCTATTATTAGGAAGGTAGACAGGGGGATTTGTCACCCAGATCCCAGCAATCGAACAATTTGCTCTCTCCCGGGTGCTCGGGTTCGACATGTTGTGGATCGGTTAGATTAATTATTGGGACGGGCTGGAAATTAACCAGCGGTCTTGGTACATATTGGTACCAATGACAAATTTAGTGGAAGATGAGTGTCCTAAATAATGAGTTTATAGAACTAGGTAATAAGCTGAAGGCAAGGACCTCCAAGATAGTATTTTCTGAGATACTACTACCTGTGCCATGTGCTAGCCCATGGAAGCAGAAGGAGCTTAGGGAGGTTAATGCATGGCTAAAAAATTAGTGAATTAAGGAGGGGTTTGGGTTTTTAGAGCACTGGGCTGACTTCTCACTTGGGTACAATCTCTATAGCACGGAATGGATTGCACCTTAATGACGAGGGAGCTTTTGTGCTAGGGGATAGGATGGTAGAACAGCTGGGGGAGTTTTTAAACTAGTAGTTGGGGGAGGGAAGAGATAGAAGTAATGGGGTAGAAAGTGTAGAGGGGTTAAGGAACGCATTAACTAGTCATGGGGGAGGAGATGGGGAGGGTTAGTACAGTCAATAGGGAGGTATTGCTAAGTAACTGAAGTACAATGACAGGCGCTTCAGAACTACAGACTCATAACATAAGGTGTTTGTTCGCTAATGCCAGAAGCTTGCCAGGAAAAATGGGAGAGTTAGAATTATTAGCAGTTAATGAGAAATGAGATTTAATAGGCATTACTGAAACATGGTGGGATAAATCTCATGACTTGACTGTTAATCTGGATGGTTATAACCTATTTAGGAAAGATAGGGGCAATTGTAAAAGAGGAGGAGGGATTTGTCTGTATGTTAAGCCTGAATTTAAACCTATCGTCAGAGAAGATATTTATGGTGGAACTAGCGGTAATGTCGAATGTTTGTGGGAAGAGCTAAAAAGCAGAGCAGCAAATTATAAAAGAATATTAGTAGGTGTATGCTATAAACCCCCAAATATAATTGAAAGTGTGGAAATACAATTATTGTTACAGATTGGAAATGCAGCTAAGCATGGTCAAGTTCTAATAATGGGAGATTTTAATTACCCTGAAATAAACTAGATAACTGAGACCAACAGTTCAGCTAAGGGAAGCAGATTCTTGAGTACACTCAGGGATCATTATCTGGCCCAGGTTATACAAGAACCTACTAGAAATTAGGCTATCTTGGAATTAGTTATCACAAATAATATTGATATAGATCAAATGTTGAAATAGGGTAACCTTTGGGAAACAGTGATCACAACACAGTCTCATTTGAGATTGAAAAAAAACAATTTTAAAAGGGCAGATTTTAACAGTCAATGGGCAGCAATACAAAGTATAGACTGGGACAGAGAACTGACAGGTAAAAATACTGAACATAAATGGACAACGTTTAAATCCTTACTAAATAAACAAATTTATCACCATATACAGTGAATATAAAAAGTCTACACACCCTTGTTAAAATGTCAGGTTTCTGTGCTGTAAAAAAATGAGACAAAGATAAATCATTTCAGAACTTTTTCCACCTTTATTGTGACCTATAAACTGTACAACTTGAAAAACAAACTAAAATCTTTTAGGTAGAGGGACGAAAAAATATAAAAATAAGATAATATGGTTGCATAAGTATGCACACCCTTAAACTAATACTTTGTTGAAGCACCTTTTGATTTTATTAGAGCACTCAGTCTTTTTGGGTATGAGTCTATCAGCATGGCACATTTTGACTTGGCAAGATTTGCCCACTCTTCTTTGCAAAAACACTCCAAATCTGTCAGATTGCGAGGGCATCTCCTGTGCACAGCCCTCTTCAGATCACCCCACAGATTCTCAATCGGATTCAGGACTGGGCTCTGGCTGGGCCATTCCAAAACTTTATTCTTCTTCTGGTGAAGCCATTCCTTTGTTGATTTGGATGTATGCTTTGGGTGGTTGTCATGCTGAAAGATGAAGTTCCTCTTCATGTTCAACTTTCTAGCGGAAGCCTGAAGGTTTTGTGCCAATATTGGCTGGTATTTGGAACTGTTCATAATTCCCTCTATCTTAACTAAGGCCCCAGTTCAAGCTAAAGAAAACAGCACCAAAGCATGATGCTGCCACCACCATTCATTGTGGGTATGGTGTTCTTTTGGTGATGTGCAGTGTTGTTTTTGCGTCAAACATATCTTTTGGAATTATGGCCAAAAAGTTCAACCTTGGTTTCATCAGACCATAACACCTTTTGCCACATGCTTTTGGGAGACTTCAGATGTGTTTTTGCAATATGTAGTGTGGCTTGGATGTTTTTCTTCGTACGAAAAGGTTTTCGTCTTGCCACTCTACCCCATAGCCCAGACATTTGAAGAGAGATTGTTGTCACATATACCACACAGCCAGTACTTGCCAGATATTCCTGCAGCTCATTTAATGTTGCTGTAGGCCTCTTGGTAGCGTCCCAGACCAGATTTCTTCTCCAATTTTGGAGGGAGCTCCAGTTCTTGTTAATGTCACTGTTGTGCCATATTTTCTCCACTTGATGACTGTCTTCACTGTGTTCCATGGTATATCTAATGCCTTGGAAATTCTTTTGTACCCTTCTCCTGACTGATACCTTTTAACAATGAGATCCCTCTGATGCTTTGGAAGCTCCCTGTGCACCATGGCTTTTGCTGTGGGATGTGACTAAGAAAATTTCAGGAAAGACCAACTAGAGCAGCTGAACTTTATTTGGGGTTATTCAGAGGCAGTTGAAATGATGGCAGGTGTATGCTGACTCCTATTTAACACGATTTGGAATGTGATTGCTTAATTCTGAACACAGCTACATCCCCAGTTATAAGAGGGTGTGCAGACTTATGCAACCACATTATTTTTATTTTTTAGTTTTCTTCCCTCCACCTAAAAGATTACAGTTTGTTTTTCAATTGAGTTGTACAGTTTATAGGTCACATTAAAGGTGGAAAAAGTTCTGAAATGATTTATCTTTGTTTCATTGTTTTACAGCACAGAAACATTTTAACAGCGGTGTGTAGACTTTTTATATCCACTGTACCATGTGGAAGTAAAAGTAGATGGAGTAAATCACAACCCATGTGGCTTAACAATGAATTTAAGATGAAGATGAGGAGTGAAAAACAAGCATTTAAGTTATACAAACAAAAGGGGACAGAGACTGCTTTACGTAACTACAAGGAAATCAACAAAGCTTGCAAAAGGGCTATTAGACTGTCTAAAATCGAAAATGAAAAGTTAGTTGCAAAGGAGAGTAAGACTAACCCTAAAATATTTTTTAAATATATTAATGGGAAGAAGGCCAGGAAGGAAGCTATAGGAACATTACAATGTGACACAGGCCATCTGATAATTAGTGACTTTGTAAAGGCCGATCAGCTAAATAGGTTCTTTACTTTGGTATACACAACGGAGGTACCAGTGGTTGGGTCACTGCAACATAATAGGGCTACACTACCTTCATCAAATAACTGGTTAACGCAGGAAGATATCCAAAAAAGGTTGGAAAAAATATATGTTATATACATCCAAGGGTACTGAGGGAACTGGGCTCTGTAATAGCAAAACCATTATTATCTAATTTTTCAAGATTCACTCAACACAGGGTCTCTACCAGATGACTGGAGAAAGGCAGAGGTGATACCTAAATTTAAGAAGGGAGCAAGAGCAAATCCGGGGAATTATAGACCAGTGAGTCTGACTTCAGTAGTGGAAAAGCTTTTAGAAGGGTTAATAAGGGATAATATACAAGAATTTGCCTATTCAAACAGGATTATAAGTAGGCGACAACATGGATTTATAAAGGATAGGTCATGTCAAACAAACCTAATTAGTTTCTATGAGGAGGTTAGTAGGAACTTGGATCAAGGCAACTCAGTGGATGTAGTCTATATGGATTTTGCGAAGGCTTTTGATACAGTGCCACGTCGGAGACGATTCAGCAAACTAAGGGATACAGGAATTGTCATAAATATTTACTTATGGATTGGGAGTTGGCTAAAAGACAGGAAGCAAAGGGTTGTGGTAAATGGAACATACTCGGATTGGACTAATGTGGTAAGTGGGGTTCCTCAGGGTTCAGTATTAGGTCCCCTCCTTTTTAACATATTTATTAATGACTTGGAAGTAGTATTGGAGTGTGGTGTCTTCATTTTTGATGATGACACAAAGTTGTGCAAGGTAATTAAATCAGAAAATGATGTACTTTCCCTCCAAAGGGATTTGCATAAATTAGAGGAATGGGCATCTAAATGGCAGATGAGATTTAATATGAATAAATGTAAAGTTATGCAGCTGGGAAGGAAAATTAGCCCTGCAATTTATAATCTTAATTGAGCAAATATAGGGGTATCAGATATTGAAAGGGATTTGGGAGTACTTGTGAACAACTGCCTAGGTAACAGTGCTCAATGCCAAACAGCATCTGCAAAGGCAAGTAAAATATTAGCATGTATTAAGGAGGGTATAGAAGCAAATATATTTCTCCCACTATACAAATCCCTAGTACACCCTCATTTGGAATATGGAGTACAATTTTGGGCACCACTTCATAAAAAGGACATTTTAGAGCTGAAAAAAGTACAGAGAAGGGCAACAAAGCGAATAAAGGGAATGGAGGCGCTAAGTTATGAAGAAAGACTAACCAAATTAAACATATTTACTCTAGAAAAAAGGCATCTAAGAGCGGATATGATTACCTTATATAAATATATCCAATACAAGGCTTTGTCAAGGGAACTTTTTGTGCCAAGAGGTTTTCAACTGACATAGTTCTCTTTAAATTTACCGAATCACAATTTAATAAGGCTGTGTGACTAGAACACAGAGTAAAACAGCTATCATAACAAGCTACAGAACATCAGTAGTATAATATAAACATTTACAGCCTAATTAAATTGTGATTTGGCCACTTGAATAGGGCTCAATATAAGCACATATCATATTTTTTTACAGAAGTTTTTAGTTAGTGAAGACCTTGCTTTTGGTTAGAAGTTCACTAACTAAAAACCTCTGTAAAAAAAATATTCTCTGTGCTTATATAGAGCCCTATTAAATTGTCCAAATCACAATTTAATTAGGCAGCTGTGTAAGCCATGAACAAAACATACATCCTTATTAAATTGTGATTCGGCAAATTTAACAGGGCTCTATTTAATCACATAGCATATTTCTTTTTACAGAAGTTTTTAGTTAGTGAACTTCTATCCAAAAGCAAGGCCTTTACTAACTAAAAACTTCTGTAAAAATATATGCTATTTCTTAAATAGAGCCCTTTTAAATTTAATAAGGCTGATAATTTTTAGAGAAAATGTCTTTTGAGACACTGATTATGTATCGAAAGTTCTATCTTGCCCACATTTCCTGGGAGATTGGAGCCTGCGTGGGCGTGGTTATGTTATCTAATAGTGGAAAGACAGGGTGATTTCGGAAAAAGAGGGCCACTAAATAAGTTATATTAGCGTTTTTAGTAAATATCTATCTCCTCCCCCCACAGATGATCATTCACAAGATAAAATGCAGAGATCTTAATGACCCTATCATACATGCAGCTTCACAATGCCTCCAGACCAGAGGCATCAAAGTTTATTTCATTCTAAATAAAGCTTAAAGTAATAATAAAAATAAATGAAAATATTATAGCTTTAATTTTGCTGCCTCATTATGTTCTAATATTATTACCGCTGTATCCACTATTGAATAAAGTCATCACTTAAAGGGCCACTTAATTCAGCACAATTTGGGCCACACCACTGTGAGGTTATCCTAAACACGTGTTGAAATACTTTTAGAATTTTTTTAATCTGTTAATTTTTGACGAGATATGAGATTAAATAATTTATGTATTTATATGTGTGAGGACCGCTCACAGACAGTTTTATTTTTTGTGCTGATCTTCCCTTTCAGGTTAAGGAGAGCAGTCTATGGGAGGTTAGTGGTCCTTTAAAACCCTGCTTAAGACCCTGCTAAATTCATGCCTCAGGATACGTCACATTGATAAGCATCATTCTTCCTTTAGGGACTTCCACCTTGTATAGTATGTACAGACAACTTGAAAACCCTGTGTAAAACTTCAAGATAACAGACATCAGCATCAGGTAGGTTGGCTTAGTATGCACTCTAAATTGGGTAATATCTATTTGACCAATTGTATGATCCAATCCATTGCAGTTCTGACTCAGACGAATAAGAGAACACAGCTGATAGAAAAAGGATCATGGCTTACCCCATTGTGGATACACCAAAATACAGTATTAACGGATAGGCTATTGCAGTTTGAGTGGTGGATAAAAAATAAATTTACATTGGTTGCCGATATGTTGAGAAAGACCCAGCAATGGTCAGTAGATACTTTCAGAGAAGTGCATAATCTACCAATAAGAGAATGGTTTAATCTGGCTCAGGTGCACGCCAATGTATCCAAAGTAGCTAAATTGAATGCCAATGCTAAGATCACTCCGTTTGAGAAATGCTGTCTAGACAATGCGAATGGTAAACGGAACATTTCTATAATCTACAATTACCTAATTGAGCAGTCAACGCCACTCAGATTGCATCACCAACATTCGTGGGAGTCAGAACTTGACATGGAACTAACTGATATACAATGGAGTAGGATACACAAACAAGCCACAAGTTCCTCATTGAACATAATTCTAAGGGAAAATAGTTATAAGACTACTATGAGATGGTATTTAACACCAATAAGGCTAAAAATCTCCAATCCCTCGCTAGATGGAAAGTGTTTTAGGGGATGTCCGGACATGGGCACCCTTAAGCATGTTCTATGGGAATGTCCCAAAATTGCCCATATTTGGCTGAAATCTTATGAAATCTTAGAGAAACTATGGGGATGCCAGATTCCCCAAAAACCGATGGAGGCCCTATTAGGCCTGCCCATAGAAGGCCTTAGTAAACAGGCTCAACTCCTATCACATCAAATATTTTTAGCAACTCGAATTACGATAGCTAAGGCCTGGAAATCAGAGGTACCTACATATAGCGTAGTTCTAAACAGACTTAAATTCATATATGACATGAGCGTTATCTCGGCTGAATTGGATCGGTCATACAAGAAATGGGCCTCATGTTGGGACCCATGGATCCTCAAGATTGGGTGGTAAATATGCAGGGACATAATCATACAATTTGGGCTGATCTTATGAGGAACAACTCTTAAACAAATTCTACCTCTCCTTAGCACCTTCTCTTCCATACCTCCCTTTTTGTTTTTTCTTTTCTCTATTCTCTTCTTCCCCTCTTCAAAAGGATCTCTATAAGATTATAGGTATATTAGATCGTGCTCTAATACGTAAGTAGTTTGAATAGAGGGAAAAATAATTAGATAGATAAAAAAAACTGCAATAATTACAGTTAAAATGTTATTTACTTGTATACATCTTACTTTTGTTAAAAAACAGTACCTATCTTATGGATATATTATTGATGAACGATCTGTGTTAATATATTAACCGGTTATTCGCAATAAAAGTTGTTTGGAACAAAAAAAAAAAAAAAAAGAAGACAAGAAAAAAAAGGTCATAAACTTTTATTTATGTATAGTTTAGCGTTATTTGACAGTTTATTGATACACTATGGGAATTAATAACCTTTGTTTTAGACCGGCAAAATACATATTGTATGTGTCCTTGATGACCTGCTATCCTATATTGTACTGTTGCAACCTTGTCTTTAATAAAAAAATATTTATAAAAAAAAGATAACAGACATCAGGAGGAAATGAACAACAAAAGTGATAAAGTGACAAAAGCACAGATATCACTACACAATGCAGTGTGCAACCAGAGGCACTGGCATATATGGCTTAGACTGTTCTGTCATCCTTCATAATAAAACAATGCAATGGATATAACACTTGTATTACCAGCCCTGTTGGTAACATTGTATAGACGAAAAAATATATGCATCCATCATTCATCTAAGAATTTAGGTTTTATACAGCCTTAGGTCATTCAGATGTGTGCACCCCCACTTGCAGCTCCTCCTTTCACCTTTCTACATCTCAAACCATAACTTTATGTATTTATGTGTGTTTATGTATATATATATATATATATATATATATATATATATATATATATACAGAGTAAGTGATGTAAAAATTATGTTTTGATGTATTTTGTTTAAAAAAATCATACAATCTCATAGCCTTAATAAGAATTCATGTAAGGAACTATGACGAGTAGGTGTGGACAGCTTCTTCCTGCAGATCCATCAAAAACACTGAAGGAGTGAAAAGCACAGAGCATTCATTACTGAACCAATCAGATCCCACATGTTAATTCCAGTGGACACGCTCATGTAATTCCAATGCTGATCCTTTCTGATCCCTCCATAGTGAATGAGATTTGAAGGAAATAAACCCTCTTTATTGAATTTCCACTTGCTGGATGAAAGATTCACTTAAGAGCTGATGACAGGAAATGATGACAGTCCCAGATAATGACTTCTTTCTAACGACTGATAATTTGTTATCTCCCCCTTATGGCAAATTACTTTCCACCTTTCACAACCAAACAATCGTTCCAAGGCTTTGTCCTCGGGCCACCAAAGTCTAATGAATTGTGATACGAGAATACGTAATGATTTTAGTCATATAAGTGGATTTTAGATTTTACTATCTTAAGAAGCAAAACACAATATTTTCCACGTTCAAGAAAATGCTTTGGCTGTATTGTTACCGAGCATTATCATTGTCGGTCTGCAGCAAAACTGGTAATAGACTGACAATTTTTATGGAAATATGGTACATATTTGATTTCATTACAGTGGTGACTGAGAATTAAATAAAAATAATACTGGAGAGATTTTTAAGGGACATAAACACACTAGGTAATAATTTAATATAAATTCAAATAATATAAAGGTATTTCTTATAAAGGCTAGAAAAGCATTCCATTACAGTTTTTTAAAAGCATAAAACATTTAAAAAATGCATTATTGTTAGCTAATGAATGATTCACTAAGCCATCACAATGGGGGAAATTTACTAAGCACTTTCTCACGTGAGATGTGGTGAGGAGAGCTGAGAGTGACAAATGGTGTTTTCGCCACAGGAAATAGTACATAGCACATCTAAAGACAATGTTAGATGCACTTGCGATGCTCAGTAAATTCTTCTCAATGTGTCAATGTGATCTGCAACGGATAGCAAACATGCATTGCAGTAATTATAACTCATTTTAAAATCTGTTATCCATTACAAATTGTGCAAAAAGTATGATTTTTTTCTAACTGAACTATATTTATACTCCACGTGATTTACATTTTATTAGAAGCCTTGAAATATTCTACTCTTATTAAAATAGGAATCAAGCCCTTATAAAGATAGAATTTGCAGCCTTATTAAATTGCGATTCGGTAAATTTAAAAGGGCTCTATTTAAGCACATAGCATATTTTTTTTACAGAAGTTTTTAGTTAGTGAAGACCTTGATTTTGGATAGAAGTTCACAAACTAAAAACTTCTGTAAAAAAAATATGCTCTGTGCTTAAATAGAGCCCTTTTAAATTTACTGAATCGCAATTTAATAAGGCTGATTATTTTTAGTAAAGACTGTGAAGAGGCTGCTGCAATATGCTGCAGTAAATTGTGATCTACCACAGCTCATCTGTACTACTGAATCCTTCCACTCCACCTTTAAAACACTTTTAGAACAGGTTTTAATTTCCAAGTTGCTTCATAATATTGCTTTTATACTTAAATGTGTGGAATATTATGCTAGTCTCTAATTTGTCATGTATACCTCCTTATTGTGACTGTAAAGAAAAGGTGATATGATGAGGCTTGCTGTAAACACACACTTTTTGAGTTAACATCTAGAGAACTCTTTGGAAACAAACTATATTATATGAGAGACGTGTGTGCTAATGATAAATATTGTTTTAAACCCACTTTATGTATTGTATTACAAAGGGTAACTGCAATTAAATACACAGGAAACAGAAATACATTATCCTATTAAATTTCACAACTTAATATCTTTTTCTGTTATTATATATAGTAAATGCTTTAAACTTGTGTAAAAGACATGATTCACTTAAATCTGCAAAATTATTTACAGCCTTATTCAATTGTGATTTGGCCAATTGTCTAGGGCTCTATTTAAGCACAGAGCATATTTTTTTACAGAAGTTTTTAGTTAGTGAAGACCTTGCTTTTGAATGGAAATTCACTAACTAAAAACTTTCGTAAAAAAAAAATATGCTATGTGCTTAAATAGAGCCCTATTCGATTGGCCGAATTGCAATTTAATAAGGCTGTATGTGTTTATAGCTTATTTGAAAAATATTTGTAAATTCATACCAAATTTACCTAATTTACTAAAGTAAATTCATGATGTAATATAAAGTGGCTACTACTATAGTCATGTATTTAAAATACAATATTTTGAATAGTTGCCCTTACAATAGGCTAAATTTTTTAACAATATGAAAAAAATAATACAGTCTATTTTTATATGCAGTTATGCTGTTGTGGAATCTACCATTTTGGTTTCTGCTTATCTGCTTGTATATTGTTGTTTGTGGGCAGAGAGCATGGGGTGTTGACAGTTTACTTTTATACTGCACATTATACATTGGAGTCAAGAGATCCTTAGTACAACCTCACCTATAACACTACTTCCAGATGTGGCAAATGTATTTACAAAAGGACACACACATAAATATATTATAATCTGTTCAAGAGAGACTTGCTAAATTATGCATGATATACAGTAAAAGACAAAACTGATAGAATGGGCAGAATAGATGGCCTATCTCTCGTTATATATATATATATATATATATATATATATATATATATATATATATATATATATATATATATATTAGCTTTTATTTGTAACGGGCCAGCATATTTCGTAGCACTATACAAGGGTTAAGTTCAAGGCAAAAAACAATAACAATATTAACACATTGAAAAGGATTAAGGGCCCTGTCTTTGAGCTTAGAATCCAGTGTCCATAGGTGTCCATAGTGCTTTCCACAAAGCGCCATTCAAGATTGAAAACTAGCAAACTTACAGTCTATATATATATATTTGTCATCTCCATGAATAGTTATCATTAAAATCCATCCTGTTGCATCAATTTTTAATAAATACATACGTTAAATGAAATAAAATGTGTGATTTAACCCCTTTTCCACTGGAGAATCTACAAAAAAATCAGGCTGCCTGAAAGTTATGCAGGTGGCTTCACAGGCAGCCGAGTCTGAAGAGGCAACGCGTGCTCACCTGGCATAAAGCTGACCTCCTGCCCTCAGTCAACACTTCAGCCCTGGAGCAGAAACCTTTCCACAAGCCCTTGTTTATCTTTTAACACTATGATAAAAAGGATTTAGGTATCAGGTAATGAGCACCCGCAGGCACAGGAGGCAGCCAGCCATTCTCTGCTTGTTTAGTCTTACAGGAGGATTTTTTTGCTGGCTGTACTCTGTCACTCAACACAGCACCACTAAGCCTGGCTAGAATTACACCCACCAGCTAGCACAGCCGACTGAAGGGTCTCCCAAAGATTATGGCCTTTTAAAGGTTCTCAGTGCAATTCTGCCATCACCTGCTAAAATATTTTAAGGAGAAGAAGTATACACTTTCACAAACATGGTACTGAGCATGTATTTAAACTCTTCATCTGGTTAATCAGTAATTTAATCCCATATAATATTTACCTTAATGTTTAGAATTTATGTCATTCTCAGACATTCTGGGCCTCATTATGTTACCTGTAAATTGGTTTAACTAGTATACACAGAAATCCCCATAGGTTTCCTAGAACTCCTTGGAAAATAGTTGAGATAACTATTCACATATATCATAATAAGGCTCAAACCCTGTAGCTATGACAAGGCCTGTCCACAGTCAAAGTGTTTGATGCATAGCTTTACATGGGCTTGAATGCTGTTTTAAAATCGATGTTTCCTAGTGGTGATTTCTACTAGTTGTGTCCAAATTTTAAGAAACTGACAAAAACATATTGTTTATCTATATGATTGAATCATTGCCCTCAAGGGAAATAAGAAACATGTTTGGGACAAGAGGAGCAGTATTCGATCATCTTTGGATGGAAACAATAAGAAGATTCACTAATAAGCCTTGCTATAGGACCAATAAAGGAGTTTTAGACATTTGTCATCTGCCTTTGTAATACAATGCCAATGAGTCACAGAGGGCAAGTATGGGCAGGAGATAAGTGCCATTCATTAAATTGGGACACTTGACTAAGCACTACCCAGAAAACTAGATCTAAAAAGAGCTAGTGGATATCTAGGTACAGGTCTGTAAAAGCCAAGCCAATGCAAAAAAAATCAAAACCACACAACGTTAAACTGGATAGATCAGACATCTTGTGTTAAAATGATCTCTGTTAGGGAACATATATGAATCATTTTTTGTTTTTTTTATTTTTATGGTGGATGAGCCCTACAATAAACAATTAAATGAGAGTGTAATTGAAGCTTAAAATGAAAACAAAGCACAACATCTTTGCATATCCATATTTACAAAATCATAGTATTCAAAATGATATACTTCTTAGATAGATAGATAGATAGATAGATAGATAGATAGATAATAGTATAGTATTTTGCTCTAGTTGGGGTTTTGGTTACATACAAACTCAGGCTTCTGTCAGACAAAGTGTGCCTGACAAAGACAAACATAGAAACTGATAGCAGACAGGAGCCACTTGGAGTTCCTAGAATGCACTTTTTCTATCTGGTTCAAAGCTTCAGATAATTATTGATCTGTGGCCTTCCATTATACTCAGTGAAACCTTATATCTATCCCATGAGACCCCTCTAAGAATCCTCTGACATTTCAGAAAAGTAATATTTCTTCACTGTTCACATTTAGCTCAACAATCTCCGACTTTTGAGCAGGAGCTGTAGTTCTAGCATTTCCTATATCTGAAGTCATTTTTAATATGTAGTTTATATGTTACTGGAGATGCAACATTTTTATGTTTCTTTTCCAGTATTTATATATTCCCTGCTTACTTTCTATAATACATTAGCCAAGATAATGACTCCCAAGTAATTAGTCTCATTAGGGTCATTAGTCACATTAGAGGATACAATGGTTTTACTAATCCTACACTCCTGCTATGGTTATTATCCCAAATGCAATACGTCTGACTACTGTCATTAGCTGAGGTTCTTACTTAAACCGTTAATTAATTTGCCAGCTTTCATAAAATGTTTATTCTGTTTTGTATTTTGTAGCATCATCAAAACATAATCATGTAAGTTATTGGAACTCAGTTAATCAGTAATTCTATATTCAGATATGTTTATTACATTCCCTTATTCTATAGCAGGTTCACTGGTCTGCATCTTCTAGACTCAACCCTTCTGTCATTTTTGCTATTTTTGCTCATATCTAGTCATTTGAACTTACACATATTAATAAGTGATAGGTCAAATGTTAAAGGTGTTGTGAACAAGGAAAGCTTTAAATATATTCATCTGCTACCAAACACTGCGTTTCCTAATTGGGATCCTTCCTTTAATGCTATAAAATTGAGCACCATTCAATACCAATGTGGTCATATATACTTTTGTCTTCTTTCACATATCCACCTTCTACCTTCTACTGTGTTATCAAGAGTAGATCAAGACTTTGGAGTTTTGAAAGTTATATTCTTCATCTATGACAGATTGTTGCTGATCCTCTTAAGTACATCAACTTCTTTAGGGAATGAGTTACTTTATATGAAATAGAGAAGGCGCAAACAGATGATTCAATGCTGATGAAAATTAATTAGTTACCTTCCTTACCTGTTAAATCTAATGTAGTGTTCAGACAACCAATTTACTAATAAATGTCTAATCTTATTTTCCATATTGTTACCCATGCTTGTTTAGCTTCCTTGTATGTGCATTTTTTTGTTTTTTGGTGTCTCTTGAATACATTTTCAAGAAGTTGAGGGTTTTTACTTAATTTGCTCTTTAATTATTTTCTTTCCATTAGCCCACCATCCATATGTAAATGAAATGATGTACAAGTTATGGTTGAAAAGAGCAGGAGATTGCAGCCCTAGATTATAATACACAGTGTTGGGTGAGTGTTATTGTTAGTGGGAAGGTAAAAACAAATCATTATTTCTGTAAAAGAAAGCCAGGCACAGCCCTGGAAATTAGGGGCAGCTAAGGCCTATGCATGATTAGCCAAGAATGCTCCTCATTTAAGTCTTCCAAAAGCCAGCACTGGCCCTAATTACCCAGAACTCAACCAAACAATGCTTTTCCACTCTCCAGATAAGCAGTCAGCTGCTTCAAGGATTTTCTATTCATAAGTGGCTCATGAAGCCTGAAACAAAGGATGGTTTAGGAAGGAGATTGAGGAGGTGTATGGTCACTAGATTGTAAGCCTTCTGGGCATGGTCCCCAATTCACCTTATGTGTTATCCACTGGATGTGCCTCTATAATATATATATACTCAGATAGGACTATGCCGATACAAACATTCATCTTGATCCTATCATATATATACTCAGATAGGGCTATGCAGATACACATATTCACCTTGATTCACTGAGTCTCACAGTGATTCTGAAATGCTTCATCAAAGGCTATAATGGCTTTTTATGGTGAATATTATCATTGAGCTCTTTTCGGCTCTTCACAGCCTCTGAGAAGACTATATCCCATAATATTGTGGTAATTATTGGTCTCCCACTTGAATTAATGTCAGAGAAATTTGTTATTTCCATTATTACTCTACGCTATAAAAAGTGCTTAGGACAATCCATATTTAAAGGTAGTGATACAAAAATAATTGTTGTTTTTAGTCAAACCTGTAATCTAAAGGCAATATCAGACCTCACAAAGCCTGGATTTAAGAATTCCCCTTCTTGCACACAGGTGCGTTACTTGAGGCAATGATCATCTGAAACAAATGTATCCCTATAACCTGCCATGATATGTTAAAGTTCATTGAGATTTGAACCTGCCTATCATTGATTTCAGTAATGATGTTTATTAAAATATTATTTCAAAATGAATTACTAATTTATTAATTTTATGTGTTTTTTGTATACTTTGAATATTTCTAGCAATTAATTAGCTGTCTACATCTGATAACTAATGCAATTTTCCTACACCTGATGAAGCAGAAGAGAAGACTGTGACATTTTGTGAGCTCAGGATTGCTACTGATGCAACTTGAATTATACCAGCAGGGGTCTGACTAATCCTAAAAGAATTCCACACCTGGAGACTCCACATCGCACCAATTCACTGTGAATGTGGGAGACCCCCAGGCATGACTTCATTCATTGAACCTTCAATGGCAGTAACTGTGTTTTGTGTTTCAATAATTGAAAATAAATAATGTAATTTCTGAAGCTTTAAGAAAATAAATAATAAAGTGTGTATATGTTCAGTGTGCAATAAACTCAGATACTGCCAGGACCCACATGAAACAGACACCAGTTGAACAGTTCTTTAATCACACACTTATTAGTATTTTAAGGGTATCAATGATTTTACATTATTTTTGGCAGAATAGCCTGACGTATCATGACATCATGTCTCAGACTGAGCTTTCCTACACAGCATTACAGACTGGGCTAAACTCAGAATAGGAGGTGTGTAGGTACAATTGATACTGGATTACCCTATAATTAGACACTGCAACTTCCACATACCACCGCATTTGCTGTTAAATACGGGTTGTTATTATTATGTAGATAGTGAACAATTTTACGCTTAAGCACACAATAGTTACAATTTAACAACTCGTAGTTACAACGTAATAATAGTGTTGTATTAAATAAAGACATTACAATTAGTGTTAAATAGATGAGTTAAAGGTACACACTAATAAAACATGCAGTTTTTTGTTTTTTTACGCATAACTGAACCGAAATGGAATTGTGCATGAAATAAATATTATTCTTTTATACTTATGATCCTTGAATTTCTGATTAGATGTTACACATTCCTTAAACCAGTGATGGAAGTTAAATGGAAAAAATACAATGAATAACAGGCACATTAAGATAGAGAAAACAGGGTAGTAGAGCATCATAAATAGCAAACATAAGTACATAGATTGTTTTCTTTCTTATGTCACTGACCTTGTACATCAACCACAGCCTTTTTACACACATTACTTTCTTTTTCTGATTTAAAAGGGCCCTACTACCCTATCTTTTCTGTCACAATGTGCCTGTTATTTATTGCTTATATGTTAACATTATTTAGCTTATCTTGGCTAAATAGAAGCCCTCCACCATACAGTGTACTATTTATTTACTGGAATAATTTGTATTATTTAAGTAATTGCCTTTGACTTGAGCTTGGTATTCTAAATCCTATGTTCTAAAAAATGTATCACTTATACTGCAGTATTCTAATTTACCTCACATGATAAAATACTATACTAATTTATCAGGCAGTGGGTGACTGAGTTTATACTCATAAATCCATAGATATTTCAAGGGCAATAAATAACAATAAACTCAGTTTAAGTACAACATTTGCTAATTTAATTTAAATACATAGCTTACTATTCAAAAGTTAAAATCGATGTCCATTTAATTGGCTCCCCTTACAGCTCAAAGTCTTAATAATTCAGTAATTGAAATATGTGGTTGGACCTGGCCTGTATAAATCAACCTTGTAAAATAATTTTACATTTAGACAAATCTATCATTTGAAATATATATATATATGAACAAACAAATATGAAACCTAAAAAGTAACTTGATTTAATGTAATCTAAATTTAAACTACGGCACTTATAAATATATGCCTTAAAAACACAATACATTTTTTGACTTTAATGCAAAACAGGCATCCAAATTCCAAACAAAAACGGGGAAGAGGAGGGATCCTATCTATGGCAAGGGATAGCATAGAAGATAAATCCTATAATCTCAGTGGATCCTCCTGCCTGGAAGGCTCTCTAACAGAAGCCCCAAAGCTTGCTAACAGTCTTATTAAATTGCGATTTGGCCACTTGAATAGGGCTCTATATAAGCACAGATCATATTTTTTTACAGACGTTTTTAGTTAGTGAAGACCTTGCTTTTGGATCGAAGTTCACTAACTAAAAACTCTGTAAAAAAAGATGTTCTGTGCTTATAATAATAATAATAATTATTATTATATAGAGCCCCTTTCAATTGGCCGAAACACAATTTAATAAGGCTGTAAATATCCTACTATAAATAGAAGGAAACAGAAAATGTGATTGTTTGAACGTTTTTGAGAGTCATTAAATTGAAAAAGAAAGGGAAAATATGGTAGGTTAGCATCAAAGAATTTGTCTAATTTGTATTCACATAGCCTCTGAGGAAATCACCATAGTGGTGAAACGGCCATCATGGCTCTTAGCAAAAAAAGATCTCGATTCAATTGCAAGCCCTCATCTCGCGGGATACAGGCTGTATGTCTGCAGGCCTGCTGCAGGCTCCCGTTCATCTCTGATTCTGGTGCTATTCAATTGAACAAGCCCGCAAGTTACGGGGCGAACACCAAAGCCGTAAACCATTCACTCGTGCGTAGCAGTTCAGGGCAGGAACATGATCACTTATGCAAGGCCGTAACCACCCATTTCGAACTATCCAATAGAAAATGAGACCGCCATCATTACAGCAGTAAAACATGGAGGTTACATGTTTATCAATTAGGTTTGGGGGTCCGATATGCAATGGGACTCGCAAACACTCAAAATACAAAATAAGGAAAATGAATGCCAATACTGTTCTAGTCCATATGGGTGGCCTGATATGTATTAACTCATTGATTCCCAAGATCAAGATAACCCCAAAATGACACATAAAAAATGTTTTTTTATTGCCGATTTGCGAGCATGACACTGTGTTGTGCAATTAATTCTATGTCTTTGGTCTTCGACGTCATTTACAGTGCAGTATTGATTTTTTATTTGCATTTACAGTGCTGCGGACAGGGGTAAACCCCCTTGCAGGTCCCATCTGGTATACGTAGGATTTTCTCCTACATGTGCCGTTTACGGGTATGAAAACATTTGCTAGCTTGGAGAATTGACAATTGAATAGCGATTTGTGATTTTAGCTATCGTAACTCTTGCGGACGGAAAAGATCAAAGTCTTCGGGAGGCTATAAGTACCCGTAAACCGCTTGGAGCCTGCAAAAAAGACGCCAATTGAATAACAAATTAACTTACAGCCTCATTTAAGGGCTCCAGTAACTAACGATTGCTTAACTGAATCAGGCTCCAAGTTAGCAAGTTCAGTTATCATGGATACAATTGATATACTTGCGAGATTCCCGAAAGTGCATTAGGAATGGCTAAGCAATACCATTCCCAAATGTTACAGACTGCAAGAAATGTATTTATGTATTGGAAACTGATCAGAGCACTTCCAAACATGATACAATATGTGTAGACAAATTCTTGGATTTTAACCTACTCTATCTTCGCTTTTTTTTTTCAATGAAAGGACTCAAAAACGCTCATACATCCAATTTTTCTGTTTCCTTCTACTTACAGTAGTAAATTTAGTAAGCTTTTGGGCATCTGTTAGAGAGCATTTTATAAGTGCTGTTGTTTAATTTTAAACTAAATTAAATAAAGTACATTTTTAGGTTTAATTTGTTTGTTCAGATAGTTTAACTAGACTGGCGTTAAACAGCTAATAATAGTAAAATAATTGTATGTATATATATATATATATAGTAAATAAAAAGTACATCTGTGTTCACATTTGAATGTCTAAAACAAGTTAAAAAACCTGCTTCCAGCTCAGAATTCCAAGAAAATAGAAATTCCAAGAAAAAAATATATACATATATATTTGTATGTCTGTATATGTATGTATATATATTTTATTTTTATTGTACAAAATGTTTCTATTGTTGTTTTAAACATATATGTATTATTGTATCTTTGATTCTGTTTATTTGAATGTCAGATTTTGTATCCTTTTTTCTTTTTATTGTGTCTTTACATTAATTCATATTCTTATCAACTCATATTTATTTGTTATACAGGTCATGTAATCAATATTTTCTTTTCTTTATCTAAAACAAAAAAACTTCAATGATAAGAGAGAATTATATGCTTTTTTGCTTATTAATAGCGGTAGATAGAAGATTTAATTATCTTTGGTAAAACTCTTTCACTTGTTATGCACGAAAGTATTAATCATACATATAATAAACAGCTTTATTACATTAAATTTACCAATCACTTCTATTTATGATGGTTAGCACAAGTTTGCATAATACTTAGGCTCCACAAAAAGGAGGATTAGCTGAAAAATGCAATGTCTCCACAAGCAGGCTTCTGTATTAAGAAAACATTTTTCTTGCAATGGAACATCAAACATCTGTTTTGCGATGCACTGGGAGAGTGAACGATCAGCAAAGTGACTATTACATTCACATTATTTTCCCTGTTTTGTAAAAACATGTATATGTTGGCGTTAAGAGGATTACATCTACTTTAGCCTTGACGCGGCTCCCAGGGATCTTCCAGAAGAAAGCTTTGTTACAAAACACATCCGAATCTAAGAAACGTCATCATGTATCTGCTTCCTAAACACACCATCTCTATGAACTTTTATAGAAATATTCCCTAATAACTCATTCACCCCACTCTTGATTCTTTAATAAAGCAGGAGAACAACATTAGAGTTTGGTTCAAGAGTGTCGTAGAAGAGAAGGGCACACACATCAAAACAATACAAATAAAAAATCCTTCCACTTCCATAAAAAATGTCCCCTTCTTTGGAAATGTGAATGCCTTTTGGAGAATGTATTCATTAGGGCTTTCGTTTGTTTGTGTAGAAAGCTCCACAGATGTTGACATTTTTTTCATCACTGGGTTAAGATGTCTTCTAAAGGCCTTTATTCTCACTCTGTTATTTCTTTATTATCCAAGAGCTTTTTTTTCTTCTTAAAGGGTTGAGTCAGTTGTATAAAGAGAGCAGCAGTAGAGGGCCTATTATTATTTTGCCTCTTTTTTATCATCTCACAAGGCAAACTCTGGAACTTAGTCTTATTGTAAGGAGCAGCAGGTAGCTGATGCTGGCAGGGTCACTGCACTGACCAGCTTCAGCCTGCATTGTACTTCATCCCTTGCACGCTGCATGTGCGTCTGCTCATGTGAAAGGTCAGCCGCACACTGGGGACCCTACCTGGGCTTTTGTTTCTAGCTGCTGGCAAACTCTTATAGAAATCATTTGTAAGCAGAACAAGAGAATGATGTTAGCACCCAGGCAGTGTTAGGTATAAGCCGACTAATCTGTCACTACATTTGTTGTTTAGAGAATAAAGGAGTTTTACTTTGGGGGGTTTGAGTCAATCCTTAAAGAAAATACTTAGGGCTAATTATTTAGTAACATCACAAGTGCCCAGGAATGATCCATCTCCGCACACCGCACGTTAATAGTTTTTGTGCTGGCAGCATAAGAAGCCAGTGTTGTAATAAAGTAGACTCATAACGAGTTCTTCATTTGAAGTTACAGATAATATTTAAGAAGATTTTGATATTACTGCATTACAGAAGTAGAGGAGTGGAACAGCCTCTCAGCAGATGAAGTAGAAAACAATATGAAATAAAATAAAGTCATATGAAATATACAGGCATATGAAGGGCAGATCCATGGCACACATAAAGATATCATACGCTATTAATATATATATAAAATATTAACATAGTATAGTTAAACAGCTATGTCTTGTGTTATTAATAAACATGAATGTATTGAGAGGGGTTGTGATGAGCGAGGGAGATTTACAATATATCCAAGGGGGGGATTACCATCATAGTTCTTCACACATCATCACAGCTCTGTGATAGCTTGGTAAAACCACACCTATAATTATTATCAAAATAATTGTTTCATAGAAAATAAAATAATCTAATAAACTATAATTTACTATTTTGATAAAATATATTAACGTTCAGTTATTCTTAAAATAGACTTCTAATAATTTATATTTAAAAAGTAACCTTGAAAACAGTATAAAAGGATGACAAATTATATTAGTGAGATTAAATGAGCATACATATTACTGTTGTTTCTTTTAAGTTATTTTCCACCATTTTCCTTCCTTTTTTTCAAAATATTTTTCATTTCTTAATGAGTACATTTATTAATAATGAAGGATTCCCAATTATATAATGTGTTAATTATAAAAGTGTTCATAGTGATGGCAGAGGCCTTAAGATTCCCAATCACTAATAGCAGGTTTATTCAAAGTATAATGTTATCTTAGTATCTATTAACCAACATATAACTGGTTCTTAACTGCCATCAAAAATATTTTTTTGGGAAAATACATTAAAACATTAATATTTGGCACTGTATAGAACACTTTTCTTATGGTATGAATATAGTTTGTGTTTGTTTATTAAACTTTACATTGCAGAATGCAACTACTAAACAGTATTGGAGTGTTGGAATAGTGAAAGCATAATAATGATGCTACAGGGAAAGTTATACTGTGAATATAACTGGAATAGCATAGTAAATGACAATGAATATGAGTTTTAATTTAGTTATATAGAAACTTGAAACTTAAAAAACAACAGATAGGAGCACATAAAGCTCGGTTAAGACTGCTTGGTAGTCTTTGTACAGCCAATTCCTTTTTAACAAAGTGTGGAACAGGAATGTATATAGTGGGGCAGCAGCAGAGGAGCCTGTCAAATCAGAAGTAACAGTATCAGCCTAAGACAGATAGCTTATATTGTCTTCATGCATTTCACGTATTATCTACAGACAAATAATTGACTTCTCATTCAAAGAGCTGCCTTGCCTTTCCCAGGCAAATAGAGGCCTCCAGAAGCAGCATGGTGCTGAGCTGGAGTGAACTCCCAGCAGGATAGAGAGGGGAGGTTGGAGAGAGGTTACAGGTACTCTTTATCCTGCATTGCAGGACAGCTCCAACTTCCTGCTGCTAGAAATTTGTCTGCAATTTTTTTCTCATTGAAGAAGCTGACTGGGCCTCTGAGAGATGGGTTGATATGATAACTTGATTAGGGCACATGGAACAGAAAGACAACTCAAAGGATCATTAACCTCTCTTTGGAGAACTACAAATTTTATGTAGTAATTGATCTATTGTCCTTCTGCCAATGAAATTGTTGCTGAAAGTAGTACCATATATCATAGTTTTCCTAAACTGAAGCCACCCTGGTACACAAGTCTTATGCAACAGTTGTCATCTATAAAGATATTTCTCACATGAAAGCCCTGTTGGCGCATTGGCCTTACAGACAATGTTATTGTATGTGATATTATTTTGCTAATAATTATGTTGCCACGCTTTCAAAATATCCCAATGGATAGGACAGATAGAAGTGTCCTGTACGGATCTGAGGATCCAGTGAAATCTCTGGTGACGCACCAAGGTCTTCTTGTCAAATGGGGTAATAAGTGGGAATAAGTGGAGTTAATAACTAGCTTATTGTGTTTTATAGACATTCTGTAAATAACAGTAAAGAGTTATTACTCTATTTTAACTACACAAGCCACTAACATATATGCACCATTATGTTTCTCTGAATCGTTTTTCAATTTATTTATATACATGTTTAAAAGCTTATAAAATATTAAAATTACATTTTGGTTATGAATAAAGCATCAGATCAAATATAGTGATAAATGATGCATTTCTGTTTGCCATTTTCTCTATATGAAATATACAGCTTTTTCTATGTTTGTATGTATTTATATATAGCTTGTTTATACAATGATCTGTATCCCCTCCAAAATTATTCTGGCACCTACACCCCTGAGTAAGACTGTCAACATTAATCTCGTGCCTTTTACACATGTTCTATTACAATAGTTTGGCTATGGTTCTCATTGCAGGATATGCTGACTTCTCATTTCTGTCCTTCTTTCTATGTTTGCCAAAATTGCATGGTATATGTTGATTATAGCCCCAATCTTGATAAGTTGGCACATACACTTCCAGATGTACTACAAATTTACATACATAAAGGGGAAAAAATTGAATAAAAATTGAATATGTTTAATAAAAATATTTCATAATTTTTTGCTAAATGCATTATATGAATAGCTGTTTCTGACTCCTGCCATGTAGCAAGCAAAAATATAGTATATTCAAGCCAGCCCCTCTGAAAAGGATTACACAGTGTTCACATTAACTTCATGACTGGCCTTTGAGGTTTATAGCCCAGAAAATCGTGACTAAAAAGGCCCGTATAGAAATAGGGATAGGGCGTTCCCTTCTATCCACAGTAACTATAATGCATTGTTTCTCTTTTCATCTCAGTCACTGGCTCTAAAAGGAGCCAGTTGCAAAGAGAGACTTTCATGGTCAGCCAGAAACAATGCAGAGCTTCTACATTGCTTCATGACACAATCTACCCCAATGCTACAGAAATGGCTCTCACTAATTATCATAAATAGCTGAAACAGATCTTTCATTCTCGAAGCAGGTTCCATCTGCCCTCAATGTTTTCTTACCTCCAATTCCAAAGGCAGGATCCTCCCCTTGCACAATATAGGAAGTTTATATAGTTTGCTCTTCTGTAACTCTCTTCTAAAGCAATACAAACAGGGCGAGGATTAACATAACTTGCTTGTACCTTAAACAAACAAGCTCCATCCAACTCAGTACATCAAGTTGCACACTCACTATATGCTTTACAACGGAAGAAAATGTATTATCTCAAATATAATTGATAAAAAATACAAATTGCAATAAAGATTATAATGTTGTGGTTATATTTATATTTTATTATAAAGGATCAATATACGGTTCATGGCTAAAAGACAAAACATAAAAATCATTATATCATCAATATTAAATCCAAGCTGTATTTCATAAATAATTGCCCTTTGATACATTCTGCTTTATTGAATATATATTTTAATACATGCAACTAACAAGCTGGTTAAGATTTGTTGAGACCAGACATTTGTTAAGAAGGGGATACACTCACATAGACTCATAATACCTTTGGGATTTTCCACTCTTGCTTTATAATCTTTTTAATGGAAAGGAAAGTGAAAATAAAATAACTGTGGTTAGTAAAGATTGTTTTGTCTAATCTTTGAAACCTGTTTCAGTGTAAAGGCCAATTTCCATAAAAACACATGTTTTTTAATTATTTAAATTGAACATTTGTGGTTCTAAACACACAAAGCTAAAAAACATTGTTGATACATATCTCCAATTTTCATGCCCTATATTACATTTTTAAAATTAAAACAAATATCAAAACAAATAAAATGATAACACTACAGACCATGTTTAAGTGCACGTTGTTAGTGGTAACATAATTAGAACATAAATATCTGAAGTATCTATTATCAATAGGCAACAGTTGTCCTGAATACATTAGGATTAATAATGGGATTCTACATGCACCATTCCAACAGAGCTCCGAATGGACTGTCATTTGTCAATCATAAGTTTGCACAGTTACAATGGATTTGGGTAGGGGACAATGTGCAACCAAACTGAAATGACCACCTAAAATTAACAGCCTTATTAAATTGCGATTCAGCCAATTAAATAGGGCTCTATATAAGCACAGAGCATATTTTTGTACAGAAGTTTTTAGTTGGTGAACTTCTATCCAAAGGCAAGGTCTTCACTAACTAAAAACTTCTGTAATTAAAATATGCTATGTGCTTAAATAGAGCCCTTTTAAATTTACTGAATCACAATTTAATAAGGCTGCTTGCTTTTGGATAGAATTTCGCTAACGAAAAACTTCTGCAAAAAAACATATGCTATGTACTTATGTAGAGCCCTATTCAATTGGCTGAATCACAATTTAATCAGATTGCCAGTCTTTTATACTAAAGAGCAAACTTATTGAAGATTACCGTATTTATCGGCGTATAACACGCACCTCATTTTAAGAAGGAAATTTCAGGAAAAAAAACTTAAATTTCAAATAAAGAACTTTGAAGCAAAATAAGGGTAGCTCATAACTTTTTTTTAATTAATATTATTAACACTTATAAGGTAAATAACGTAAAATGACAGTAAAAGCAATTGTTTTAACAAAGAAACTTGGATATTATATGTTTTTACAAAAGTTTACTCAGAAATCGCTGCTCCTCCTCAACCCCCTCTTCAACCCCCCCATCCTCAACCCCCTCCTCAACCTCCCTCCTCATCCTCAACCTCCCTCCTCATCCTCAACCCTCTCCTCAACCTCCCTCATCATCCTCCCTCCTCCACCCCCCCATCCTCAACCCCCTCCTCAACCTCCATCCTCAAACCCCCTCCTCAACCCCCCCATCCTCATCCTCCTTCCTCAACCCCTCTATCCTCAACCCCCTCCTCAACCCCCCTCCTTAACCTCAACCCCCCTCCTCAACCTCCATCCTCATCCTCAACCTCCCTCCTCATCCTCAACCCCCTCCTCAACCTCCCTCCTCAACCTCCCTCCTCAACCCCCCTCCTCAGGGGGGTTTAGAATGAGGAGGGGGGGTTAGAATGAGGAGAGGGGTTTAGAATGAGTAGGGGGGTTGAGGATGAGGAGGGGGGAGGGAAAGAGACACAGTCCTTAACATTATATTGGCGTATAACACGCACACATCATTTGCCCCTATTTTCAGGGAGAAAAAGTGCGTGTTATACGCCGATAAATACGGTATCTATCTATGTAAAAATTATGAAATGTGTCTAATATACCAGTTACTCCTCCATGTTTGTAGAGAGTGGAAACTATCACTGGAAGTTCAGTTTGTGTTACCTGGAGTGCTGTAAAAGCCCATCAAACGGAAGCTGAGTTTTAAGCTGTGCCAGTTATGTTTTTTGTTTCTGTGTTCAGTAGCTCAAATCAAATAACATACAGAGGCCTTGTAGCAATAAAAGAAAAGTGATTAAACAATTACACATATTTCAACTTCTATAAATGTACTCTTTTATACAAGAGCAACTTATATTTAGGTGGAACTTATATATCCTCTAAAACAGTGATGAGCAACCTACTTCACTTTATGGGCCACATATGTAGCCTCCACACACTTAATAGAGCCACTCAGTATATTTAAATGTTTTTTTATATTCATAGCAAAATGTTTGTTGTAGTCTATAGTATAATTAAATATTTGTTGCATGCTTCAAACTACACTTTAAACAATTCAAAGTTTTAGTCTAGAAGGTTTTATTGTGACACATAACATGCTCAAGATTTAAATGAGAATTCAGTTTCTTTTTTTCTTTTTTTGGATTTTGCCAAACTAAATAATCAAAAATACTGTCTACAAAGTAATATGGATTATTTAGAAGAATGTGTTTAAATCTCAAAGCCACTATAGCTGTCTCAGACATTTCCTGTTTTGTACCCACCAGTGGTTTGCAGCAGCCAGTAGGTGGCAAGCCAATACTTTGTTAAATGTCTTAGGGTCAGGGTTAGGATTAGGGTTAAGATTAGGGGTTAGGGATAGGATTTAGGGTTAGGGTAGCAGCAAATGATAAGCTTAACACAGTAAAGTAGTGGCGCTCTGTGAAGTAGTTATTAGTGAAATCAAAACGTCCTTGGGTATCTGCAGGTTTTCATCCTGAATATCTAATGTTAAGTACCAAAGAACATAATAACATAATAATTGTATTGTCCAATCAATCAAGTAATATTTTATATTTTTTTCATCTTTTTTTCCGAGTCAGTAACAGTCAGATAAAAGTTGTTTTTTACGCTTACCCTTAAGATTCATTAGCTATAAAATATTTGTGTGTCTACATTATGTATTGAACAGTTTCAATAAAGTTTTCAGCCCTATTTAATCAGAAACCCATAATGGCATCGGCAAGCCTGCAAGGGCCGCGGCTTGAAATTTGGCTGCGTTACAGAGCTATTAAATTAGAACATTCTGCAAGTTACAGGCTTGAGACGCAAACCTGTAAAACATTTTTCGAACGTTGGATGCGTGGCCATGAACATCATCAATTAGTCAAACCCATAGTTACGGGTTTAGATGGAGCCAATGGAAACAGAGTTCGTCATAATTACGTCACAGAAAAATGGAGGTTAGATTTCCAAGTCTTACGGGGTTCAAATGCGATCGGACCCACATTACAGAAATAATGCAATATTGATAAAGTCGTAGATATGATATTCTAGACCATGCGAGTTCAATTATATGTATTAACACATTGATTGCCGGATCACTATAACACGGAATTTAAACATAAAAAATATTATTTTATATTGCCAATTTGCGAGCTTCAGAATATTGTGCTATTTATTTCAATACCTAAATCACTTTCCCTTTTAATATAAGTACAGTAGTGTATGTATATGTGCATTTACAGTGCATTTGCAGGTTACGGGCTTGAACGCTAGTGAATTTGTTGCAATTTAATAGCATGATTGGAAATGTAACAGTTACGGGCTTGACAGACCAAAGGATTTGCGGGCGTGCAGTTCAAATTTCCACGTCCCGTAGCCTTTTCTCGCCCTTACACCGCAAGTCGGTGGCGGGTTGCTTTCATTTAATAGCTGTAATTCTTGCGGGCTACTTTACGGTCTATTGTTTTACACGTTGAGCTAATTTAATTTAATTTAAGGGCTGTTTATGTATCACAGTGCATTAACATTGTTGAATTAACTTTCCATTTAATTAGTTCAGGAGTTTCTTATATGCATGTCACTTTTCAAGTGTCTCCATAACATATTAGACATGCATTTCAAAGTCAAAACATGCCCATTAAAATCCAGATATACTAATATAAGTGTCTAGGCTTGCAGACTTTTCAATAAACACAGCTGTGTCTTCAGACATGAGTTTAAATATGTTTGGAACATCCATAAAACGTATAATTAGTTCTAAATATGTTTCAAATGGATCTGTTATTGTTAAGCTATCAGTTATTGATTTTTACAAATTAATTGCTGACATTAAATATTGCATTAGCCAGATTAGGCAAGTTAAAATATATATATAATTTAGGAGTTCTTGCTGCGGAAATGTTTTTGGAAATACTGATGTTCTGTTGAAAATGTGTGTGTGTCAGTGTGGATATATATGCATCTGTCTATATATATTAACCTAGAATTCCTGATAATATGTGTCAATGTGAACACATAGGGCCTCATTCAATTGGCCGAATTTGAGATCCGGAAGCCTGTAAGTAAGCTCACAGGCAAATTTGCTATTCAATTGGCGTCTTTTTGCGGATTTGGATCGGGTTTACGAGTTACGAGCTTGAAAAGATGGCGTCTGTCAAACTCGTAACTTACAGCCTCCAGAAGCCTTTGATCTGTCACTTTCACATAGCTAAGATCGCAAATTGCTATTCATTTGCTCCAATTCCCCAAGCTTGCAAACATATCCACACTCGTAAACTGCAAATGGAGAAGAAAATCCTACATGTGCACGAGAGGACACGCCACAGGGGTTAAACACCAATTCGTAGTACTGTAAATGCAAATAAGAAAGTAATCCTGCCCTGTAAATTCCGGAAAGTGATAAAACATTAGAATTAATTGCACAACAGTCTCAAGCCTGCAAAACTGCAGGAAATAACATTTATATTTACAGTATGTGTCATTTCGGGTTTAAATTGATCCCGGGTAGCAATGAGTTTAAACACCAGGCCACCCATATGGACTAGAACAGTATTGGCATTCCCAAAACCTGATTGATTGACATGTAACCTCCATGTTTTACTGCCGTAATTATGATGATTTGAAATGGGCAGTTACGGGCTTGATGAATTGATACGGTCCCCGCCCACAACTGCTCCCAAACAGTGCATGGTTTACAGAGCTGACTTCAAGATCGCAACTCCTGACCTGGAGCAATTTAATAGCCTCGCAAACAGAGACCAATGGGAGCCCGCAACTCACTCACAGACATGCGGCTGTCTGCGATTGAGTTATGGGCTTGGAATTGAATGGGGGCCCTAGTTCTGTATGTCATGGGTTGTTTTCAGGAGAGCCGTGGGATATATATGCAGGCACATATTCTAAAATATAATAAAATGAGAGAAATTGAATGTGTGATAAAAAGGGGACATGAAATGATGGAGATATACAGTAAGTGGGCTATTTCCTTTGGGAGGACCATTCATATGGGGAAGCTGTGTAGAAGGGAGCTCTGGCTGTGACATTTGCACTGATGGTGCCCCCGTGTGGATGTGTGGAAACATGGATGCATGGGCTAATTGTTTGTATTTGTGTGGGGATGTCTACAGATAACCTGAAAATGCTACAGATAAATCTAAAGAGCATTTTCTAGAATTAACTTGTCTGTGTTGTGTGAACAAAAACTAAATGTTAGCTGCACATATTTAACATAACATTTCAAAGAGTTATAATTATAAGGCTATCAGTCAGAGATTTGGTTGTACAACTGTACATATACTTCATAAAATATTATATATTCTCTGGGATAATAGGTGTTTGCTGATAGCAAGATCTGCAAAGCATAACAGACAACCATGTACTGGTATGTTATCACAAAAACAAGGAGTGATTTATAATAATACCAATCTGGCGTTTGAAAGTGAAGATAAAGGAATTGTGAATAAAAACGAAATCCCTTTCAATAAAAGCAGTGCTTAATGGAGATCAATTCATAGTTACCAGATGCATCCCATTATAAGAGAACTCAAATAAAGTCATGCAATTGATTCCTAAATTAGCTCTGCATTACTATGTAGGTTTGTGTTATTGGTACTCTATGGGTTAAGCCAATGTGCTCAATAGTCATGTCGTTTCTGTACAGCAGGGGCCGGAAGATGACTTTCTCTGTTTGATCTCAGACGGCAGGAAAAGTGAACAGCAGGAATCCCAAACTATAGTATTCCCATCAGCATAAAGGAGAGTAGACATTAGTGATTAGGAAATGACTTCTTTATCAGAGTGCATTAAATACCCAGGATCCTGCCAGAAACGGCCCACATCAACATTGTAACAGCCAAGAGCAGAACTGGAAGTAATTGAGACACTTAGCAAACATGGCTAATTAGGACTTGAAGGCTAATGCTAATAATTGACAGTCCACGGGCCTGCTCCTTCCTCTGACCACCCATAACAGCAGCACCTGTGATATCCAAATGCACTGCCTAATTATTCTCTGCCCTATTTATTGGCAAGTAGGATGTAGGAAGGGTTACATTTTAGTGGTGCAAGGAAATATCTTTTCATGCTTTCCAAGCCACAGAAACACTTGAAGAAGAAATATTTTGCTTCTGGGCAGCTTTACACCAACCACTACTCTTTTGGCTTTCCCGAAAAGACTCTTGACGAAGAGGTCGTGATAATACATAGGCCTCAATCTTGAGTACACAGTTAGTGAAAAGTACTATTTGTCGTACAATTACATTTCTGCGCCACTTACACAAGGATTCACAGATGTCATTACAAAATGACAGTTTTAGGTTGCTGCAGAATAAGAGACAAAATGATCAGTTGCTTATACATTATTACTTCATAATGAATGTAAACACCTGGCAGAGAAAAGGAGTCATGTGGATGAGATAAATATCTGAGACAGAGAGAAAGTGAAATATGGCTTAAATAAGAAGAAAAAATATCTTCTTCCTCTCTACTGCTCAATAGAAAACCAATCCCCTAAGACTCCAAGGGCCTCATTCAATTGCAATTTGGCCAATTGAATAGTGCTCTAAATAAGCACATAGCATATTTTTTAAAGAAGTTTTTAGTTAGTGAAAACCTTGCTTTTGGATAGATGTTTACTAACTGAAAACTTCTTTAAAAAATTTTGATGTGCTTATTTAGAGCCCTATTCAATTGGCCAAATTGCAATTGATTGAGAGCCCAAGCTAGCAAGAAATGCTGAAGAGAGATAGCATGAAACCTTAACTACACAGAGCCCATTAAAATTAAGATTTTCTTTAAACTCATGTTTTTTTTTAGGTTTTGTTTGCCATTCAGTTGTGTTTGATTCTCTGTGACCTCATGGACCGTAACACACAAAGCACATTCCTTAGCTACTAATGTTATTTGGTATATATATCATAAACGGAAGGAAGTATGCAACAAACTGAAAACTTGCATGTTCATAGCTGCCATGATAGTCAAACTTCTATTTCAAGGTACAAGGGATAGTTACAGAGCTGGGCAAGTAAGGCATGCAGGTTAGGAGCTGCTTTCTAGTGAGCATGTGCGGGGGAGATGAAAGTGTCAAATGCAGAAATCATATTTGACACTCAACATATCCTCCTCCTTCCTTAATAAAAAATAGCAATACAAACTCACTCGATGGATGTAATATAGTGTGGGGAGAAGTGGGTTAAACTGAGAGGCACTGGTAAATAAAGTAAACAGGGAAATAGGTGAAAATAATTTGTGAGTTTAAAGAGTAGAAGCTAATAGAGAAATAGAAATAGAAAGAGAGGTACCAGGGGATACAAATATAGGGACCATTGTAGAAAGGGTTAACACTGTATTAGGCATTTTTATCTACAGCAAATCATTTTATTCAGAATTATTTGTGCAGCTATTGTATGCTAAAAGAAACTACTTGGCTTTTGGTTGACAGCGTCCTTTTATAAGAGTAAGAGTCAAGAAGAAGTAGAAAAGCAGGAGGAGCAAGACTTGGATTAATAAAGCTAGCAAGAATAGGTAAATGCAAAGGCTCCTGAGATAAGATATACATATATTAAACAAAAGCAAAACAGTTTTTCTAGTCAGAAGAGCTCTGTGATTTTACTGATGGATTGCTATTTACACTACACACAGTTATATGACTTTGCCATGTACACCACTATCCATTCTGCCATTTTTTACTTCTAGACAAAGCAACTGTGAACTAAAGAAAGGTTGATGGACACCACGTATAGTAAATGTGTCCCCTTTTCTCATAGGGCCTCTGATTTCACAACATCTTCACGTCTTCTAACCACACATGATTCATTCTGTGGGTGGTTGCTGCATACCTGTTTGCAGGTGTTTTCCTCTTCAGCATTCACCACAATATAGTGTCTGCACCGTGCTGCGAGGTGTGAGAGTCACTGGGCCTGGAGGAGGCAGGATGCAGGTGTTGTGTGAACATGCTGGCAGGTAGTCTATCCTTGATCTCTCTCACGTGTATTATTAGAGGAGAGGTATCTCACACAGACACGTAGATTATACCTAGTGATTTGTAGCTGGACTAATCTAATCTCAACCACATCTATATAACGAGACTCCCGCTGCAACCATCATTTGATGCAGAATGGGTTACATTGTCTGTGAATAGGACACATTGTGTTATATTCACTAATGTGAGAGCTTTCTTAATAGTCGGTTGAGACATCTTCATATCTTGTTATATTGCACACAGCCTTTTCTTAAACAAGAAAAAAGCCTTCATAGAATAAAATAGGAATCATAGGGATGTGCTGACACTAGTGGGACATATCTTACTTTGTGCAGTATCCTGCAATTATTATAGGTAGCATCAACTAAAGCCTTCAATCCATGTTTAAAATCTATAGCTTATGAGCCATTCTATGGGGATTCCACATTAACCTCATAACACAGAGGTCCTTAATGAACCCCTGTGGCATCTAAACATTAACTCCATACCATTGATGTTCTTAATGGACCCCTGTGGCATCTAAATATTAACCTTATACCACGGAGGTTCTTAATAGGACACATTGGATTATATTCACTAATGTGAGAACTTTCCTACAAGTGGGTTGAGGCATCTTCATATCCTGTATTATTCCACACAGCCTATTAAGTAAATTGTAAAGACATCTCTTAAACAAGAAAAAAGCCTCCCAGTTACATCTAATAACTAACCCCATACTATGGAGGTCCTTGTGGCATCTACAAATTAACTCCATACCATCTGGGTCTTTACCGGATCCCTGTAGTGAAGCTAAATAAAACCATGGGGGTCTTCATGTACCCCCATGGCACCTAACTAAAACTCTGTGTGAAAGGCATCCTCACGGTACACCATGGAACCTAACATTCACCTCTATATCATGGGGGTCCTTATGAACCCCCCATGGTACCATGAACTATAACTATGGGGATCCTCATGGATACCCATGGCATCTATTGTTAAACCCTGTGCCATGGGAGTCGTCAAAGCTCATCTATGTTGATTGAAGAATCCCTTTCAGTCTTGATTAAAGTCAGTGATCCTAACCTTCAGCCTTTGAAATGAATATCGCCAAAAAAAATTGCCACTTTTGAAAATAAATGTATTAGTATTGAGTAGTTGATGTCACCCTGCTCAGCTTCTGAATGATTAAACGTCTAACCAATCAGAATTCACTGGTTGCATTTCAATTGTGGAAGGATCACTGTGGTCTTATTTTTACTATTTTGAAGAACTACACTTAAAATGTGTAACACGTTTTAGAATGTAATAAAATAATACAAACTGTAATTTATCATCTTTTATATACAATTATGTTGCTAACATTTTGGTTTCAGTACACCAACTTCCTTGGGCTAGGAGGAGACTTTAAATACACAGGAAATGTTAGTCAGCACTATGCAAATGTGGCAGTAACATCTGACATTGCTATCAGCAGGACTATAGGGAAGGCCATTAGTCTAGAAGGACACACCCACTTGAGAAAGTAACCAGCAGCAGGGAAGAAAGAAAAATAGACAAATTCAGTAATGCATGATTGCAAAGTTGCAAATATCATGTTTAGCTATTCAAAAACCAGTATAGAAAAGTTAAAAAACTTAAGAACCACTGACCTAGATTATCGTGAAATGTTTCCGAGAGACATTGAACTTGTCACTCTATCATTGACTGCATATTATTTGCATAGCAGAAGAGAAGCATGACCTGCCTTGGTCTGCTCCAGGATGTATGCAGGGGGCAATCCTGCTCTAAACAGTGCATGTATTGCAAAACAAGGATGTTAGCATTTAAACAGGATGAATGCTTCCTTTTCAATGTTTTCCCTTCCACGTGATTGGCCTACTGTATACAAAACTGCAGAATAAATTATCTTAAAGGATCACTATAGTTTAAGAAAAAAAGGCACTCATTTGTGAAGTATTTAACAAATTAACAAAATTACCAGCTATGAAAAAATCATAATGTTTGAAGACTGTGTTTATGAGTAAAGGAATCCATTCTGTGTTTGTTACATCACTACATAAAAGCAGGATTATGGAAGGGAGAATAGGGGCAGGAAATGAACCGAAGAACTCAGAGAGCTTTTTAGATAATTGCATAGGACTGACATTGACACCACACCCTTCTCCCAGAAGTAGGAAGTTTGCCGCAACAGATACAACCACAGCTCTCCAGAAATGTAACCAACCTTCTTACACACCGCTACCACCAATGTCTGATGAACGTCTCCAGAATCCAGTAAAGTATTCCAAATGTATTTATTTAATTAAACAACAGTTTTATGATTTTCTTGGCTGGATTATACTCTTAGCCAGGCTTAAAGTTTTCATACACTTGTTTTTTCATTGCACAGGGGCCCTTTAAAGCCTATTCTCATTTTCCAATGCCTCATTTGCCCCTGGTTGTAAGGCAGTTAAATATAAATGCTTATTATTAGAGGGATGCTTCTATATACGCAGTGGGCTTGTAACTCCCAATGTCCTGCTGCCCATGTGCTGTCCCAGCCATCACCTCCCAGTCTGCATACATCCTGGAGCACTGACACAACTTGTGGACAGCATCTGGTGCTTATTTATCCAGATAAGGAAAAAGGAAATACTTGAATTGTTCTCATGAAAATACATGTGATAAAATAAATCAAATGGAAGTGAGCCCTTGCAACAGCACTTAGCATCTGTGAGGTAAACTGGCTTAAATAAATGTTGGGGCTGAGGCTGACATATTTATTACGAAACAATCCAAATAAAAGGAACCTTTTGCTGTGAAGGCCTCCATTTATTAGTGCTATATTCATTAAAGGTATATCTAAGTTTCCCTGTTTTTACCTTTCTCTAATCTAACACATGCTACATCTATCAGGAACACACATTGCATTGAGAATTATAAACACATACAGATTTATTTCAATACAAACGTCAAGTGTAATCAAGGCAGGGAGTGTGTTTCTGCGTAGCCCCATGAGACCCAGGCCTAGGGCAACACATGTTCAGGAACAGCAGACTGCTGGAAGATGTAGTACAAAAGATTGCAATATTTTTGTATATGCACATAAATGTTTACATGTAGTGATATTTCTGTCCGCATATACAGTATATATGCCAGACCCTGCTTAACACTACCCTGTTTAACACTGATTCGCTATAAAGCTGTTTTTGCCTGACACATCCCACATTGGATATATCACAGTTTTTGCCTGACACATCCCCAAGTAACACTGATTTGATGCTTGTGTATCATTCCAAAACACCAAGGGCCTCATTCTATTATCGGCTGTAAAACGGCCGGACGTAAATCTTGCAACCGTCCGTAAGCTCAGAAATCTTTAAAGTCAAAAATAAATTCAAGACAGCACTGTAAAGCTCTGTAAATGCTAGGGATCATATTGGGGACATGAGGATTAATAGTAACCCACTCTCAAGCTTGCACATCAGCCCAAATCCGTGTTTACATTAACTGTTTATTTTTCCGTCCGCAGCGTGGGCGGGTCTGAGGTGCTCCAAGCCCTTGGGACTTTTTACATGGATTTTTGACATAAATTAAAAAATATGTTTTTTACGGATTTGAGTGTAGGGGAATGTTGTGCTATTTTTGCTAACACCTACAATCACTTTTTAGTCTCCTCAGAGTGCAGGATGGCTTTATTTTGGTTTTATAATGTGCTTAATTGGTGCTAGCGGGACCTTTTTCCTGCAAGTAAGCTGCGGCTCGGTTTTAGCCTTGCAGAGAGGGTTCCCGGAGCAATAGAATAGCAACCGGGCTTTTCTTGCGGCCGAAACTCTTGAGGCCGTTTTAGATGAAAGGCTTTCCTCCGGCGCGTGCGGCCGCAAGAGATAGCAAGGCGCCGGCCGCAAGCCTGCCGGAATCCCCGGCCGGAGGGGAATAGAATAGCCGAATAGCTTGCGGCCGGTCCTTGCGGCCCCGCATCTCCTACGGCCGGTAATAGAATGAGGCCCCATCTACAGAGTTACAAGATGTATGCCTGTATTATATACAGGTATTCCCTGCATAACGCTAACACTTTTAGTGTTGTTTCGCTATAACGCTATTTTGACCCGTAATTCCCTGTTTAACTCACTGCCTCGCTATAACGCTGTTTTTGCTGCTAAAGCCCTTTTAATGCTCTGAGTCTCAAAAAACCCCCCAGAATCCAGGATGAACCAGAAGCTTCAACATCACAAATTTAAAGTTTATATTTCTGCTAATGTTCAGTTTGTGTTAGTGTTATGTTTGCTGTTTGTTGGAAGTTCATATAAAACAAAAAAAGTTTAAATTCCAGTTGTTTATTTTTTTCATGAGTTTCCCTAACCCATTTTACCCTATGTTAAAATGACCCCGTTTAGAGCGGTTTCGCTTAACACTCCTATTGCTTGTAACCTATCTCCAGTGTTAAACGAGGTATAGCTGTATATATATATATATATATATATATATATTTATTTACATAAAAAAAGAAATTGAGACAAAGAAAGTTAAAAGAAGCAGCAAGTGGGGAGTGGGGGGGGGGGGGGGGGGATGACGACAAAAATCTGAATGGCACAAGTCAGCATAGAACCATAAGTCTCTTCCCATCTCAGGAAGTTGAGCATAAAATTGCAATAAATTAGAGGCTATATTATTATTTTTTTTTACATTCTAAAAACATAAGTACCGTACGTTTTTAAAAATATGACCACAGTGGTCCTTTAACATTAGGAAAGGTACCCTCGGTCGTTATTTCAACACTTTCTATGACATAATAATGAAAGTTACTTATTTTTCTGATTGATAGTCTGCTAGCACATTTCTTTCATTTAGTTAAGTATTGATCTATCTTCTTAGTGATAGTTGTAGTATAACTATGTTAAATATTAACATTATTATGGTTTATTTATAACGCGCCAACATATCCCGTATTCCATAATATATGTGTTATATATACAAAAAGGAACTAATGTAAGTATGGAAATACAATGTAGTGAGAATACGCTTGACGTGTGCTATCTGCAATATAACAGCTCCATCTTGTGGTCACTTATTGCAGATGTTCTGGGTTCCGTGATTACAACACGGCAAAATATACAGGGTCCTATCGAAATATGTGATTGTGTAAGTTATGGTACATGTAGCACTGCAAATTAATAAGGTCCATGTCAAACCAAGCCTTTTTTTCATCTCTGTGTGAAAGCAGTGATGAAAGGGCAAAAATGCTCTGTTTTACTAAGTTATGGTTCCCTGTCAAATTCAAATTTCCCTTCAAGCCATCAAAATCAATTTTTACATGGCTGTAAGCAATATACTTACCAAGCGAAAGCCCTTTGTTTCCAACCAAAAGTCTACTGAGACCACAATTGCACTTTAAAGGACCTCCATGGCACCTAAATGTTAACCCCTACCACGGGTGTCCCTAACGGGCGCAAGTGGCACATACACAGAGGCCCTGTGGATCCCTGTGGCATCTAATCACTACCTAGCCATGGAGGTTCTTGTAGGACCATCATGGCATATATTAACTAAAGATTACTCAACAATGTAACCCTTGCCACTGAGGTTCTTTAAGGATCTCAGTGACATCTAAACATTAACCCCATACTATGGTGGGTTTTATAGGACCACCATGGTATCAAGGCTTTACCAAAAAAACATAGGTGCAGATTTTACTTGCAGAAAATATAGTTTATTTTTATTTATTTATACTGATTAATACAGATTTTACAAAAAATTCCAGTATCTATATCATCAAAATTCTAAGAAGAATACTGTAGGTCAGAGGTTTCCAAATGGTAATCCATTCAAGTGGACCATAATGCAACTTGGACTACAAAAAATGATGATACACAATAAAAAAATAAAAAATGCTGTAAATCAAGATGTTATAATTTATAAGTGCACACACTCTATTTCACGCACACTGCGCTATAATTGTAAAGAAGCCAGACAAATCAGTAGGGAGTCTCTGAAGACCATTATCTGTATTCAGGAGGTCCACCAACACCCCCAAGTGGTCGATCAAAAAAAAAAAGGTTTGGGAACCACTGCGGTTATATATAGACTTTGGTTGTATTTTATAGTGTCTTACATATTTTGACAATCTACAAGAAAATACATTGTTCACATTTTTACTAAACAGAGTTATGTATTACCAGAGATTAAATCTGAAGACTAAATGGAGATCTGATTAAATTAACTGGTTGAATAACTCATATACAGCTCTGTTTAGAAAAATTTGCCTTTCAGAGCGGGGTCAGATCCTATAGTTATGATATTTATAAATAACGTTCAATTTATTCCTAGTGTATCACTTTCTTTTCTGGGATATCTTGCCAAAACACCATTAAAATATTTATTTAAGCTGACAGAAATTACTGAAATGCTCCTCATTTCATAATCAAAACCTGATATGGTTCATCTTGAGTATATTTGACACAAGGTAATTAGACATCAGAAGTGAAACAATAAATGCATGTGCCTATGTTTTATCTTTTTTCATATACAAATACACCAGCTTCACTGGATAAGTTGGTACCTTCACATTGCGAGTGGCCTTGTGCAGGGTATATGTAAATGTTAGTAAGAATGTAGTAAAGCAGATTTCTATACACAACAGAGACATATAGAAGACAAATAAAGTTTGGCAGTATTGGAAGTTTGTACCAACAACAATTTGCTGCCAGACTTTAGGCTGTGCTGGGAGTATTGGCACAAAAGACGTTGTGGCAAGTGGAGTTATTTGTGTCGTTGAGACCTCTTTGGAAGTGAAGTCTTTAGCTGTGGTCTTTTTCCTGGTTACTGTTGTTATAGGACAGATCGTCAATTCAGTTGTACTACTCAAGGTAGTAAAGAAGGTGGTGGCTTCTGTGGTGGAGATCCAGGGTGGAAGTGAAGAAACCTCCAATGTGGTTGTAGGAATACTTGTTCTAACTTTTGTTGTTGTGTCAGTGACTTGCAGGGATGTATGTTCTGTTGCTGTGGAAAAAATAGTTGTTTGTGGAAAAGTTGTCAAAGTCAAAGTGGAATGTATGTTCTCTAAAGCTGTGGTCTTTGAAGTTAAAACTCCAGATGTACTAACTGGCTGTGTAAGTTGTTTAGTTGTAGTCTGTTGTAAATTTGTTACTTGATCCGTTGATTTGATTTCCTGAGTAGTCACCACTGGAGTGGATGTAGGGTCCATAGTTGTGATTTGTGTAGTAGGGTCAATAATTGTGGTAGGCTGCATTGTAACTTCTGTGGTTGTGCTATGGAGATTTGTTGTCCATTTATACGATGTGGTCTCTAATGGTGGAGTGGTACTTATAGTTGTCATCTTAGGAGCAATTGTTTTGATTTCCTGAGTTGTCACCACGGGTGTAGTTGTAGGGTCTATAGTTGTGACTTGTGTAGTATGGATCATAGTTGTGACTAGGTGAGTTGTGGTTTGGAGAAGTGTTGTTGCATCAAATGTTGTTTCCTGTGGTGTTGTAACCCTAACAGTGCTCATCTTAGGAGTAGTTGTAGGGACTGTAGTTGTGGTGGTTGTTGTAGGCATAGTAGTTACAAGTTTTTGAGTTGTTGCTTCAGTGGTTGTTGTTAGTGGAAGGGTTGTAAGCATGATAGTTGTCATTTTTATTGAAGTTGTGGGTATCATTGTTGAAGTAATGTGATGTGTGGTAATTTCTGCCGAACTTGGGCCTGTTGTGGTAAATGTTGTAACTTTTAGAGTTGTTAAGCATATTAATTCATCCTGTCCTAATGAGGTGATCACTTTTCCTTCCATGTGAGCAGGACCTCGACACTTTAGTTTATCATCATCTTTCACTTTTCCCTTATTTATCTTTATCCAGTTATAAAATTCTTCCAGGTGACAATCACATTCCCACGGATTATCATTTAAATACATAGTTGTACCTTTCGCCAATGAGTTAAGGAATCCTACAGGGAGATTAGTGAACTTGTTATTAGTGAGTCTTACAGTTTTTAGCTTTGCCAGTGATGAGAATATATCAATCTCTAACAATGCCAGGTTATTTTTATCTAAATTGAGTTCTGTTAGTTTTTCAAGGCCCACAAACATGTCTTTTTTAAGAGCATCTATTTGATTTGAGGACATTATCAACTTTGTTAAAGATTTAAAGTTCTTAAATAAACCACTAGGTATTTCACTTAACTCGTTCTTACTCAAATTAAGCTCAGTGAGAAGGGGCATTTCATCAGTCAGTCGATCTGGAAGCTTTTTCAGTTTATTTGCGCTTATTTTTAGTTGTTTTATGTTGTAAAGACCACTGAAAGAGTTACTGGGTAGCTCTTCTATTAAATTCCCCTCCAAGAAGAGTTTTTCAAGCTTTACTGATTTGGTCAGCAGGTTTTTGGGCCAGGACTTTATTTTATTTTTTGCAACACTGAATTCAATGAGATCTGGATTATTATCCAACAAACCCTCTGGAAGGTGTGTGATCTCATTCTCATAGAGACGGAGGATTCTCAGCTTGGGTAGTTTGCTAAAAACATCCATTGATACTGCAGATAAATTATTTTTGGCAAGATGTAAAATAGATACATTACTAAGTGAGTCAAACAGACCTGGAGGGAAAGAAGGAATTTGATTCACATTCATAAAAAGTTCTTCTAAATTTACCAGATTATCAAAAGTTCCCTTTTCCAGAATGTTTATTCTGTTGTTCTTAAGAATCAGTTTTTTCAGACTTCCAAGATTGTCGAATGTTCCAGATAAAAGAGTTTCAAGCTGATCATTTCCAGTTATTTCCAGTTCATTGAGTTTCTGCAGTTCATCAAAGGCACCAACTTCAACTGATTTAATCTTGTTATTAATGAAGAATATTTTTTCCAAATTTGGCATGTATTTGAATGCATCTTTTCTGATGGTGGATATACCAGTCTGGACAAAGAAAATCTCAGTGATAACTGATTTTGATGGTTTAGGAGACTTAGGAATCTCAGTGACAGTTAGCTCTGTGTAGACATCTTGGTAGTCTTTGGGACACTTGTAAGATGCAGCATCAGGTGCACATGGCAGATCAGATTCCACCGATCCAAGTAAAATGAGAAGCAAAAATGCACATTGCCACATCTTTTTCCTAAAAATAAAAATAAAACAATTTGTTGCCAATGCTATCCATAAATATTCATATTATAATTGATCATAATATGTAATGTACTGTAGGGGTAATCACTTATTTTTATACAGTATTTGTAAAATGAAGTAAAAGGTGCAAAATCTATATTTTGTTAAGGGTACAAACATATTCCTATGTATTTGAATATAACGGCAATCACAACTGCAGAAGAAGGAAGCTTACAGCTTTACAAGTGGATTTTCCTTTACAGATAAAGGCTGATAAATTGCAGAGTGCACTAATTGTGTCCAGATAAAGGCTGATAAATTGCAGAGTGCACTAATTGTGCCCAGGTGAGAGGGGTGTGGCTTGACTGTTTAACAAGTATAAAAGGTTTGTGAGCTGTTTTGGGGCCTGTTTACAAGTGGATTTTCCTTTACAGATAAAGGCTGATAAATTGCAGAGTGCACTAATTGTGCCCAGGTGAGAAGGCAGAAGTTAGTATAAACGGGGAAGGGGCGAACTTGTGAGCTTGCGAACATTTTCAGTATCAGGTGCAGTTCTAAGGAAGTGTTAGAGTTTAAATAGGGGTAGGGACTTCAAAGAAAAGGGAGGGCAGATTTATAGTACAAAGAAGGAAAACTTTATACAAATATATTATTTTATATTCTTTATTTTTCCCACTAAAATGTTGTAGACAATAATAATAATAATTATGAGTCAGTCCAGTGGCAACCTCACTCAGTGTACATCCTGTCATATGTCATATCCAAAGGGATTTACATAAAATTGAGGAATGGGCATCTAAATGGCAGATGAGATTTAATACGAATAAATGTAAAGTTATGCATCTGGAAAGGAAAAAAAGCCATGCAATTTATAATCTTAATGGAGCAAATCTAGGTGTATCGGATATTGAAAGGGATTTGGGAGTGCTTGTGGACAACCACCTAGGTAACAGTGCTCAAAGCCAAGCAGCAGCTGCAAAGGCAAACAAAATATTAGCATGTATTAAGAAGGGTATAGAAGCCAGGAAAGCAAATATAATTCTGCCACTATACAAATCTCTAGTACACCCTCATTTGGAATATGGAGTACAATTTTGGGCACCACTTCATAAAAAGGACATTTTAGAGCTGGAAAGGGTACAGAGGAGGGCAACAAAACTAATAAGGGGAATGGAGGGGCTAAGTTATGAAGAAAGACTAACCAAATTAAACTTATTTTCTCTAGAAAAAAGGCGTCTAAGAGGAAATATGATTACCTTATAGAAATACATCCAGAGTCAGTATAAAGATTTGTCAAGGGAGCTTGTTGTGCCAAGAGGTTTTCAACTGACAAGAGGACATCCATTGAGGTTAGAAGTAAAAAGATTCCACCTTAAAGAAAGAAAAGGGTTCTTCACAGTAAGGGTGGAATTCTCTACCAGAGGAGGTGGTGACAGCGGATTCGATAGATAACTGTAAAAGGGGACTGGATTTATTTCTAATTAAAAAGGGAATTCAGGGTTATCATGGATAATTAGAGAGGCGGTATTGATCCAGGGAGAAGTCCGGTCACCGGTGTCTGGGATCAGGAGGGAATTGATTATTTATTTTTTATTTTTATATACAACTAATTAATTAATAGTTAATCCGCACATTGCAGATCAGAGGAGATCTTAAAAGGTTAAAATTGATGGACTGAAAGTCTTTTTTCAACCTTAAATACTATGGCCCTCATTCTATTAGCGGCCGCAGCCGTTGCGGGGCCGCAAGGACCGGCCGCAAGCTATTCTGCTATTCTATTCCCTTCCGGCCGGGGATTCCGGCAGGCTTGCGGCCGGTGCCTTGCTATCTCTTGCGGCCGCTCGCACCGGAGGAAAGCCTTTGATCTAAAACGGCCGCAAGAGATTTGCAATTCAATTGCTCCGGGAAACCTCTCTGCAAGGCTAAAAGCGAGCCGCAGCTTACTTGCAGGAAAGAGGTCTCGCTAGCACCAATTAAGCACATAAAATAGCTCAAATAAAGCCATCCTGCACTTTGAGAAGACTATAAAGGGATTTTAGGTGTTAGAAAAAATAGCACATAATTATCCTGTACTCAAATCCGTAAAATATTTTATTTTTAATATCCGTAAAATATTCATGTAAAAAGTCCAGAGTGCTTGGAGCACCTCAGACACACCCACGCCGCAGCCGGAAAATAAACAGTTAATTTGAACTCGGGTTTGGGCAGATGTGCAAGCTTGAGAGTGGGTTTCTTTTAATCCTCATGTCCCCCAATATGATCCCTAGCATTTACAGAGCTGTACAGTGCAGGCTTGAATTTATTTTTGCGTTTTTATATTTCACAGCTTACGGCCGGTTCCAAGATATGCGGCCGGCCGTAAGATGAGATCCTTGCGGGGCCGTATAATAGAATCGCGAGTTAACTGAACCTCCGCAAGGAATCGCAGCCTTACGGCCGATTTACGGCCGATAATAGAATGAGGCCCTAAGTAACTATGTAACTATATTAATGGAGATGCATTAATAGGATGACAGTTAACTGATAGCCTGTTCATGAATTTGTAAACTTTAGAACTGATTTATGCAAATGTAATAATGCAACAGAGACCAGAAAGAGATAGAACTAAGGTCAGGACTAGGGCCCACCCCAACCTTTGTACTATATGTGTCTTTAACAGAGACACGTTTTCTATCCATTTAATGAAACAACACTCAATAAGCCCCCACGTCCAGCCCCACTCGCACAACCCCCTTCCTAAAGAAGCTCTTTTCCCACAAGACGCTCCTCCTCCATCCATTAGCCTTTTCTTAATATTGTTCCCCCTCAAGACCTCTTCCCAAAGCAGCTCTCCTCCCATCAAGACCCCCTCCCCCAGTCAAAGGCCCCTTTTAAAACCACCCAAGACCCCTTTCCAAAGCACCTTCCTCCTCCTCAAGACCCATGCCCTCACCACTTGCCCTCTTAATAACCCCCTAGATCCCTTCCCATAGCAACTCTCTCCCCATCAAGTCCCCTTCTCCTAACCACTGGCCCCATGTAATAACCCCTATAAACACATTTCAAAAGCAGCTCCCTTCCCCTGAAGGCCCTCTTCCCCAGCCACAATATACCCTTTGTTACCAAGAGCCAAAGCTCGATGACCCACCTGTAACCCTTAACCTTTGTGACCCTTTAGCGACCCACAACCCCCACTACTTGTGAACTACCCACCAAAAAAAATAAAATAAAAAAATAGCACTGGGGCCTCCCCAGATAAGGGCCCTGGTGCATTGTGCTGCCTGTACACTCCTTTCCATCTCATTCTATTTCTCTCTCTTTTGGTTCATCCATCCATTCCTCCAACATTCATAATCTTAAAATAAATAATAGTTTTTTTGTAACAGATCTGTCTGACTAAGCTATACTTTAAAAAAATGTTTAAAATGTAATTTTGTTATTAATAAACGCCCCACCAAAAATAAAAGAAAATAAAAAAAAACAGCATAGGGGACTCCCCTGATAAGGGCCCTGGTGCATTGCATCAGCTGGAACCTGCGGTAGATCAACCCTGTTATCTCTTCTGATCACTCTTTTCCCTGTCATTCTCTTTCTCTCTCATTTGGTCCATCCATCCATTTCGCCAACATTTTTAATCTTAATATAAATTAAAGTTCTTTGTAGCAGATTTGTCCGATTAAGTTATACTTTTAAAAAAACTTACATTTGTTTGTAAGTCAGCCTTTGAGGACTGAAATTGGAAAACAATGCTTATAGATAAAAACAAGTTTGTACTGGTGTAATAACACAACACCAGCTCACTAAAATATAGCAAACTTACTGCATCATAGAAAAAAAATATTGCTACAGGCAATATAACAAAATTTCACCAAATTATTGCTATATTGAATAATAATAATAATAGGTTACATATACTGGGGCCCCTAAAATACGTACTTCTGGCTCTAAAATATTTTTATAAAGGACTTCCTTGAAGGCTACAAGAAAGATTCTGACTACCACTATATATCAGATCTTCAACCCAGCAACATCTCTCTCTACACACCGTTTCTATCTGCACGCCGGCCTATTCTGGCTTAGATCTTCAACCCAGCAACATCTCTCTCTACACACTGTTTCTATCTGCACGCCGGTCTATTCCAGCTTAGATCTTCAACCCAGCAACATCTCTCTCTACACACCGTTTCTATCTGCACGCCGGCCTATTCCGGCTTAGATCTTCAACCCAGCAAGATCTCTCTCTCTACACACTGCTTCAATCTGCACACCGGCGCATTCAAGCTTAGATCTTCAACCCAGCAACATCTCTCTCTACACACTGTTTCTATCTGCACGCTGGCCTATTCCAGCTTAGATCTTCAACCCAGCGACATCTCTCTCTACACACTGTTTCTATCTGCACACCGGCCTATTCCAGCTTAGATCTTCAACCCAGCAACATCTCTCTCTACACACCGTTTCTATCTGCACGCCGGCCAATTCCAGCTTAGATCTTCAAGCCAGCAACATCTCTCTCTACACAACGCTTCTATCTGCACGCCGGCCTATTCCAGTTTAGGTGACTTCACTTTTACAATTCTTTTTAATTTAGTGCTAAACTTAAACTGTCTTAAACATTAGTTCATTGTGTGTTTTAAGCCTGTGCCTGATACATGTACTAGTATTCTCCTCTGTTGATCTAAGCAAGCCATGCTTCCAGTGTTTGTTTGTTTTTCATGCACTTCCCCAGTCCCAACACTCCCACTCTTTTCCTCCTCTACCCAGCACTCCCATCTCTCTTCCTCTGAAAATGTTTCACCCCCTCTATTGCTTTCTTTTTCCTTCAGATCTTCAACCCAGAAACATCTCTCTCTACACACCTTTTCTATCTGCACGCACATGCCCTCCAACCTACATGTCTGTGTACACCTGCTAAAGACACATAACCAACTCTTGACGCTCCTCACACATTCCATTCCCCGTTACTCGTTGTAACCTCACTTTCTCACTCTCTTTCTGGCCTGTTCAAATACTTAACTTTCTACTGCTGTCTACGTTTCTGTTTCTTCCATTCCCTTTAGATTGTAAGTCTGCAGGGTTTCAATCTTGAAAGGTGCTTTGGTGATAAAGCACCAAGTATCCAAGATGTTAAGCTCAAAGACAGGGCCCTTAATTTTGCTTTGTGTTTTTTTATTGTATTTTTCTTATGCTTAACTCTGGTACAGCGATACGGAATATGTGGTCGCGTTATAAATAAAGGATAATAATAATAAATAATAACTAAAGCTTTCGTTGATCTTAAATTATTTCTGATTTATCAGAGTAACACTAATATAATTAAATATTTTTATATTGCACACACAAAAAAAATGTTGTGGAGCACACACTACAATGACCGGAATATATAAAACATAACCTTTGAGATGATATAATCGGGATATAGGGAAAAGCCCAAGGGAATCTTATAATGTGTTTAAAGTTACTCTTCCTATTATGTGACTCTTACATAATCATTTTCTGTTGCGGCTATTCAAATGTTTCCCAACATTTATACTGCGTTATTAAAAATAAAGATATATTATCATTATTATTATTATTATTTTATTTTTGAACAGCTGATTGCTTGTCATTGTAAAGATTGACCAAAAATATATACCTATATTTACATATATATTAATTTGTGCCAGTCAGTTTGTTTTGATTTGTCACATATTATTTCCAATGAACAGTATATTAAAATAATTTACATGTGGCCCCACAATTTTGTTTTAGTTTAGAATATACATTTCCCAATAAATAACAATTCTGATCTACAAAACCAATGCAGAGGCTTTAAATATGTATGGTTATTACAGATAAAGATATTGTGGACTCTGGAAAAAGTGATCTTGCTGTACTTTATATTATTCCCTCTTAACTCTCTTGTTCTTATTGTTTTACTGTTTCACACTGTAACAAATATAATTAAATTATGTAATATGACAAGGTAAAGATTAATGTAAACTAGCTGACCGATCTGATCCAGCCAAAAGGAAATCATTCATACATACCTGTATTCAGGTCAGGATTATTTTACATCTGGTCAAATGAATATAAAATAAACAGAACTCCCATAAAGTTGCACTTCTTGAGCATTAGTCAGTGATATGTTACTGCTTTGGATCCCACTTCTGCTGAGTTACACTGTGCTCCTAATCATAGTTCACATACTAAGACTAGCAAAGTCTGTCACTCTGAGATAAGGAGGTGCTGTGTAAACACTGTATCTTCCCAAATCTTCAGTATGTTACAAGCATTTAAACTTGTTGATTAGATTATCAACCCTTAAATAATATGAGAAAGAGAGAAAGATCCCAGTTATATAACTAGTTATATAGAGCAAAATGTCTAAGTGCATATCAAGCACACATACACTCACACTTATATGTAAACTAGCAACTTGCCCGTCAAAAAATGATGGCAATAAAATTGTAAGGCTGGAAATGCTGTTTGGCACACAATGTAAGGCTTTTAGTCCTTTGAGTACCTTTGGCGCTCATTGCTAACATAAACATTGCTAAACTAACCCCACCTTTACACTAACCAATTAACACCTACACTACCTACCTACACTACCTACCTACCCACTAGTAAACTCCCCCATCCCACTAATTACAGAAATTAATAAAACCTAACTCACAAAAAATAATAAAAGCTAAGTCAAATAAAATAAAGAAGCCTAATTCACCGCAAATAATAAAGCTTAAGTTACAGAAAAAAAATAATCTACATGACAAAAAATAATGAAATCTACATTACAGAAAATAAAAGACCTAAGTCACAAAAAATAAAAAAGGTACATTAGAGAAAATAAAAAAAACGATATTACAACCTCCCCCCACTACAGAAAATAAAATACAAATTACACACCTGAAAAGGAAATACTTACAGAATGCATACAGTACATTACAATACAGTACAAATCAAATAAAATACAATACCTCTATCTAAAATATATTACATATACTAATTTGTTTTCGTTTTTTTTCCCCTAGGTTGGCGATCTGAAGGGACATCTGCAAAGGTAAGTGGTCTTAATTATTTTATTTTAGGTTAGAATTAGGGTTTGTTTATAGAGATGGGATTTATTGTATATTAAATAGGGGGGGGGGTTAGATAGATAGGGGGGTATGTGTGTATTTTAGATAGGATTTATTGTATTTTAGATAGTGGGTTATGTGTGTATTTAAGATAGGATTTATTGCGTTACCAACAGTTTTAATATTGCGTTACCAACAGATTTTGGCAAGGATGTGCTGCTGGGAACTATCTATGTGATATACAGTGACAGGAGGCACTGAAAGGATGGGCATATTTAGGTTTTAATTTGCCCTGGGCCATTCAGATTTGTGTACCCTTCCATAACTTTAATCATACTTTTTGTGTATGTGTATATATATATATATATATATATATATATATATATATATATATACTCACAGACAAACACACACATATATATATATATATATATATATATATATATATATATATAAATATATAAATATTTAACTAGTGGCAGAGATTGAGAGTGGAGGGCCCTACTGCAAACCCCTCCCTTGCGGGGTTGTAAATTTGTTTTGCGTTGTCCCCCCCTAAGATCCCTTCCCATAGCACCTCTTCCCATAGCACCCCTTTCAAAGTCCCTTTCCCATAATAGCACCCTTCCCCAAAACTCTTTCCCATAGCTGCCCCCCAAAACCTCTTTCCATAGCTGATTCTCTTTCGATAGCTGCTCCTCTTTCCTTTCCTCCTGCCTGCTTGAAGCTCCTCTGCCTGCACCACAGCTCTCAGATTCCATCTTCACATAGCACCCATTATTTCTCCAAATACACCCTCACATATAGCATACATACCTACATAGCACCCAGTCCTTGTCAGCAGCTATCCCCTTACCATCCATCCCCACATACGACCCAACCCCTCTCATTACCCTCCTCACATAACACCTATCCCTTTCTCCTTTGCTGTCATCCAGCCCTTTCTCTCTTACCTCTACCCTGATACACATCCCCAGCATGCTGAACTGCTTCATGCTGCCACCTCTTGGAGTTTCAGTAGAAAAAAAAAGAATGCAAAATACAAAATTCCCCCCAAAATAAAACTATAGAGCACTGGACCCCCCGAGAGGAGGGCCCTGGTCCACTGCACCATCTACACCACTGGTAGCTCTGCTTTAGACACATTCAATTGTCTAAAACTCCCAACTGCCCTCTCACAGCTTCCACACAGAAACCATGTAATCGTAAATAGGATTTCAAGGGGAGTGATCATATGATCTGACTATATTTAAGCAAACCCGTAACTTACTTTTTAGACACAGCCAATAGTAAATTAGACCGTCATCATGACATCAGTAAAACATGGAGTTTATACTTAAACTTCACTCAGAGACTACAAATTAATTAGTGTTGAGAAGTAAATTTAGCGATCAAACTCCTGAATCCAGCATCATAGAAATCAATAAAAATCATTAAGGCAACTGTTATAGTCCATGCGGGTTCCATGATATGTATTAACCCCCTTAAGTCCCGGGATCCATTTCTCACAAAAAAAAAACATAAAAAAAAAAATATTTTTTTAATTGCATATTTGTGGGTTTGACACGGTTGTGTAATTAATTTTATGTACTTATATGCCTTCCCATGCTTTTAAAGTACATTAGTGTATATTTAATTGCTGCTGCAGCTGTGATAAGTGTTTGATAAAGCCCTTGTGAGTCCTATTCAGGACTTGTAACATTTTTGACAGAAACTTGATACATTTGATCAGACTTAATTTGTGAGCTAGAGCTACGGGTCTAATAGAATACTGATTTTGTGTAACTTTAATTATTTAGCACTCAGAAATCTTGAACAGTCCTAAAACCAATGAAGCTTTGGCTGGCCTGTAGTGATTGTAGTTTTCTCAGACTTTCAAGCTTCGAATGTTCCAGAAAACAGATTTTCAAGCTGATTGTTTCCAGATATTTCCAGAGCATTGAGTTTATGCATGTTAGCAAAGGCACCAACTTCAACTGCTTTAATTTTGTTATTAATAAACGCACCACCAAAAAAAAACAAAGAAAAAAAAACCCTGTTATCTCTTCTTATCACTATTTTCTTTCTCTCTCATTTGGTCCATCCATCCATTCCGCCAACATTTTTAATCTTAATATAAATTAAAGTTCTTTGTAGCAGATTTGTCTGATTAAGTTATACTTTTAAAAAAATGTAAAATTTGTTTGCAAGTCAGCCTTTGAGGACTGAAACTGAAAACAATATTTATAGATAAAAATGAGTTTGTACTGGTCTAATATCACAAATTTAGCTCACTAAAATATAGCAAACCTACTGCATCATTGAATAGAACATTTCCACAAGCAATATAACAACATTTCACCAAATTAGTTTTATATTGATGAATAATAATAATAAGTTACATATACTGGGGCTCCTAAGATTATTATGAATAATAATAGTTTAAGCTTAGGTTGATCTAAAAGTAGTATGATTCATCAGTATAACACTTATATGGTTAAATATTTTTATATGTAAATACACAGTGACACGAGGCCAGGAAAGGATGGACATATTTAGGTTTTATGTTGCTCTAGTCCCTTCAGATTTCTGCGCCCCTCTATATCATAATCATACTTTTTGTATATACGATATATTTATGTATATATATATATATATATATATATATATATATATATATGTATATATATATATATATATATATATATATATATATATATACACTCACAAAATCTTGTCACTTTCACCTAAAAAACATATCCAAAATACGCCACTACCTCACACAAGACATAACTAAAATTCTTATTCACGCTCTCATCATATCTCGCCTCGATTACTGCAACACTCTTCTTGCTGGCCTTCCACTGTCTCCACTCCAATACAATTTGAATGTATCCGCTAGACTCATCTACCATACTAAACAATCAGTGTCTGCAGCACCTCTCTGTCAGGCACTCCACTGGCTTCCCATAGCCTCTAGAATACAATTCAAAATCATGACCCTTACATATAAAGCCCTCCACAATAGTGCACCCTCCTACAACTCTGCTCTCATCCCAAAATACACTCCCACCCACCCTCTTCGCTCTGCTAATGACCTTCTTCTCTTTTCCTCTCTCATCACCTCCTCTCATTCCCGTCTTAAAGACTTTTCACGTGCTGCCCCTATTCTTTGGAACTCTTTACCTCGCACCACCAGACTATCTTCCTGCCTCAGATGCTTCAAAATCTCTTTAAAAACACATCTATTCAAAAAAGCCTATCATCTTTAGCCTCTTCATTCACTATGCATCTATCACTCTCCTGTACCTCACCCATACCCTTTAGAATGTAAGTTTGCGAGTTTTAATCTTGTGAGGTGCTTTAGGGAAAGCACAGTGTATATCAGATTGAAAGCTCAATAACAGGGTCTTCCATTATTTTCATTGTGGGGTATTGTTTATACTTGTACCTAACCCCTGTATTGCGCTGCGGAATATGTTGGCGCATTATAAATAAAGGATAATAATAATAAAATAATAATAATACACAGTATATAGTTGATATTCAGTGCATATAGAATCATATTTTAATGTACTGCACTGGATCTTCAGGCAGCCTGAAGAAAATGCGCTGCCTTAGGCCTGGGACTAATGGACCGAGGCAGAAACATAACCCTGCTCCAAGTAATATGTCGGGATATTTTAACAGGTATGCAGAAAGTAAAACAGGGAGTGGAGAAAAAAAATTAAAGGGCCACTAAGGTTACATATTTATATTGTTCTATCTTGAAGAACTTGATTTGATAATGTGCAAATCTTTTACAAAGTTTCATGTAAATAATTACAACTGTTCATTTTTTATGTTCAGTTTTGCTTTAATGGCAATATATATTTTCTTGTGTCCCAAACAAAATGATACATCTGGGAGAAATGGGAGGGACTGTGAATTCAGGTAAAATCTCTATTAATTTATCTTGAAACAACGACACTTTGAATTGATACTTGACAACAGAACCATAAAGGACAATTGTCCTGTCATGCTACAGGCAGACTAGCATTGTACATTAGAAGCATCCATGACACAAACAGACTCAGCTAAATATTAGATTTTCTCTAAAACATTGTTATGCTTATGGTCTGAAGCAGCTACTAATGTTATTAGTTTGTTGCATACTTCACAAACACATAGGGCCTCATTCTATTATCGGCCGGAGGAGATGCGAGGCCGCAAGGACTGCAAGCTATTCTGCTATTCTATTCCCCTCCGGCCGGGGATTCCGGCAGGCTTGCGGCCCGCGCCTTGCTATACCTTGTGGCCGCTCGCGCCGGAGGAAAGCCTTTGATCTAAAACGGCCGCAAGAGTTTCGGCCGCAAGAAAATCCCGGTTGCTATTCAATTGCTCCGGGAACCCTCTCTGCAAGGCTAAAACCGAGCTGCAGCTTACTTGCAGGAAAAAGGTCCCGCTAGCACCAATTAAGCACATTATAAAGCCGAAATAAAGCCATCCTGCACTCTGAGGAGACTATAAAGTGATTGTAAGTGTTAGCAAAAATAGCACAACATTCCCCTACACTCAAATCCGTAAATAAATAATTTTTTTATTTATGTCAAAAATCCATGTAAAAAGTCCCGAGGGCTTGGAGCACCTCAGACCCGCCCATGCTGCGACCGGAAAATAAACAGTTAATGTAAACTCGGATTTGGGCTGATGTGCAAGCTTGAGAGGGGGTTGCTATTAATCCTCATGTCCCCCAATATGATCCCTAGCATTTACAGAGCTGTACAGTGCCGTCTTGAATTTATTTTTGCGTTTAAAGTTTTCTGAGCTTACGGCCGGTTGCAAGATATATGGCTGGCCGTAAGGGGAGATCCTTGCGGGGCCTTATATTTGAATTGCAAGATAACGGAACCCCCACAAGGAATCGCAGCCTTGCGGCCGTTTTATGGCTGATAATAGAATGAGGCCCATAATGTTTATCCATACACACAGAGATCCTTTAAATGCCCTAACAGTAATCTATATGAGTCAGTTGTCATACATAGACATACATAAAAAAAATCCAAAAGCAACCTCTTACCCCCACCCAGAGGCACTATTGGGAATTGCAACCTTCTAAACTTTTTCACCTTAAGGGGACAAATCATTTGAAGAACATGTCTTTCTTATATTTTAATTATTAGAGTATACTTTGCCTAACTGAAAAATTATTACATTGGATGCTATTGATCTGAAATAGTGTCTAGAACTTTGACCACCTCTGATTAGCTTGGCTCCATAGCATTATGAACAAGGGTCATGCATTGGAAAAAACAAATATTTTGCTTCGGGTCTGTAAAATGCTTCCAACCAATCAACATCCATATCATCCTAGACTGTCTTAACTATTTAACAGTGCCACTGTAATGTTTATCTGATATAGCTCAATCTGTGTCATTTAACATTTTACCTCTCAATTAAATTATAATAATATCAGTGCTTCTCTCACCACTCTTACTATCCATCTTTTTTGTCTCTTCTTGGAAACACCGAACATTTTGTTTGAATAAATCATTTAAAAGAGCATGTTTAAGCATCGATTAATGTGTTGTCTTGTTTTTTTGACACCAAAAAAGTATGGAATTATACATTCTTACCACTGGATAGCTTAAAGCTACACCTTTTATTAGAACATTTCACTTGCTTTTTAAAACAATATTTTCTTTATTAGTTAATTAAAAATATTTCAATCCGTTAAAAAAGCAAAAAATGAGGGAGCGTGGCTGACAGCCGATTCCAGTGGTCGCAAAGAGACACGCTCCTCTTCCTGTTGGATTACTAATCAGCCTTTAAAAGAACTGGACCCATTGGATCCAATCGGAAACACTATAATCAGCTGCAGTACCCAGAGAGGAATCAGAGGATACCCAATATCCAGCTGGGACCTCTGCTCTAAACTCCACGTGGCTGTGGCCTAAAACTAACAGAGATGTCGAGGGACCTGCTGTCACACAAACCACGCTGTGAGATCGAACCGAAACCCACTCCAAAGAATGCAGAGAGACTTGAGCGCTCCCTGTGAACTGGGGTGGACATCAATCGCGTGGAGCCAAATCAGACGCAGGCCTGCAGGCCAGGATCGAGCGTTGGGAAGCCGGTAGGCCCTTCAAGTGAATAAGCTACCCACTACACAAAGGGAGCTGCTGACGAGGGAGAAAGATCTGAAGGCCCACTATTCGGTGCCAGGGTCACGGGCTAACCACACAACACCCCTCCCAGGGACATTGCTAAATGTATCCTCTTCTAATATCTTGCTGGGGACATATAATGAAGCACACTATCCTAAGGGCTCTTTGTGCTTTTCATCTAGCCATGATATTGGACTGTGCTATAAGACTCAACCCATATACTGTAAAACGCAAAAGCAAATTATACTGGATGCCAATCCTTCAGTGCACTTGAAGCGGGAAAATTTGGCTTAACAACTCCAATTTCATTTATCACCCTTACTACACTGGAGGGAATATAACTGCAGAAGCTATTTTCTATTTTGGGTGTGGTCCATCAGGTGGTTCATTCGCCATTTTGTGTACTCTGACAACAGACCAGAGCCATAATATCTTGGCACAAGGGTGTTTCTATGACCTTACTGAGAGCAAGCTTATTACTCCTTGCAATATTTATCACGCAATAACAAAATCAAAATCAATCCTGAATTGACTAAGATATAAAGAAACTTAAAGGAATATCCAAGGTTCCTGGGTTATGAATGCATCTGATGGAGGAGAATGAGAAGTGTATGAACAAAAATGTTTGCATGAAAAAATACCAAAATAAACATTTTAAAACTTACCTTGAAGTTAGCAAAGTCTATTGTAATTTCTGACAGTTGAGAATTAAGGTTAACACCCCCTCCAATTCGTTTTTGCCAATCCGGTTAGATGAAAGATTTGAGACACAGCACTATGTTAGTTGCTATGGCAACAGCCCACAGCATAGACTGGAAGTAGGGATGAGTCATATACCAGCAGTGACTGTGAAGCTGACAACACTGCTCTCCTATTGGCTGTGGTGGAAAGCAGCATGGGATGTGTAGCAAAGGAGCCTGGGAAATGTAGTGTATCACTGACATTTAACAGGAAGCGGCAAAGAGGAAGCTGCGGGTAACTATTGCTCTCCCGATGCTGCATGCTAATTGACTAGGAAGTTGTGTAGACACCCCCTAGGGGTGTAAACATAATCATTAGAGGGTTTTTAGATATTAATAAAAATAAAATGTTTTATGAGATGTGCTGCATACAAAAAGGCTGCTTTTTGCCTACAGAGTGCAGAAATGTATTAATCCAGCTCACTTAGATATACCTTTAAGCAGAGCTGATCTGAGAGCTTCTAACTGCTTGTTCTTTCATCTAAACCAGTGGTCCCCAACCTATTTGGCACCAGGGACCATTTCCATAAAAAAAAAATGTTCATGGCCCGGTGGGGAGGGGGGTGATGGGGGAAGGGGTGCAGATGCAAGGAGAAGGGGCAAAAATGCTTTGACTTGCCCCCCTCCAGTGCAATATATATTTTTATTTATTTATTTATTTAAACTAAGTAAACAAGATTTATGCTAACATGTTCCTTTTCTGTAGTGCAGTGCACCCCTGCAACCCCCCCAGCAGCACCTTTTAGCCCCACAAACCCTCAGCAGCACCATTAACCCCCCCCCCCCCAGAAGCACCATTCACCTCTCAGCAGCACCATTCACCCGCAGCACCACCATTCAGCCCCCAACTCTGCAGCAACCCCATTCAGCTTCCAACCCCCCAGTAGCACCATTCAGCCCCCCACAGTAGCACTATTCATACCCCAGCACCTCCACTCAACCCCATAACCACCCAGCAGCACCATTCATCCCCCAGCAGAACCAAAAGGCCCATTCAGCCCCAACACCCCAGTAGCACCACTCAGCTCCCCAGCAGCCCCACAACCCCCCAGGAGCACCATTTACACCCCAGCAGCCCCATAACCCCTCAGCACACCACCCCCAGCAGCCCCTTTCACAGCCAGCAATTGCATTCAGCCCATAACCCTCCCAGTAGCACCATTCAGCCCCTCAGCAGCCCAATTCAGCCCCAACCCCAGTAGCACCATTCAGCCCCTGAAGAGCCCATTACAGCCCCACATCCCTCCAGCAGCACCAATAACCCCCCAGCAACCCCACTCAGCCCCCAACCCCCCAGCAGCCCCATTCAGCCCCCAACCCCACAGTAGCACCATTCAGCCCCACAGCAGCTCCATTCCAACACCAGCAGCCCCATTCAGCCTCAACTCCCCAGAAGCCCCATTCAGCCACAACCCTCCAGTAGCATCATTCAGCCCCTCACCAGCCCATTAAGCCCCACAGCAGCACTCCCAGAAGCCCCCGGCCTCCCAGTAGCACCATTCTCCCTTCAGCAGCCCCATTAAGCCCCACAACCCCCAGCAGCATCATTTACCCCCTCCCAGTAGCCCCATAACCCCCCAGCAACACCCCTCATCCCTAGCAGCCTTAACAGCCCCCACCAGCAGTCTTATTCACCCGCCCAGCAGCCCCATTCAGCCTCAAACAACCCCTGCAGCCCCCTCCTCTTACTTGTTCACTGTGGTCCCTGGTCTGGTTGTCTCATTAGTAAGAGGCTGAATATCCTTCCCTTCCCGGATCTTCATACTGCAGGGGAGGGGAATTCCTAATGAAGTCATGTGACCCTGCAGTATGAAGCTCTGGCAGGGGAAGGATATCCAGCCTCTGACTAATGAGACAACCGGAGCAGGGACCACAGTGAGCAAGTAAGAGGAGGGGGATGCTGGGGGAGGAGGGGGCTGCTTGTGACACACACGGCCTGGCTGAACAGATGCCGCGGACTGATACTGGTCCGCGGCCCCGGGGTTGGGGACCCCTAATCTAAACAATGCAATGCTGCCACTATGTGGATAACTACAAGAATTACAAGCTCATTGAATTATTAATTATGCTAAGTCACTGCAAGGAGCCTACATTGACAATGATATAAACGGCAAAGAGCAAGCACGACTCATGAGTACATAATTAAACAATGCCAACTTTAACCAAGCTAATTAATGATTGACACTCCTCAATATAATATAAACTACTAGTAAATTGCAAGTCAAAAATGACGGTATAACTTTACATTTTTCTCTTCTTCCCCCCTTACTTGTGTCTCTCCCCCTTCCCTGTGTCTCTTCCCCCTTCCATCCCCTGTGTCTTCACCCTTCCCTGTATATCTCCCCCTCCTATCCTGGGTTTCTACCCTCCCTTGTGTCTCTCCCCCATTTCCTCCCCTGTGTCTCTCCCCCCTTTCCTCCCCTGTGTCACTCCCCATCCCCTCCCCTGTGTCTCCCCCCTTCCCTCCCCTGTGTCTCTCCCCTTCCCTTCCTTTGTCTCTTTCTCCCTTCCCTCCCCTGAGTCTCTTTCTCCCTTCCCCCCCCTGTGTCTCTTTGTGCCTCTCCCCATGTCACTTCCTCTCCCCCGTGTCTCTTCCCCCCACCCCTGTCTCCCCTCCTGTGTATCTTCAACTCTTCTTCCCTCCCCTGTGTCTCTTCTTCACTCTCCCCTGTGTCTCTTCTCCCCTCCCCTGTGTCTCTTCACCCCCTTTCCCTCCCCTGTGTCTCTATCCCCCTCCACTGTGTCTCTTTCCACCCTGTCTCTTCCCCGTCCCCTGTGTCTCTTCCCCCCACCCCTATGTCCCTTTTCCCTCTCACCTCCTGTGTGTCTTCCCCCCCCTCTCCCCACCCCTGTGCCTGCCTCCCCCTTTCCCCTGTGTCTTCCTCCCCCTCTCCCCTGTGTCTTCCTTCCCCTCTCCCTGGGCTTTCCCTCCCCCTCCCCCTGTGTCTTCCCACCCTTCTGCCCATAGTCTTCCTCTCCTCTCTCCCTATGTCTTCCTCAGTTTGCGCCCATCACCACGAGCTGCGCATGCGAGGCTCTGCCACACAATGCATGCACACCATGTGCGCGCGTTCACTGCCGCAAATGTGCGCACTTTTGCATCGTCCGTACAGAGCCATAAAGCGTTACACACTTACCACAAATATTATAGTTGATATTTAACATCTATTTCAGGGGTTAGTGATGCCCGTACGCAAAACAAATAAATCATGGAAAAATGTATTTCTGATTTATTTAAAACATCTGACACTCAACAACCCCCTTCGCAAAGATCAGGATCCTGCCACTTAGACATATCTGAAATGGAGGATAACTCAGAACAAACATCTACTCACATGGAACTAGTGGACAGTTCGCTTGATAAAATAAAGATAATGCTGCAAGAACAAATCCAACTTGCAATTGACGGACTTAGACAAGACCTTTATTCTTTAGGTCAAAGGACACAACTACTGGAAGGGACTACCGACCAAATTGTTGAGGCCCAAGAACATGACAAGCAAGAGATTGCACAAAACTCCTACAGAATTCAGGAACTTGAAAATAAAATACAGTATCTTGAAAATCGGTCCCGGAGACATAATATTCAGATAAGAGGAGTTCCCAAAAACCGACATTATGCAATATGCTAAAGCTGTCATACACTCATGCAATAAAACTGAGTGGGTAATAGAAGGAGCTCACAGAGCTCTAGGCATGTCAAATGATCAAAACTTACCAAAAGATATTATATTGCGATTTGTGCAACAAAGAGCTAGAGATCTAGTGTTTGTAGCATCTAGAAAGTCTCCTGAGATAAGATTCCGGATGGTACATCTTTACAACTATATATGACCCTTTCACCAGCAACCCTTACTAAACGTAAGGAAATGAAACCCACATTGCTGATTCTGACAAAACATAAAATCCCTTACAAATGGGGCTTTACATTCACACTTATCTTTCGGTATGAAGGAACCACTTACAAGGTTCACACCCTAGAGGTAAGCAAAAAACTTCTAACTAATCTACAAATGTTCATGCAACAAGAGCGTGAAAAGGAACCAAATACTACAAGACCTAGCAGACCTACCAAAATATGGACTGAAGCTACCAGAAATAAAAAATCAGGAACACCTACTGGTGGAACAATATTAGTCTCTAAAGGACAATCAGCAAATTCTAACTCCACTTCTAAGTGAAAACTTGATTATACACCAAGTGGAAGATGAAGCCTCATTTAAAGAATAAACTATTCATTTCTGGGACCTGAAAGTTCGGACTATAATTATACCCAAAAATTATTGATATGGACTATATAAATTACGCTAATCACATATATAGGTGTGAGCATGCGGGTCGTGGCTAACGCTGCAGGCTCGCGTAGCGAGCCTGCGGCCCTCGCTGCCGTTGCTGGCCACGAGCACCAAAGGCACTCCTTGCCAGCAACTGCGGACTTTAGGCCTGCAAATGCGGACCTTTGAGAAGCGTGGGGCCACATTTGCGGAGGTGGAGGCTCACACGGACTTACCATCCACAAATACGAGCCGCGGGACTTAGAAAAATAAACATTACGAGCTTGCAAAAATATGACCATAGCACCCAAAACACGCGCACATGAAAACATTAAAAACACAATAAAGACACACAACAAACACATAAAAAGCTTAAACACAGCAAGTGGGGGCACCCAGGACCTCGGAAAGTGAAGTTACACCTTTAAGTAGAAATACAAGAGATTAGACGCCCTAAAATCCCCTAAGCGAGAAAAAAAATGAAAACGAGGCTACAGGGTCCTAAACATGCAAAACACCACGAAACACATACGGATTTACCCAAAAAGGACGAGGTCCAAGAACAAGAACGCAAAATCAGCCACAGCCGCGTACAACACTAACTTACACAATGCGGAAGTACACAGCTACCCTAACGAATTTACCTTGCGCACACACACTATTGACATGACACACTGCACACATTGCTGACACTTACACAGCAGCTCCACAGCAGTGAAACACACATTGAATGCTGCAGGAACATGAAAACAGATTGCCAGCTCTTCAGCACAATGCAACCTGCATATATTACTTCAGAATAGTTAAAGTATATTCCTTTATTATTGTATTAATTATTTCATTACCATACAAAAAAAGACCGCCAACGCTGCTCATAGCACACAAACAACCAACAGCCTTGCAATGAGCGCCAAAGGCGCTCATTGCGAGCCACGCGATGAGCACTGAAGGCGCTCAGCGTGAGGCCCGCAATGAGCGCCGAAGGATCTGGGAACACCAACAAAATTAATGTCGCAAATAAACACCATTACCTGCCTTCTATCCTAACATTTGGTATACTCTGCTGAGTATGAGGAGAATTAGTAAACCTAGAATTAATGTTTTTTGTTTATTTTACAAGATGTTAACTTGTTGTTTTTCTTATTGTAATTCATGTACCTTGCTATTGAACAAAATATGTGCTGCCAGAAGGGTCGGATCGCTGGATGAGGGATTGGCTCTGGGGTCAACTTCACTCCTCTAGCTATGGATAGGTCTACCTCAGGTAGTTTACACATCAGGAATGATAATACATACTTTTCTGACCTATGACTAATATAAATTACACATTCTTAACCCATAATGTGATGGGGTTCAACCCCCCTTTTAAAAGACGTAAGGCCTTCATTTATTACAAAAGATTTAAACCAGTGGTACATTTTTTGCAAGAGACACATTTTGCCTCCACTAAAATACCTTCCCTTCTAAGGATTACCCTACCTTTTATACCTGTAATCAAAAAAACAAAAAAGCCGGTATTGCCACTTTAATAGATAAAAACTTTGTAATTTGTATTAGATAAACAGATTAAAGATAAAGAGGGTGATTTCTTAATCCTTAATGAAAGGCTTTTTTCAAATCCCAAAATCCTAAATCAGATTGAGAAAGAACTCAATCTATACTTCTCCACCAATGATACTCCTAATACTGATACTGGCTGGATGTGGGTAACACATAAAGCATTTATAAGAGGTTCCTTTATCAAGATAGCTTCCACTTACAAAAAACAAGAAAACCTGAAAAAAATGCATTATTTTGAAAATTACAATATCTGCAAAAGATAAATCAGAAATAAACAATCTAACAACATTCAACTATTGATTGACAAAACTAAATGGGAAATTGATGCAGTTTTTTCAGAAACAAATTAAAAAGCCATTAGAAGAACTCAACACAAATATTATACTCAGGTCAACAAACCATCGCCGTTGTTAGCAAGGAAGCTTAGATTTAAACAAAATCATACTCAACTATTTCAGATAAAGGACTCAACTGGAAACATAACCATGAGCCAATCTAAAATCAAAGAAACCCTTTTTAATTACTTCCAAAATATCTACTCCTCAAACTTGAAAACTAGTAGTGCTTTCAGGATTTTCTAAATAAATATGATTTACCTACCGTTTTCGGTACAAAAGCTTGACATGCTCAATGCAGAGATTACCAATGAAGACATAACTAACACCATAAATAACCTACAATTAGGAAAATTACCTGGTCCAGAGGGATATTCAAATATATACTATAAAACTTTTGCCAACCATTTAGTCCCTTTTTTAGGTAGATTATTTAATGCCATTCTTCATGGTAAAACAATTGCCCCAAATTAAACCAGGCTGACTTGCTTTTCTTCCCAAAAGCAAACAGAGATCCCCAAAATGTCAACATTTTTCCTCTCATATAATTTTTAAATGGAGATGTCAAAATCTTAGCCAAGTTAATGTCTGTCAGGCTTTCAACATTTTTACCTAAATTGATCCACAAAGATCAAGTGGGTTTTGTGCCCCTTAGGCAAGCAACGGACAATATTAGAAGGATTCTTAATATCTACCATATTGCTAAATCAAATTTGCACGGTTGCTTTGGACCTAGAAAAGGCATTTGATTGTATCGAATGGCAGTATTTGCATGCAACATTAGCCAAATTAGTTTCAAAGGCAAATTCGTAAATCTCTTAGCAACATATAAAAATCCAATTGCATATCTAAAACTACCAGGTGACTATCAGGAATATATACAAATCCTACAGGGAACTAGACAAAGCTGCCCTCTGTCGCCATAATTATTCACACTTGCAATAGAACCTTTAGCCCAGTCAATTCGATCTAACAATATGTTTCAAGGTGTTAAAATTGGCCTACACCAATTCAAATGTCTGTTTGCAGACAACATTTTATGCACACCCACGAATCCATCAAATTCTATCAAATCCTTGATGGACCTTCTAGAATTATTTGGACATATGTCAGGCCTTAAAATTAACATGGAAAATAACGAAGCAATAGGGGCCCAACTTCCTTTACAATTAGAAATCTTGCTAAAAGAAAAATTTCCATTTTTATGGCACAAAAAACCTATGAGATATTTGGGAATAAATATAACTCCAGATATTTCAGATCTATACAATGCCAACTTTATACCCCTTTATAAAGTATTAACTGATGACCTCCTTAAATGGAATAAATACAAATTGTCATGGATGGGACGCATAAATGCAGTCAAAATGAATACTCTTCCAAAGGTTTTATATTTTTTCAGAACCTTAAACATCCATATCATTTATAGAGACTTAGAAAAAATTCAAAATGATCAGCCTTATTAAATTGCAATTTGGGCCAGTTGAATAGAGCTCTACTTAAGCAAATAGCATATTTTTTTACAGAAGTTTTTAGTTACCGAAGATCTTGCTTTTGGATAGAAGTTCACTAACTAAAAACTTCTGTAAAAAAAATATGCTATGTGCTTAAATAGAACCCTATTCAATTGACTGAATCGCAATTTAATAAGGCTGTATATTGTCACAATCTGCTTCTTCAAGGGGGCTTGATATGAACCTAGTTCAAACCTATCCCAGCAGAATCATGTAGTTCTTGTTCTCTGTGACACAAAAGATGGCTTCTGAAGTGGTACAGGCAGAGAATACTGCACACAGGTTATTTAGTGGCCCATGACAAGACCACTCCCCAAGTCAGGATACAACACACAGAAATAGTCTCTCACCTTGTATATGTGAAAGTTATCTCTCAACCTTTATTGAATGATCAGAACAACATATTTATACTCTCCAATACCACACCCTTGTGTACATTTGTGTATGTGTGATGTTAGCCCATCTGGCTTGCAACCGTGGGCTATCAAAGCTCTTGAGATCAAATTCACCAGATATCTATAGCTGGCTAGTGAACAAACCTTTATGTTAAACTCAAGTGTTTGCTTAGGACTACTTGAAGTACATACATCTGTCTTGACCCAAGGTCTGTATGTGTGAGTGTGCAATGATCTGCAGCTAATTTCTATGCAGAGCATTTCTACCAATTCCACATATGTTCTATATAACATTTTTCCTCTTATAATATATTATAACTAGGATACATATTAACCATGTACAGGCAACATATAACGACACAATAAGACATAATCCCAATGCAACAATGTCATGCTCTCTTGGCCATTATCATAAATTACTGACAATATGAGTCCTTAAACAATTAAATCATGACATATATGTTTATATTTATTTGGCAAAAAAAGCGCCCTAGGATTAACAAATCCCTTACGTTCAGAAGCAAAGAGTGAGGGGGCTTAGCCTGCCCCAGCCTAAAACCTTATTTCAAAGGTACTCAAATTGTGTGTATCCCGCAAGCACACTCAATAGAGCATCAGCCTCGATGAGGTTTCACCGAAAACCAACAGATGAAACCCTTTAGGTGGGACAACATCCTATGGACCCCTACTCGGGGGAGTGGGGGGCTCTTTCAGATTGTGATTTAACAATCCCATAATTAAATTATCTTTAGATGAGTGGGGTTGTGCAAACTACCGGTGTCAGTTAAAGCATAACCTCTCCCCCCTACTTTAGCTATGTCTCAAGACCTCATTAGCTTAGGAGAGGTTTGTAAAACCTGCTGGCTTACACATAAGCTAGAAAAATTTAAAACCTGGGTGTTAGATGGACAGTTGCTCACAACTGAACAATTTAAATCCAATTTTCAATTACCATCTAAAGAATACTTCAATTATATTAAAATACGCCATTTGATCACATCCTTGAATCGGGTATGGGGGATGCCACTACACACTTGGTTTTCCAGAATATGTGAACAAGCCCCACTTACAAGAAGCATATTAAGATATTTATATGCAACTCTAAACTCACCTCAGACTAATCAAAAACACAGATATATTACACAACGGGAACAAGATCTAGGGGTTTCTTGGGACCTTCACAAGTGGGGGAAGATAAGCTCAAATCTTTCTAAGGACTAAATATACTTGGAAAGAAGTTCCTTAACTAAAAACTTCTGTAAAAAAAATATGCTGTATTCTTATATAGAACCCTATTCAATTGGCCGAATCACAATTTAATAAGGCTGTATATCTTCCTAAATATTCAGCATGTTGCAAACATTTGAACTTAATTAGATTATCAACCCTTAAATAATATATGAGAAAGAGAGAAAGATCCCAGTTATATAACTAGTTATATAAAGCAAAATGTCTAAGTGAATATCAAACACACGTACACTCACACTTATATGTAAATATACAGTAACGGGTGGAGGCACTCAAAAGATTTTTTATTCTTTGCATAAAACATGTTCTCCCAGTTATGGGCGTAATTAGGTTTTATGCTGCCCTATGTGTCCTCTATATCTTTAATCATACTTTTTGTGTATATATATATATATATTATATATATGTGTATTTCAACATCTAAGATCATTAAAAAAAGTATTTTGCGCTCAGAATTCCGAGAAATACAGTTATTGCACTGCATTTTGATAACCTGGGCAGGCACATGTAAATGTGCCCACAAAGGATTCACTCTTTAATCCAATACATTTCAAACATGGCTCCTTTTAAGCATATGCCTGCTGTATTACATAGCTTTAAGCAAAGCCCAGGATGAATTGTGCACTGGTCAGGAAACCTACCCTGTGTAGCCTGTTTCTAGTCTGTTTGGTAGAGTCTCTGGAAATGTAGTTTACCACAACAAGCATTTACTTTATGGTGGGCAAAAGAGCGATAGAAGCCCTCCATCGTACAGTAATACAGCAAATAAATAGTACATTTGTGTTCACATTTGAACGTCTAAAATAAGTTAAAAAAGGTAGTTGATGCTCAGAATTTCGAGAAATAAAGTTATTGCACTGCATTTTGGGAACCTGGGCAGGGACATGCAAATGTGCCAACAAAGGCTTCACTCTTTAATCCATCACCATTTCAATCATGGCTCATTTTATGCATATGCCTGCTGTATTACACAGTTTTAGGCAAAGCCCATGATGGATTATGCACAAACCAAGAAACATACTACAGACAGCTGTTTTAAGATTACTGCCTGACAACAGTGTTGGGCTGGTTCCTAACCCATGTAGCAGATTTTGTGGGGTGATAGTTTACCACAACATTTATTTAATTGATGGCGGGCAAAAGAGCGGATATATTACTGCCGTTTATTTGTAACATGCCAACATATTCTTAATGTTATAGTATGTCAGAAAGTATCAAGTATCAAGTACACTTAGAGACAGAAATATAGACATTTCAGTGTTTATAGAAACATATTTAAATGAACTGCACTGTATCTTCAGGCAGCCTGCTGCCCCATGAAAATGTGCTGTCCTAGGCCTGGGATTAATGGACCTAGGCAGAAACATACCCCTGCTCCCAGTCATATTTCAGCATATATTTATATGCATGCAAAAAGTAAAACCGGGAGTGAAGACAATTAAAGGGAAACAGAAGTGTCATATTTATGAAATGGAAACTCTGGGACCGGGTGTCTAGATAAAGAGCTAATACTGTTTCCTAATTTTTTTCCTTCTGATTTTGGGTCATGCATGATGAACCTAGTGCTGAAGGCAGTCTCCTGTTAATCAACACTTCTGATATGAACTATGAACCATTCTCAGAATGAGCATGAAGGTTAGTTAGTCAAATAATTCTGATAATTGTTCGTTGAGGGATAATTGTTCTGTACAAAAAATGCCTTTCTCAAAGGGAAAAAGTCACGGACCCCTTTTTCTCTGACTGATGTCGCCATTGAGTCACCATAAAAGCACAGACTCCTTGGCTCCAGCTATGGATTATCTGCATAAACACCTCCATTGTCTTTGCAAATCTGCTTTGTTCCGTTGTTTGCCAGATAAAGTTAATCACGTCTGATATATGCTAGAGACGGCAGGATGTGTTTTGGAGGTTAAGCCTATTACTCTCAGGAAACTACTGTTAGACACCATGTGGAGTTTATCTCTTGTGATTGTCTGCCACACCCTATCATTGTTACATTGTGTACACTCCCTCTGTGTCTAACTGCAATAAATATTGATGTTATTTAAAAAATAAATCAGTTCACTCTGAGGTATATAGAAATTGTATGTTCTCTTACTTTGTTCCTGGTGGCTGTGATACTGAACCTATCTCCACCCTCTAAGTAATATGTCCTGATCACTATCACAGGAGGTCTGAAAGTTATGGGTGTGACAGGGCTGCAATAAGCACCAAAGGCGCTTATCGCGTGGTCAGTAAAGTAGAGGAGGGGGAAGAGGCCCGTAACTGAGATGGGGGGGGGAGGCCCGCAATGAGTGCCGAAGGCCGTAGGCCTTTGCCGCTCATCCGGAGACCCGCAAGGTTCGCAATGAGCACCGAAGGTGATCATTGCGAGGCTTGCAAAAGAGGCTCCGACCAGAAACCGAGTCATGGGCTTGAAAAAAAAAGCTGCCATAATTTGCTAATCAATTGGAGTTTTTTTGGTGACTTCCCAGCGGCTATTATTATTATTATTATCTTTATTTATATTGTGCCAACATATTCAGTAGCGCTGTACAGGGGTTTAGTACATGGCAAAAAAACAAACTTAACACCTTAAAGAATGGAGGGCCCTGTTTTTGAGCATATAATCAAATGTACATAGTGCTTGTTTCCAAGACAAGGACACACAATTAAAAACTCGCAAACTTACAATCTAAGGGTTTAGGTGTGATACAAGAGGGTGACAAATACAAAATGGCAACGTGAATGCAATTTGTTTAGTCAATTGGAGGGGTCTGTGAGCTGTAATGTAGATTGTGGGTGGGAGTGTTATTAAGCTGTGGAGTGTGCAGTTGTAATTATAAAGGCTGAAGGTGATATGATTTTTTAAATAGGTGTGTTTTCAGTAATTTTTTAAAGGTTTTGAGGCAGGAAGTTAATCTAATGGAGCGAGGCAAGGAGTTCCAAATAGTAAGGGCTGCACGAGAAAAGTCCTGAAGACGGGAGTGAGAGGAGGTGATGAGAGAGGAGGAAATAAGAAGGTAGTTAGCAGAACGAAGGGGGCGGTTGGGAGAGAATTTTGAAACAAGAGCAGAGATATAAGGGGGTGCACTGTTGTTGAGGGCTTTATGTGTTAGGGTCATGATTTTAAATGTGATTTGGGAAGCTATGGGAAGCCAGTGGAGTGATTGACAGAGAGGAGCTGCAGACACTGAGCGTTTGGTATTGAAGATGAGTCTAGCCGGGGTGTTCATTATGGATTGGAGGGGAGACAGACGAGAGATGGGGAGGCCAGCAAGAAGGGAATTGCAGTAGTCGAGTCGAGATATGATGAGAGAGTGTATTAGATTTTAGCTGTGTCTTGTGTAAGATAATGACGAATTTTGGAGATGTTTTTTAGGTGAAACTGGCAAGATTTAGTTATCGATTGGATGTGAGGAATAAAAGAGAGGGCGGGATCCAGTAGAACCCCAAGACAACGGGCCTGGGAGGTGGGAGTGATGATGGTGTTGTCAACAGTGAGAGATATTTGAGGAGTGGAAGCTGTAGTAGAGGGTGGAAAGATTAGGAGTTCAGTCTTAGACATGTTGAGTTTGAGTTGACGGGTAGACATCCAGGAGGATATGCTAGAGAGGCAGTTTGAAACTTGAGCTAAAAGAGAGGGGGATAGATCGGGTGCAGAGAGGTAGATTTGAGTATCATCTGCATAGAGATGATACTGAAATCCAAAGGATTTTATGAGGGTGCCAAGGGAGGAGGTGTAGATGGAGAAGAGGAGAGGATGTGAACCATAAAAGAGCTGTGCCCTTGATGCCAAATGAACGGAGTGTTTGGATTAGAAGAGGGTGGTCAACTGTGTCGAAGGCAGCAGAGAGGTCCAGGAGAATTAGAATGGAGAAGTTACCCTTTGATTTGGCAGTTAGCAAGTCATTGGTGACTTTTGTGAGGGCTGTTTCTGTTGAGTGTTGGGCACGGAAACCAGATTGAAAGGGGTCAAGAAGGGAATTGGAAGAAATAAATTGAGTGGCTGCATAGTTATGGCCCTGAAAAAAAATGGCGACGTCAAACCCGTAACTTTTTGTCAAGGCTGCAAGGGTTGAAACAATTGCAGTTTAATGCTGCTAATTCAGCAAGAGAGAGGTGGGGGGGGGGGGGGGGACGCAGGGGAGGGAGATGGGAAAGATACAAAGGGGAAGTAGAGGGGGGGAAAGAGAAACAGGAGAGGGACAGGGGGGAAAGAGACACAGGGGAGGGAGAGGGAGGGAAAGAGACACAGCAGATGGAGAGAGCGGGAAAGAAACACAGGGGAGGAAGAGGGGGAAAATAGATACTGGGTGGCCCACGAGGAGTCCTGAAGGTGCTCATTGCGAGGCCTGAGATGAGTCGCAAAGTTACAGGCTTGAGCCTGCACACAGCGCATGCCACGGCCTGCAATGAGCAGCAAAGCCTCTCATCGCGTGGACCATAAAGTAGAGTGAGGGAGACGAATCGGATAGAGAAGTGACCCTTTGACCTGGCAGTGAGCAAATCTTTAGTGACTTTAATGAGAGCTGTTTCTGTTGAGTGTTGGGAAGCCAGATTGGAAGGGGTCAATGAGGGGCCAAAGCATATGAGGTGTAATAGTAAATAGACAGATTTTTGGTTCAAATCCAGACCTCCAGCCTTTTCCTTCTGGACCCCTACTGCTTCATTAAATTTACTAGGATAAGATTACTTAAGATAAACTGTAAGTTCAGATAATTGTATGCAGTGAGCTTCCAATCTTGTAGGGTGCTTTGGAAAAAAGCACTTTCTACAAAGTTTCTAAGCTCAAAAAATGACCCTCAGTTTTCTACAGATTGTTAATATTATATTTTTCTTTGTTCTTATTCCCTGTACAGTACTACAGAATATGTTGAAGCATTACAAATAAAAGTTAATAAGTTAATAATGAGTCCTTTCTCGGGTCTCCTGCAATATGTAAAATTTCCTCATTTGCCCTTTTTAATTCCAGTATATTAAAACATTTGTGTGCCTATCCATAACAATATTTAGAGACTGGACCCCGACTTCCTTCTTGACAAAGACATTTGGACCCTGGACAATTTTGTGAAAACCATTTCACTACCTCTAGGCTACGAAATCTGCTTCTTTAAGGACATGCCAGCAATCATAATATTATTCTGGCAAATCTTCCTTGATCTCCTCCTCCTTAGTCTATATTAAGACAAGCACTGATATATATATATATACTAGCGACTTGCCCGTCAAAAAATGACGGCAATGAGATGCGTATGTTAGGAAAGTTGTTTAGTTTTTAATATATATATATGTGACAGTTGTATTGTGATATTAAAAGATGTTTAGTTTTGTAAAATGTTCTCTTGGTGAACAATAATTTGTAAAGCATTTTGTATTAACATTTGAATGTAATAATAGTGGAACTTGAAAGTAATCATTATTGCAAACTTTAGGCAATGGTTTTTTAACATGCAATTTGTATATGAAGAATTGTTAACTTCAATATACATGAAAATTCGGAGGAAAGCAAACAGTAAAAACCCTTGTTGAAACGTACATAATTTTAACCTGAACTTTGTAATATATGTAAGTAAGAAACTTGAAATTTTATTTTTTTAAACTTTTACTTTATTATTTGTGTAACTTTGGAACTTGACAAAACATTTGTATAACTTTGAACAATATAAACAGTAACATAGTGAATACATTTTTTAACATAATTTTGTATTAAAAGTATTAACATTTGAATGTAAAAACATTTTAACTTTAAAGTAATCAATATTTTAAACTTGAGGCAATGGTTTTTTAACATGCAATTTCTATCCGAATAATTGTTAACTTCAATATACATTGAATGCAGAGGAAGGCAAACAGAGAAAACTCTCTTAAAAAATGTACCCAATGAAATAAATTCCTTCCTGACCACATGAACTGTCGATAAACATTAATACAGGGAGTAATCTTAACATAACAGACAATATTAACATTGTGTCTTAAAACGTGGTTGAGCTGTTAACATGAACTTTGTAATATGTTGAAGTAAAGACGGTTAAAATATTGTTTTCCCAACTTGTAACATTAGAAACAGTAACATAGTTAATTAACATTTTAACATAATTATCACATATGTAGTTGTAAGGCAAGTGTTTTGTGAGGTGAATCATCCATAAATAGTCTTTCCATAAATTATGACTGAAATTGTTTCTTGTTTATTATTTTTGAATGTTATTTATTTTGTTTTCCTTGTGTTTTCTTTCTTTACTGAAAAGTTATAGTACTTCATAGTAGACAATGTTTTTAGTAAAAATGCGTCCATCTTCTAATAAATCACCTTGACTTTCATTCTTTTCAATGTAAACTTTAATAGCCTGTGGATTTTTGCACCGTGACAACGCAACGTACAATTGAACATGTGCAAATACTGTTTCTTCCATGAAAATACCCACAGATTTGAAAGTTTGACCTTGTGATTTATTGATGGTCATGGCAAATGCCATAATAATGGGAAATTGTCTTCTTTGAAGTATAAAAGGGAGACTACTTTCACTTGGTGCTAAATCTACTCTTGGTATGAAAACTCTCTCTCCTTTATGGGTCCCAGTTAAAATTTCAGCATCTATAAAATGGTCCTTTAATTGTTGAACAATTAATCTTGTCCCATTACATAGGCCTTTTTTGGGGTTCATATTTCGCAGTAACATAATAATTGCACCTTTCTTTAGCTGCAAAATATGTGGTGGCATTCCAGAAGGAGTTAGTGAGTTTATGAATTCAGTCGAAAAGTTGGCCTGACTTTCATTGTCATCAGCAAGTACAGAATCAGCACTAATTTCTTTGTGGTGCATTAATTTTTTTTAAGATTTCATTATTGAGGATTAATGCATCCTTATTTTTACACGTTAGTATGACTTGGTTGGCAAGCTCGGAATATTCCTGGTTATTTATGCTACCTTCAAATATAGCGGATATAATATCTTGTTGACAAATCATATGAGGTGGGATCTCTACAGTGTCATCAGGTAAATGTGGTATTTTTTTTGTTCTGCCTTCTCCAATTTTAATAAGCCAATCATTGAAATCAGTTTGGCCTTCTGATCTCATATTTTGTTTCAGTTGAAGATGGGTAAAATGTTTCCATAGTGTACTTGACTTGATACATGTTTCAATAATGTCAGTTCGATTTCCATGTACAACGACAGGTAATGTTTGTCTAAAATCGCCACCTAACAACATTACCTTTCCACCAAATGGAAAAGTATTATCCATGACTTCACGAAGCAAACGGTCAATACATTGGAGGGCATAGCATGACATCATTGTGGCCTCATCTATTATAATTAATTTACATTTGTTCAATTTCTTTGCTTGTAATGATGTCATGCGAATATTTGACACAGAAGTTTCTAAAATAGGCACTGGCAGTTTAAATCCACTATGAACAGTTCTTCCACCTTCTAAATAAAGTGCAGCAATTCCAGTAGTGGCAAACACCATTGCTATTTGACCTTGTGCTTGTACTGAACTCATTAATAAATTATACAGATAGGTTTTTCCTGATCCGCCTGGTCCATCAAGATAGAAATAACGCTCTGTCACCATGTCATCATCTATTGCATTTTTAATGGCATTAAATGCTTGCAATTGTAATGTATTTAAAGTTGCAAGTCTTTCTTGTGTTCTTTCTGCTTGTAGTTGAATATCATAGACTTCAAAGTTTATGTCATCTATAAGACCTGGATCAGGCAAATTAAAACTTGCACAACTTAATCCATGAGTTAAAAATACTTCTTGGACTTCCATTAACGCTTTTAAGTGTGCAATGGGTTCATTGTATCGTCGCATAAAGTCTTCAGCCATATTACTTTTAAAAGTCTCCCACAAAGCTAATGCATTTGGAGCATTTGAGAAGATACAAATAAAAGCAAATTGTTCTCTCATCTGTCGTGGCATTTGACATTGTGCTGCTTCTCCTAAACATCTTTCCCATTCTGTATCATCCGCTAGTAAGTTTCTATGTCTTGCAGCTAAATGGAAGGATTCATATACAATGTCATTAACAGTTCTTAAGTGTTCAAAACTTTGTGCTCCAGGAACATTTAAAAGTAATATCCGTAAGCAAAAACGTTCAACATCTCTTGGACTGACTGTGTAAATTCTTGGAATTATTTTATTGCCTCTGCTTTTTCTTGTTCTCCATAATCCATTCACAAAAACATAGTGATATGGAATTTCAATATATAAGTATTGTGTTGCTTCAGAATCAGTGGAATTTAATTCAAACCATGCAGTTAGTGTAGTGTGACGATCTTCACTTTGGGCCAATGCATTCATTTCATTTCCAGCATGGAAATAGACTAAATGTCGTTGTGGCAAATGTACTGCTAACCTATATACTGCATGTGATCTATCATGCATTTCAAATTTTAAAAGCCTCCACATAGCTTCTGGCGCACTGACATAGCGAGCATCTACATGAGATGCAAGTTCATCATGTACTAACTCACTACATTCAGGGTTGTCTGCACTTTTGACGACTACAGTAGCTGCATCATAGCCTTTGTAAATATATTTGTAGACATATTTAATGGATTTGATGGAAGTGCAGGCTTCTACGTTGATGTGGGCATTGTACTTCATGAGTAAATGTGGATTGTAGGGTACTACATATCTATTGTCCACTTTTTTTCCACGAATAATGGCACTATCTCCTTCTCTTCTTTTATAAAGTGGATATCCATCACAATTGGCATAGGTTTTGTCTCTATAATCTTTTGGAAATTCTTTGGAACATTTATTATTTTCCATACATGGTGATTGTGGATTAAGGTCACCACAGGGTCCATGAATCATGCGATGAGTAACAATCTCATATAGTCTACCATATAGTTCTGGATCTGGTAGTTCAGCAACAATGACTGCATCCACTTTGTCCAAAGTATCTAATTTATCTTTTTCTTGAAGTATTATTAGAAGATGTGCATGTGGAAGGCCTCTTTTTTGAAATTCAATGGTATATACATAAGCAAGACATTTGCCAAATAACTGATTTATAGTGAAGTCACGTATTAATTCATTTAATTTAATCTTAAAAACACTGGCTACTAAATCTGGTCGATCTGAAGCACTTTGTCCAAGAAGTAGATTTTGTGTAATTTCTGGCCATTGTGGATTACATGTAAATGTCAGAAATAAATCGGGTTTGCCAAATTTGGTGACAATAGCCATAGCATCATTGTATCTTTCTCTCATATTTCGAGGAGATCCTTGAAAGGAAGATGGTAAAATGATGGCTTTGCCAGCTGTCATGTCTCTGCTTGTAGCTAGTCAGCAACATAGTCCATGAGTCCAGAATATTGTTCTACACTGAGTTTATCTTGTTGGTATTTGATAAAGTTTAAATTATTTGCCTAAACTTGCAAATAAGAATCAATAATCCATTGTTGGGTTAGTTTTCCACCACATAAAATTGGATTAAATCCATGTCGAATGGCAATTTGAGCTACTTTAAATTCAAGCATAGAAACATTATTTTGGATTCTGGCTTTAGCATTTGGGTAATTGGGAAGTGTTAATTTTGGTTGCCAACCTGCTTCTCCGTGTGGGGAAAAGATGGGATATGTCATTGGATCTAAATTTGGACTTAAGATACTCATATTAATGAACGGTTGCTCCTCATTTCTGGGATATATTCTAATGTCTCTTTTAAATGGTGGTTCTCCTTCATCATTCTGAAACACCATTGCAACCTCATTTGATGTTGGCAAGTTATAACAACGTTTATCAGTATGTCTGTCTCTTTTAAGCACCATATTAACCTTGGGCATTGGTAATTGATGTCTTTATGCATGAAGTAGTTGTTCATTTTCTACTTCTGCCAATTTTGTATAAGCTTTACTGTAGGGATTGTTGTCCATAATGTTATTTAGCTCTATAAAAACACTGTGTAAGCATTTTTTATTTCCTTCCATCTGCATACGTTGGTCAACAGCTTCCATTGTATCTAGGACATATAGTTGAGCAAATTTTCTTTGATCTCCTTCCTCTGGATGTAAATGGGAAGTGCGATGATAAATTTGTCCTTGGACTTTAAAACAGTAAGGACCATGTCCTGGTACATTAGCAGCTAATGTTGCCCCCATAGATGCAAAGGATATGGCACTATTGTAGGATCTTATGTTTGTTTTAAAATTTTTGTAGTTTGGAAAAGTAGGTTCAGTCATAATGTTTTGTAAATAGATAGGAAATTCTTTCCTTTCTGGAAGTTTGAACTTGCCTTTTTGACAGCAACTAATAAATTGGCCATCTCTGGGTCTCTCTTGTTTAAAATAATAAGCCTCACAAAACTGACATTGAGTAGTCATGTCCACACAACTATGAACCTCTACTGCTAAAGACTTGAGTAAAGGACAATTTGCAAAGCATATTGGATTTTGACTTTCATATTCATCAGGTGAAATGTCATATAATGTTTCAACATGTTCTAAATGTTTAGTTTTTTTCGTGGCTTTTTTGGTATATGTTGTATTGTTTGAGGTAAAATATCATGTAATGTTTCATGAACCGGTTCTAAATGCTTTGTTTTTTTCGTTGCTTTTTTTTGTATTCCTTGTATTTTTTTTAGCTAAAATGTCATCTGATGTTTCAGCAACAGGTTGTAAATACTTTATTTGCTTGTTGTTTTTTTTTTGTCATATCTTTAATTTCTGCAGGTGACAGTCTTTTGCTTGCAATTCTTTTACGTTCTTTTTCTCGTCGAATTTCCTTCTTCTCCGGTGTCTGCTGGCTGTCTGCTCTCTGTCGTCGTTCTCTAGCTTGGCGTCTTTTCTTTTCTTGTTTACTCTCGTTATCAGCCATGTTAATCTGTAAAAATAAAATAATGTATCTTTAGTTTATTTTGAGATGTTAAGTTTGTTTTCATCAAAAATTGTTATCAACAGTGTGTTTCCATTTTATACTTAATCAATTTCAATTTGGTCAATTGAATAGAGATCTAAATAAGGTTCTCATATAATTTTTTAAATAATTTTTTATTTAGTAAACATGTATCCAAAAGCAAGGTTTTCACTAACAAAAAAGTTTTTTGAAAAAAAATGTTATGGTTTTATTTACAGCACTATTCAATTTGTCAAATGGCAATTCAATGAGGGTGTAGGACTGGAAATGTCCAATGAGAAATTGTATAGAGTCTGTGTTTAGAGCCTTTTTTGGAGTATGCATTATTTTTTTCTGGCTACATTGAAGTTTGTATTTACTGTTAAAGATTATTGGCCCTAAAAGACAAAGAAGAGATAGCAGAAAAATGTGTTAGTTATATTTTTTTCAAAGTTATAGTTACTGGTGGTTTTTTTGAAATTTTATTTTCTGTTGACATCGATACAAAGCTAAGATATTTATTTATTTTTCTCTTTTTTTACTTGTTATACTGTACCTTGGTTGAAGTTTGATTTCAAGCAGAATCTTTGTTGGTCCTGTGTTGAAAGCCTTCGTCCGATGGTCTGGTCCTCTGTTGAAAGTCCTCGTCCAATCGTCTGGTCCTCTGTGGAAAGTCCTCGTCCGATGTTGTAGTCCTCTGTTGAAAGTCCTCGTCCGATGGTCTGGTCCTGTGTTGAAAGTCCTCGTCCAATCGTCTGGTCCTCTGTGGAAAGTCCTCGTCCGATGTTGTAGTCCTCTGTTGAAAGTCCTCGTCCAATGGTCTGGTCCTGTGTTGAAAGTTCTCGTCCGATGGTGTAGTCCTGTGTTGAAAGTCCTGGTCCGATGGTGTAGTACTCTGTTGAAAGTCCTCGCCCGCTGGTCTGGTCCTCAGTTGAAACTCCTGGTCCGATGTTCTTCACTCAGTATCTGTTGTAAAATAAAAAAGAAAATGTTATTTGATTTGAATGTATTTGTATTAACTAAAAAATGACATTATTTCTGTGTACTGTATCTGTTATGGTGAATTTTTCTACTATTTATTTGTTTGTGCAACCTTTTCAAAATACTTTAAATGTATTTTTATATTGCATAGATAATTTTTTTATACTGTAATTATTTTTTTGTGAATTATTTTGTATATGATTGCACTGGTTTTAGCATTATCCTATTTTCTGTTCTGCACTTTTGGTATACTTATTTAGGCTTCTTTGTAAAGCTTATAGGTTGTTAAAGATTCTTAAATATTAAAGAAGAATATTAATTTAGTTTGCTATGTGTTTGTGTGAGTTTTTTTAAAATCCTGTTTGGTGCGCACCAAAAGTGGTATGCTTATTTATGCTTCTTTCTAAGGCTTATACGCTCTTAAACATTAAATAAGAATCTTAATTTAGTTTCCTATGTGTTTGTGTGAGTTTTTCGACCATCCTGTTTAGTACACACCACTTTTGCTATGCTTATTTAGGCTTCTTTCTGAGGCTTATAGGTAGTTAAACATGAAATAAGAATATCAATGTAGTTTGCTATGTGTTTGTGAGAGTTTTTCTACAATCCTGTTTGGTGCGCACCGCTTTTGGTATGCTTATTTAAGCTTCTTTCTAAGGCTTATAGGTTGTTAAACATGAAATAAGAATATTAATGTAGTTTGGTATGTGTTTGTGTGAGTTTTTGTACAATCCTGTTTGGTGCGCACCACTTTTGGTATGCTTCTTTAGGCTTTTTTCTAAGGCTTATAGGTTGTTAAACATGAAATAAGAATATTAATTTACTTTGCTATGTGTTTGTGTGAGTTTTTGTACAATCCTTTTTGGTGCGCACCACTTGTGGTATGCTTATTTAGGCTTTTTTTTTAATGCTTATAGGTAGTTAAACATGTAATAAGAATATTAATTTAGTTTGCTATGTGTTTGTGAAAGTTTTTCTACAATCCTGTTTGGTGCGCACCACTTTTGGTATGCTTATTAAGGCTTCTTTGTAAGGCTTATTGGTTGTTAAACATGAAATAAGAATATTAATTTACTTTGCTATGTGTTTGTATGAGTTTTTGTACAATCCTGTTTGGTGCGCACCACTTTTGGTATGCTTCTTTAGGCATTTTTCTAAGGCTTATAGGTTGTTAAACATGAAATAAGAATATTAATTTACTTTGCTATGTGTTTGTGTGAGTTTTTGTCCAATCCTGTTTGGTGCGCACCACTTGTGGTATGCTTATTTAGGCTTTTTTCTAAGGCTTATAGGTAGTTAAACATGAAATAAGAATATCAATTTAGTTTGCTATGTGTTTGTGAGAGTTTTTCTACATTCCTGTTTGGTGTGCACCACTTGTGGTATGCTTATTTAGGCTATTTTCTAAGGCTTATAGGTTGTTAAACATTAAAAAAGGATATTAATTTACTTTGCTATGTGTTTGTGTGAGTTTTTGTACAATCCTATTTGGTGCGCACCACTTGTGGTGTGCTTATTTAGGCTTTTTTCTAATGCTTATAGGTTGTTAAACATTGAATAAAAAAGTTAATTTAGTTTGCTATGTGTTTGTCTGAGTTTGTTACAATCCTGTTTTGTGTGTACCACTTTGTGTGTACCATATGTTGCATACTTCATTCAATTGCAGTTTGGCCAATTCAATAGGGTCCTCATTCAATTAGAAGTTTGTCAATTGAATAGGTCTCTATATAAGCACATAACATATTTTTTTGACAGAAGTTTTTAGTTAGTGAAAACCTTGGTTTTGGATAGAGGTTCAGGCCCTCATTCAATTGCAATTTGGCCAATTGAATAGTGCTCTAAATAAGCACATAACATATATTTTTTAAAGAAGTTTTTAGTTAGTAAACATCTATCCCAAAGCATGGTTTTCACTAACTGAAAACTTCTTTAAAATAAATATGCTATGTGCTTATTTAGAGCCCTATTCAATTGACCAAATCGCAATTGAATGAGGCCCTTAGTAACTAAAAAGTTTGTTTAAATTTTTTTGTATGTGCTTATATAGAGCCCTATTCAATTGGGAAACTCGGAATTGAATGAGGCTTTAGGGGTCTAAATAAGCACATAACATATTTTTTTTTAAAGAAGTTTTTAGTTCGTCAACATCTATCCAAAATCAAGGTTTTCACTAACTAAAAACTTCTTTAAAAAAAATATGCTATGTGCTTATTTAGACCGCTATTCAATTGGTCAAATAGCAATTGAATGAGGGCCTTTGGTTGCTGCATTTGTTATATTGTCGGGGCCTGATTCAATTGCCTTTTGGGCTATCGAATAGGGCTGAATATGACCACAGAGCATATTTTTTACAGAAGTTTTTAGTTAGTGAACTTGTATCCAAAAGCAAGGTCTTCACTAACTAAAAAGTTCAGTAAAAAAATATGCTCTGTGCTTATATAGAGCCCTATTGAAATGGGCCAATCACATTTAAATGAGGCCCTCGGCCATTAAAGATATATAGGTCCTCATTCAATTGCAATTTTGCCAATTGAAGAGGGCTCTATATAAGCACATAACATATTTTTTGACGGAAGTTTTTAGTTAGTGAAGACCTTGATTTTGGATAGAAGTTCAGTAACTAAAAAGTTCTGTATAAAAAATATGTTATGTGCTTATACAGAGCCCTATTCAATTGGCCAACTCACAATTGAATGAGGCTCATAGTTTGTTTCTTTTTTTATACTTAATACTTTACCTTGTTTGAAGTGTCGAATGACAGAGGGTCCCCTCCTGCCAATGTTAATCCGCCGGTCTTCTTGTAGTGTCTGTTTGAAAAAGAAAGTGAAATGGTTAATTATATATTTCTTCATTTTGATTTTGCAAAGCATGGCCTTTTCAGCATCTAATGTATTGTTCTATCTTACCTGTTCTTCTTTGTTGGTGTTCTTTAAAAGGGATTGTGCTTCACAATGCACGGTGCAAATTGTTGAGTGACGCTGTTGATGCAGAGTCTGTTTGAATATTAAAAGAAGTAGAAAGATTGAGTTTTAGGTAATATATTGAATTGCACTAAATTAATGTCATTTAAATATACTTCTGTAATTATTTTCAATTAACATTTTTTTTTGGGGGGGAGGGCTACACACATATGTCCCATACATGAAGCACATTTTCAGAGTTCAATGTAATTTTTTTCTGTGCGTGTGACATATCACTATACATGAATCATATTTTAATTGTTAAATGAACAACATAAATGTGTGTGTGACATGTAACTATAGATGATACACATATATGTGCGTGTCACATATCAGTATACATGACTCATATTTTAATATTACAATTTTTTTTTTTGTAATGTCATTTAAATGTAGTTGTTTAATTAGTTTGTTTTAAGATCACTTTGTTGCAGGGGCAATACACATATATGTGCGTGTGACATGTCACTACATAAATCACATTTTTTTTTTGTTAAATGAACCTTATTTTTTTTGTGGGCCTACACACATAAATGTGTGTGTGACATGTGACTATACATGATAGACATAAATGTGCGTGTGACATGTGACTAAACATGATAGACATAAATGTGCGTATAACATGTCACTACATAAATCACATTTTCATAGTTCTTTTTTTTTTTTGTGGTGTCTTTATAATAAAATGTAATATATTATAGCTTACCTCTCAGTTGTAATTTGCACAGTGTAAAGTAGTAAATTAGGAAACAATTCTCTTCTCAAGTAAGAGCAGCAGTTAACTCTGAAGTCACTCCGTTCATCACCTGAGGAGAAATGTTGAAATTTCTGGAAAGTAGGCAGTATTTATAACCTTGTAGAAATTTCTGGAAAGTAGGCAGTATGTTTTTAAACTTTCAAGTGCCTCAGAAAGTTATAACGCAATACGCTTACAATTTGCGTTCCATCCGCCATTTTGTGCGTAGTAGTGTTCAAAATGGTGTTTAACTGTGACTGTGGTACGTTCCGCATAGTATGTGTTTCATTTTTCCGAGTTACTGCAGTGTAGTTACGTCTGAAGCCTCGTTTTCGTTTTGTTTGTCGGCCATTTTTTCTCTCACTTAGCCGATTATCGGCCGTTTAAACTCATTTTTTAACTTAAATGGACGTGTAAATGAACTTTCCGAGGTGCCTGATGCCCCCCTTGCTGTAAGTAAGCTTTTTATGTGTTCGTTGTGTTTATTTCTTGTGTTTGTGATGTTTTGATGCGCGGCGTTTGTAATGGGTCTTTCGCGGCCGTATTTTTTTCCGATGCGGCCGTATTTTGTTGCGATGTTGCCTTATTTTTGGGCGATATACGCAGTTAGCTTTTACGTGTACGACGCAGTGTATTTGTTTCTAAGTCGTGCGTATATGTGTTAAGAGCGTGTGAAGGGCCTTTTTTGCTGTTTTTTTGTTAAGTCTTGCTTGTGTGTGTCTGGGTGTAAGCGGGTGTGAGGGGCCTTTGAGTTTTTTTTTTGTTATAAAGTCGTGTATGTGTATGTGTGTGAACACAGCCGATGTTGGGATGCTCCCACCACCGCAAATGCGGACCCTCGCTTCGCGAGGATCCGCATTTGTGGGGACGTTGTTGGTTTTTTGTTGGCTGGGAGGTTGGGTTTATTTCGTTAAAAAGTCGTGTGTGTGTATGTGTGTGTTAACACAGCCGACGTTGAGCCTCCACCTCCGCAAATGCGGACCCTCGCTTCGCGAGGATCCGCATTTGTGGGGACGTTGGGATGCTCCCACCACCGCAAATGCGGGCCCTCGCTTCGCGAGGACCCGCATTTGCGGGGAACTGCATCTCTCGATTCGCGAGGGACGCAGTTCTTGCGGGCTCGCTACGCGAGCCCGCAAGCGCGAGCAATGGCCCGTACGCTCACAACTATATATGTGATATATATATATATATATATATATATATATATATATATATATATATATGGAAGGAGATTTTGTTGATACAAATGAATGGAGAAAAAGATGAAAGTGGAATTCCAATCATTCATTAAGCTACATGATTGTCACCATGGAAGGCATACGTGAAAGGGAAAAAGAAGTGTAGTGATGATATAAAAGCATATTTCCTTCTGGTGGAGCATAGATTACACTGGAGTAGAAAGTGGTCATCGTAACAGATCCTGATCTAATGAGGGTACTGTTAATGAGTTATATCTGCATGAGGTTTCTTGGTTCTTTACAATATTCTTTTAGTAAATTGGATTTTACTGAATCAACAGTTCCTCTTGTTTAGAAATGATGATGGTCACACTGCACATGAAATGGAATAGGAACCACTGGAGTGTAATATGTATAGATTGCGCTCATGAAGAACTTGACTTAATAATAGACTAAATGTGTTTGCATGGTTTAAAATGAATTATTACTGCCTTTCATTTTGAACTTTTGTATTTAACGTTGCTTTAGTGATGATGGACATTTTATCTTTATTTGTAAAAAGGTTAGAAACCTGAGAGGAGTGGAAGTAACATAGGGCCCAAATAAGATTCTGTGCACACTTATGTTACAAAAGGTCCTCTTCAAAACTCAATGGCAGAGTAAGGTTTACATTGGATAACCTACATCTCAAACTACAGACAGACTAGAGATCTAAGATGGATCTACTCAAGAAACATGTACACATGTAGAGTCATGTAAATGTAAGATTTTCTCTTAAATGCTTTTATGTTAGTTTCTTGCACACCTGATAATGTTTGTTACATACGCTTCATAAGTAGGTCATGTTTTTACCAAACTACATTGATCCTTTAAGGCTGTGTAAGGAAGAACAGCAGGAAGAGAAGTAGTAGTTGAATGGATATTATCCTCACCAGGGATTACCACCTGGTCAAAGGACCACCTGATGCAATCTGCATTGATTCCTCTGCTCCAGTAGCATCATGACACTATTTGGTAATTTCTGTGAAAATGCAGATGGATACTACGAAGAGAGATATTTCACCTCTCTTTTCTCAGTACCTTTTTGCATGAATTGTGGATACATTGTGAGGATCATCTAATCTGAGAGCCCGGGATGTTACTTTGGAGTCTCAAAATTTGATGAGCTATTTTCAAAGATTCCTCTCTGAGCAATGAAATGATGGTACAAACTTTAACATAATCACTGTGACAGAGGATGCCACACAACCTTTTGAATTCTGCTCTATTTGGAGAAAAATGTTAATGAAAACAACTTGATTCTGGAGCTCTTTGCTGGTAAAGGAGCATGCTGATATAGAGACACTTTTGCATCAATAGAGCAAGCCTGATTTCGGTAGGCATGTATCTGGAGTAATCGGTCATGCAAAACTCTGCTATGAGTGCTTCCATTTGACATTCCAGGTCAGGCAGAGATGTTGCAGCATATTCACATAAGTAATTTCTAATACACCACATGGTTTGGGCAAACACAAATGCCGTGCCTAATAAACTTTTTACTTTGTGAGAACTTATACATGATTGCAGTTATTTTAATTATTTTAAATGTATAAGCAATTTGGTGCATGTGTGCTTAAATACATGCTTTAGTGGAAATGATGCACCTGGTACTCAAAAAAACTGGAGAACTTTTTTAATGCCAGGATATGTCAGCAACTCACAATTAGTGAATTGATGTAAGACAGATTAATACATTAGTCTATTAGTTGTGGATGTGCTTCAAAAAAGTCAAGTCAATTTTTAATACAGAAAACGATTATTTTGACCTGCATGGATTTTTGCAATGACCCTTGTTACTGGGTACTCACTGTAAAGAAAAAGTAGCGGGGGAGAAAGCATGGATTTGGTACTTACCCAGAGATGTGATGTTTTTAAATATAACACACAGCAGTTTTGGTTGTGTTACAACTTTTTGGAAATAAATGTCCATTACCATCACTGTAAGTTATGCAAGCTATAATAGGATACATGTGTATGGAGAATAATTTCATGGACATAATGAGTATTAATGAGAAATAAGAAACAAAGTTAATTTTGCGTGCTAATCAGTATTAACAGGCTACATCAATTATTGGAAGTGAAACAAAAATTGTATTTAAAGTAATTATTTGTATTAATCTGCAGACAACATTGTTCTTTTGGGATTGGGTAAATTATTTTTGTCATTCTGTACATATAGTGATTTTGTGAAATACTGAACCTTTTCTTGTCGGTAGTACTATTGTTTTTACTTGTTTTGCAATCTTTTGGTGCAGAATCAGTATAGTGGAAAACATTCTTCTTGGTAAAATGTCTTAGTAATTTCTGTTGTCAAAATATAATTATTAACAGGAAATACATCAGAGCACATGCTATGGGGGCAGTAAGAGTTGTTTAAACATTTCAAGGAGCTTAGTATTGTGATATGGGAGAAAGGTCGTACAATGACTGTTAGTAAAGTCATCTGTACCTGGCGTTTTAGCATTTTAAGAAACTGAATAGTTTTATGAGCACTGTTATTATTATTATTATTATTACTCTTTATTTATAAAGTGACAAAATTTTCTGTAGTGCTATTTGCAAAGTAAAACCGAGTACAGTGGGTACGATTAGCAAATTACAAGGATAAGAACACATTTTAAGGTAAGTAAAAATACAAACATAGGTACAGTGCAATACAAATTTAAAACAAGTGGATCAGCAGACAGCTTGGTGCAGCAGAAGAGCTGTCTGTCATGATCTGCCCAGGATGATTAGAATTTGGGGCTGGCCATTACGCTGGCTGCATAATGACTCCTATCAGGACTGCCTCCTGGGAAATGTGGTTGTGGTCAGTAATTTTACAGTATATTTTTTATATATATTTTATATATATATGCCTCTCCCCACTCTCTCACCCCTGTGTCTCTTTCCCCTCTCCCTACCCTGTGTCTGTTTCTCCCTCTCTCCCTCCCGTGTCTCTTTGCCCCCTCTCCCTCCCCATGTTTTTTTCCCTTATCTCCCTCCCCTGTGTCTCTTTCCCCCTCTCTTACCCCTGTGTCTCTTTCCCCCCACTCCCTCCCCTGTGTCTCTTTCCACCATCTCCCCGCCACTCCCTCCCCTGTGTCTTTCTCCCCCCTTTCCCTCCTATATGCTCCTGTGTCCATTTGTAGGTGTGAAACCATTTGCGGGCTTGGGGAAGTGATAATTGTTTGTCGGCCATTTTTTCTCTCACTTAGCCGATTATCGGCCGTTTAAACTCATTTTTTAACTTAAATGGACGTGTAAATGAACTTTCCGAGGTGCCTGATGCCCCCCTTGCTGTAAGTAAGCTTTTTATGTGTTCGTTGTGTTTATTTCTTGTGTTTGTGATGTTTTGATGCGCGGCGTTTGTAATGGGTCTTTCGCGGCCGTATTTTTTTCCGATGCGGCCGTATTTTGTTGCGATGTTGCCTTATTTTTGGGCGATATACGCAGTTAGCTTTTACGTGTACGACGCAGTGTATTTGTTTCTAAGTCGTGCGTATATGTGTTAAGAGCGTGTGAAGGGCCTTTTTTGCTGTTTTTTTGTTAAGTCTTGCTTGTGTGTGTCTGGGTGTAAGCGGGTGTGAGGGGCCTTTGAGTTTTTTTTTTGTTATAAAGTCGTGTATGTGTATGTGTGTGAACACAGCCGATGTTGGGATGCTCCCACCACCGCAAATGCGGACCCTCGCTTCGCGAGGATCCGCATTTGTGGGGACGTTGTTGGTTTTTTGTTGGCTGGGAGGTTGGGTTTATTTCGTTAAAAAGTCGTGTGTGTGTATGTGTGTGTTAACACAGCCGACGTTGAGCCTCCACCTCCGCAAATGCGGACCCTCGCTTCGCGAGGATCCGCATTTGTGGGGACGTTGGGATGCTCCCACCACCGCAAATGCGGGCCCTCGCTTCGCGAGGACCCGCATTTGCGGGGAACTGCATCTCTCGATTCGCGAGGGACGCAGTTCTTGCGGGCTCGCTACGCGAGCCCGCAAGCGCGAGCAATGGCCCGTACGCTCACAACTATATATGTGATATATATATATATATATATATATATATATATATATATATATATATATATATGGAAGGAGATTTTGTTGATACAAATGAATGGAGAAAAAGATGAAAGTGGAATTCCAATCATTCATTAAGCTACATGATTGTCACCATGGAAGGCATACGTGAAAGGGAAAAAGAAGTGTAGTGATGATATAAAAGCATATTTCCTTCTGGTGGAGCATAGATTACACTGGAGTAGAAAGTGGTCATCGTAACAGATCCTGATCTAATGAGGGTACTGTTAATGAGTTATATCTGCATGAGGTTTCTTGGTTCTTTACAATATTCTTTTAGTAAATTGGATTTTACTGAATCAACAGTTCCTCTTGTTTAGAAATGATGATGGTCACACTGCACATGAAATGGAATAGGAACCACTGGAGTGTAATATGTATAGATTGCGCTCATGAAGAACTTGACTTAATAATAGACTAAATGTGTTTGCATGGTTTAAAATGAATTATTACTGCCTTTCATTTTGAACTTTTGTATTTAACGTTGCTTTAGTGATGATGGACATTTTATCTTTATTTGTAAAAAGGTTAGAAACCTGAGAGGAGTGGAAGTAACATAGGGCCCAAATAAGATTCTGTGCACACTTATGTTACAAAAGGTCCTCTTCAAAACTCAATGGCAGAGTAAGGTTTACATTGGATAACCTACATCTCAAACTACAGACAGACTAGAGATCTAAGATGGATCTACTCAAGAAACATGTACACATGTAGAGTCATGTAAATGTAAGATTTTCTCTTAAATGCTTTTATGTTAGTTTCTTGCACACCTGATAATGTTTGTTACATACGCTTCATAAGTAGGTCATGTTTTTACCAAACTACATTGATCCTTTAAGGCTGTGTAAGGAAGAACAGCAGGAAGAGAAGTAGTAGTTGAATGGATATTATCCTCACCAGGGATTACCACCTGGTCAAAGGACCACCTGATGCAATCTGCATTGATTCCTCTGCTCCAGTAGCATCATGACACTATTTGGTAATTTCTGTGAAAATGCAGATGGATACTACGAAGAGAGATATTTCACCTCTCTTTTCTCAGTACCTTTTTGCATGAATTGTGGATACATTGTGAGGATCATCTAATCTGAGAGCCCGGGATGTTACTTTGGAGTCTCAAAATTTGATGAGCTATTTTCAAAGATTCCTCTCTGAGCAATGAAATGATGGTACAAACTTTAACATAATCACTGTGACAGAGGATGCCACACAACCTTTTGAATTCTGCTCTATTTGGAGAAAAATGTTAATGAAAACAACTTGATTCTGGAGCTCTTTGCTGGTAAAGGAGCATGCTGATATAGAGACACTTTTGCATCAATAGAGCAAGCCTGATTTCGGTAGGCATGTATCTGGAGTAATCGGTCATGCAAAACTCTGCTATGAGTGCTTCCATTTGACATTCCAGGTCAGGCAGAGATGTTGCAGCATATTCACATAAGTAATTTCTAATACACCACATGGTTTGGGCAAACACAAATGCCGTGCCTAATAAACTTTTTACTTTGTGAGAACTTATACATGATTGCAGTTATTTTAATTATTTTAAATGTATAAGCAATTTGGTGCATGTGTGCTTAAATACATGCTTTAGTGGAAATGATGCACCTGGTACTCAAAAAAACTGGAGAACTTTTTTAATGCCAGGATATGTCAGCAACTCACAATTAGTGAATTGATGTAAGACAGATTAATACATTAGTCTATTAGTTGTGGATGTGCTTCAAAAAAGTCAAGTCAATTTTTAATACAGAAAACGATTATTTTGACCTGCATGGATTTTTGCAATGACCCTTGTTACTGGGTACTCACTGTAAAGAAAAAGTAGCGGGGGAGAAAGCATGGATTTGGTACTTACCCAGAGATGTGATGTTTTTAAATATAACACACAGCAGTTTTGGTTGTGTTACAACTTTTTGGAAATAAATGTCCATTACCATCACTGTAAGTTATGCAAGCTATAATAGGATACATGTGTATGGAGAATAATTTCATGGACATAATGAGTATTAATGAGAAATAAGAAACAAAGTTAATTTTGCGTGCTAATCAGTATTAACAGGCTACATCAATTATTGGAAGTGAAACAAAAATTGTATTTAAAGTAATTATTTGTATTAATCTGCAGACAACATTGTTCTTTTGGGATTGGGTAAATTATTTTTGTCATTCTGTACATATAGTGATTTTGTGAAATACTGAACCTTTTCTTGTCGGTAGTACTATTGTTTTTACTTGTTTTGCAATCTTTTGGTGCAGAATCAGTATAGTGGAAAACATTCTTCTTGGTAAAATGTCTTAGTAATTTCTGTTGTCAAAATATAATTATTAACAGGAAATACATCAGAGCACATGCTATGGGGGCAGTAAGAGTTGTTTAAACATTTCAAGGAGCTTAGTATTGTGATATGGGAGAAAGGTCGTACAATGACTGTTAGTAAAGTCATCTGTACCTGGCGTTTTAGCATTTTAAGAAACTGAATAGTTTTATGAGCACTGTTATTATTATTATTATTATTACTCTTTATTTATAAAGTGACAAAATTTTCTGTAGTGCTATTTGCAAAGTAAAACCGAGTACAGTGGGTACGATTAGCAAATTACAAGGATAAGAACACATTTTAAGGTAAGTAAAAATACAAACATAGGTACAGTGCAATACAAATTTAAAACAAGTGGATCAGCAGACAGCTTGGTGCAGCAGAAGAGCTGTCTGTCATGATCTGCCCAGGATGATTAGAATTTGGGGCTGGCCATTACGCTGGCTGCATAATGACTCCTATCAGGACTGCCTCCTGGGAAATGTGGTTGTGGTCAGTAATTTTACAGTATATTTTTTATATATATTTTATATATATATGCCTCTCCCCACTCTCTCACCCCTGTGTCTCTTTCCCCTCTCCCTACCCTGTGTCTGTTTCTCCCTCTCTCCCTCCCGTGTCTCTTTGCCCCCTCTCCCTCCCCATGTTTTTTTCCCTTATCTCCCTCCCCTGTGTCTCTTTCCCCCTCTCTTACCCCTGTGTCTCTTTCCCCCCACTCCCTCCCCTGTGTCTCTTTCCACCCTCTCCCCGCCACTCCCTCCCCTGTGTCTTTCTCCCCCCTTTCCCTCCTATATGCTCCTGTGTCCATTTGTAGGTGTGAAACCATTTGCGGGCTTGGGGAAGTGATAATTTTCCCCAAGCACGAAATGGGTTTCCGATTTACGGGCTTGAAAAAAAATGACGGCTTCTGATATCGGCAAAAAACGTCAATTAAATAGCTTGCAACTTCACTTACAGGCTCCCTGCCTCTCCCCTGTGCTGTGTGTGAGGTTGTAAGCTAATTTTCAAATCAATTGGCATTTATTGGCGGCCCAGAGCGGCTTTCAAATTACGGGCTTGAAAATGTTTTATTTGAAGCCACTCATTACGCATGCACAAGCCCTTAAATTTTAACATTGCGTGACGACAACTCGCAATTACCACAACTATTATCTGTGATGTTGATGCATGTTAATTAATGTATGTTATGTTGCTTCTATATGTGTGGTTGACTTGTAATGTTAGATTCTGTATGTTGCATGTTTTGTTCATAAAGGGTTAACTGATTTTGAATGTCATGACGTGTCCGCAAGTGTCATGTTGGCAGTTAGTTATGTAATTCTGATATGAGGTGAGGTCTGCTCTGAGGCAAAGTCTGCTCTGACTGAAGTGTGCAGGCTTCTGCCATGGAAAAGAGTGAGGTAATAATAGTGTATATATACACTATTATACCTATTAAGAATTTCCACAGCAATAAAAGCAGTTCCTAATTTTTATAATGCTGAGCCTGCGTTCATATTTTTAAATGCTGCATCTGAGTAAGGGCATTTTAGAGACATCTGCTGCATTGTCGAAGGGATAAAAAGAACCTGGTGCATCTGCTGGGTAGGTTTGACCATAACAGCTTTATCAAGCCTGACTGAAGAAAGCAGATCACCACAATGTCTCTACTTCGAAGAGCTTTTCATTTAGAAGGTAAGGTTGGGAGTGATATTGGACGATGATAGATTCAAGATGGCAGTAAATAAGGTACTAGGCCGGAGCAAATGGAGGGGACTGCGGTTTACACTGTAGATTTAGTGTTTGAAAAATGTTATGCTGTAGAGCAGGGGTGGGGAACCTTTTTTTCTGCCAACGGCCATTTGGATATTTATAACATAATTTGCTAAATTATCAACATAAAAATTAGCCTGCTATGTTTGGACAAACATTTCATTAACTCACCCCTAATGTCATGGCTGGAACTGCTTCTCTTTGGTGAGGCTTGTGATGTTAGCTGGTATTGATGATGTTGCTATTTGAAACTTGCATTTCCAGGTATGCGTCTTTTTTTATTTTTTTATATATTCACCATTTGTAGGATATAACACGCGTTAAGTTTAAGTTAACTATCTCTCTTTCTCCTGTCTCTCTCTCTTGTCTCTCTCTCTCCATCCTGTTTCTCTCTCTCTTGTCTCTTTCTCTCTACCTATCTCTCCCTCTGTCTCTCTGTCTTGTCTCTCTCCTGCCCCTCTCTCTCTTGTGTCTATCTCCTGTCTCTCTCTTTCCCTCTCTCTCCCTCTCTATCATATGTCTGACCACTCTCTCCTGTCTCTCTCCTCTCTTGAGTCTCCCTCTCTAACTGTGTTATGTCTGTATCTCTCTCTGTCCTGTCTCTCTTTACTGTATATCTCTGTGCTGTGTCACGCTCTCTCCTGTGCCTCTCTCCTCTCTCTCTCTCTCTCATTACATAGATACATAGTTACATAGTATTTAAGGTTGAAAAAAGACTTTCAGTCCATCAAGTTCAACCTTTTAAGATCTCCTCTGATCTGCAATATGCGGATTAACTATTAATTCATTAGTTGTTAATTAATTATTAATCAATTATTTAATGTTTTTTTTTTTTTTTAATTATTAATTCGTCCAGAGGAAGGCAAATAGAAAAAAAAAAAACACAAGCGAGACTTAGCAAATTGTCTCAAAGGGAAATGTAAAAAATTTGGATCAATACTGTCTCTCTAATTATCCATGATAACCCTGAATTCCCTTTTTAATTAGAAATAAATCTAGTCCCCTTTTAAAGTTATCTATCGAATCCGGTGTCACCACCTCCTCTGGTAGAGAATTCCACAGATTAACCACCCTTACTGTGAAGAACCCTTTTCTTTCTTTGAGGTGGAATCTTTTTACTTCTAACCTCAAGGGATGTCCTCTTGTCAGTTGAAAACCTCTTGGTACAAAAAGCTCCCCTGACAAATCTTTATACTGACCCTGGATGTATTTATATAAGGTAATCATATCTCCTCTTAGACGCCTTTTTTCTTGAGAAAATAAGTTTAATTTGGTGAGTCTTTCTTCATAACTTAGCCCCTCCATTCCACTTATTAGTTTTGTTGCCCTTCTCTGTACCATTTCCAGCTCTAAAATGTCCTTTTTATGAAGTGGTGCCCAAAATTGTACTCCATATTCCAAATGAGGGCGTACTAGAGATTTGTATAGTGGCAGAATTATATTAAGATTATAAATTGCATGGATATGTTTCCTTCCCAGATGCATAACCTTACATTTATTCGTATTAAATCTCATCTGCCATTTAGATGCCCATTCCTCAATTTTATGTAAATCCCCTTGGAGTGAAAGCACATCATTATCTGATTTAATTACCTTGCACAACTTTGTGTCATCAGTGAAAATGGAGACCCCACACTCCAATCCAACCTCTAAGTCATTAATAAATATGTTAAAAAGGAGAGGACCTAATACTGAACCCTGAGGAACCCCACTTACCACATTAGTCCAATCGGAGTATGTTCCATTTACAACAACCCTTTGCTTCCTGTCTTTTAGCCAGCTCTCAATCCATGAGCAGATATTTACTGCAATTCCTGTATCCCTTAGTTTGCCCAATAGTCTCTCATGTGGCACTGTATCAAAAGCCTTCGCAAAATCCAAAAAGACTACATCCACTGAGTTGCCTTGATCCAGGTTCCTACTAACCTCCTCATAGAAACTAATGAGATTTGTTTGACATGACCTATCCCTCATAAATCCATGTTGACTCCTACTTATAATCCTGTTCAAATAGACATATTCTTCTATATTATCCCTTATTAACCCTTCTAAAAGCTTCCCCACTACAGAAGTGAGGCTCACTGGTCTATAATTCCCCGGAGTTGCTCTTGCTCCCTTTTTAAATATAGGTATCACATCAGCTTTTCTCCAGTCATCTGGTAGAGACCCTGTGTTGAGTGAATCTTGAAAAATTAAATATAATGGTTTGGCTATTACAGAACCCAGTTCCCTTAGTACCCTTGGATGTATTCCATCAGGGCCCGGGGCTTTATTAACATTTATTTTTTCCAACCTCTTTTGGATTACTTCCTGTGTTAACCAATTATTTGGCAAAGGTAGTGTAGCCTCATTATGTTGCAGTGTCCCAACCACTTGTACCTCCCTTGTGTATACCGAAGAAAAGAACCTATTTAGCTCATCTGCCTTTTCCTGGTCACTAATTTTCAGACAGCCTGTTTCACATTCTAATGTTCCTATAGCTTCCTTCCTCGCCTTCTTCCCATTAATATACTTAAAAAATATTTTAGGGATAGTCTTACTCTCTTTTGCAATACATTTTTCATTTTCTATTTTAGCCAGTCTAATCGCGCTTTTGCAAGCCTTGTTGATTTCCTTGTATTCCCGTAAAGCAGTCTCTGTCCCCTCTTGTTTGTATAATTTAAATGCCTGTTTTTTACTCCGTATCTTGATCTTTAAATCATTGTTAAGCCACATGGGTTGTGATTTACTCCTTTTACTTTTATTCCCACACGGTATATGCCGATGTGTATGTATATTTAGTAAGGATTTAAATGTTGTCCATTTATGTTCAGTGTTTTTACCTATCAGTTCTCTGTCCCAGTCTATACTTTGTATTGCTGCCCTTAGACCGTTAAAATCTGCCCTTTTAAAATTAAGAGTTTTTGTTGGCCCCTTAAAATGTTTTTTTTTTTAATTTAATCTCAAATGAGACTGTGCTGTGATCACTGTTTCCCAAAGGTTGCCCTATTTCAACATTTGATACTATATCAATATTATGTGTGATGAGTAAATCTAAGATAGCTTCATTTCTAGTAGGCTCCTGTATAACCTGGGCCAGATAATGATCCCTGAGTGTACTCAAGAACCTGCTCCCCTTTGCTGAACTGCTGGTCTCATTTATCCAGTTTATTTCAGGGTAATTAAAATCTCCCATTATTAGAACTTGCCCGTGCAAAGCTGCATTTCCAATCTGTAACAATAATTGTATTTCCTCACTTTCAGCTATATTTGGGGGCTTATCGCATACTCCTACTAATATTCTTTTGGAATTTACTGCTCCGCTATTTAACTCTACCCACAAACATTCAACTTTATCACTAGGTCCACCATAAATATCTTCTCTGACTATAGCCTTAAATTCAGGCTTAACATACAGACAAATCCCTCCTCCTCGTTTATTATTGCCTCTATCTTTCCTAAATAGGTTATAACCATCCAGATTAACAGTCCAGTCATGAGATTCATCCCACCACATTTCGGTAATGCCTATTAAATCCCATTTTTCATTAATTGCTAATAATTCTAACTCTCCCATTTTTCCTGGCAAGCTTCTGGCATTAGCAAGCATACACCTTATTTTATGAGTCTGTAGTTCTGAAGTGCCTGCCACTGTACTTGAATTACTTAGTACTACCTCCCTATTGACTATACTACCCCTCCCCCCATCTCCTCTCCTATGAGTTGTTAATTCATCCCTTATACCCTCTACACTTTCTACCCCATTACTTATATCTAGTCCCTCCCCCCCTCCTACTAATTTAAAAACTCCTCCAGCCTTTCTACCATCCTATCCCCTAGTACAAAAGCTCCCTCATCATTAAGGTGCAATCCATCCCTACTGTAGAGATTGTACCGAAGTGAGAAGTCAGCCCAGTGCTCTAAAAAGCCAAACCCCTCCTTAGTGCACCACATCTTTAGCCACGCATTATCCTCCCTAATCTCCTTCTGCCTCCCTGGGCTAGCACGTGGCACTGGTAGTATCTCAGAAAATACTACCTTGGAGGTCCTTGCATTCAGCTTATTACCTAGTTCTCTAAAATCATTCTTTAGGACACTCCATGTTCCACTAACTTTGTCATTGGTACCAATATGTACCAAGACCTCCGGTTCATTTCCAGCCCCTCCCAATAATTTGTCTACCCGATCCACAACATGACGAACCTGAGCACCCGGGAAACAGCAAACTGTTCGATTGCTGGGATCTGGGTGACAAATCACCCTGTCTACCTTCCTAATAATAGAGTCCCCTACAAACAAAACCTGTCTGTTCTGCCTATTCTGCCCTCCCTCTCCTCCAGTAGAGCTGTTCGCCCGGCTGTTAGAGGGAACAGCTCTATCTGGCATTGCCATTCCTGAATGGACAACCCCAACAGTTTCACTCAATCTAGCAAATCTGTTGGTGTTTGCCAACTCAGAACTGACCTGCCTCCTCCTGTTCCCCCTGCTTCCCCTTGTAACTGTTACCCAGCTGCCTCCCTGGACATCCTCACTAGCCCCAGCTCCACCCTCCATGCTAGGTCCAGCTAAACTGTGCTCAGTGAGCACCAACCCCCTTTCCAGTTGAGCAATATCACTAAGTGCTGCAATTCTCCTCTCCAGATCTCCAATTTGAGCTTCCAGAGAGGCAACATGCTCACACCTCTCACAGAGGTATGGACCCTGGATCATCTGTTCCAGTATTGCATACATATGACAGGATGTACACTGAATAAGGTTGTGTAGGAGTTAAATATCTATAATTCCTAAGTAGATATAAATATATAGGAAAATAGTAATTGCTGGCCTTATTAATCAAAAAACCTAAGAAGGAGTTAATTCTGCTTTTACTCCAAGGTTTCTGCAAACTTTCATTCCTTCAATACAACTAAACGTATATGTGAGTAGAGATAAAGCATTTTAGATAGGGGGGGATTGTGTGCAGAACCTTGTGTATGTTTACTGACTAACTAGCATTGTGTGTAAAACCTGGTATACATTTATTGAATAACTAGTATTCTGTGTAGAACCTTATACACATTCACTGAATAACTAAACGTTGTTTGTAAAATATACACTGCTATCACAAGAAAGAGTTACTCATTTGTCAACATTAGTTACAAATCCTTGCAAAAACTGTATAAGAGTGTAGGATTTGGAGTAGTTCTTGAGTTGAATTGCAGAATTGCTGGAAATCTGTCAATTCACTCCAAGCTTGTATTAATCCGAAAATACAGAGTTTTCGTGTCCTATCTTATTCTTCTGAGGGCGAGAGCGAGTCAGTGAAAATGTTTTTCTTCAACATTTGGCGACCACGAAGGGACCACAACATCTGTCTATAAAACACCCTGAGGTCCTGGAGTTCCTGGAGGGGAGTTGGCAATCGATCCGAGGCCTACTAGACCAGAGGTACACAGCACCGACTTGGGAAAGTCTGTTTAGGGATCGTATGGTCAGCATCCCCTACCTGGAGCCCCAGTTCCCCGTAAGGAGTGAGACAGTGACGTGGCCAACCGAAATTACCTGGCTTGACCCTCTCCTGGAATATGGTAGGATTGTATTTTTGTTATTGTTGTTAGTAGGTTCTGTAGCTGTGCTATAGTAAGGATGGTAGCATTTGTTGAGCAGAAACATTTGCCTGGGGCTGGTTAAGCCGGAGAAAGAGGGAATAAGAATCTGAAAAATGATAACAGATAAAAAGGAAATGTAGAATTAGATTAAGAGATATGGGAACCTAGGTGGATTCTTGCGGGCGGTGCCGATTGTTGAACAGATAGAGTGTAGACTTGCTATCTTCACTCGAAAAAGACGTTGATGTAGGGAAAAATTCTAATAGAATGTTTTTCGCGGCTAGGGTTAAGAATCAGTGAATGAAATTGGGCCCATGAATGTGAGTGTGAGTACTGAGCGTGATAAACTGTAAATGTCAGTACTATGTGCAGTAAGTGCTGTGTGAGAAATTGAGAATGAGGGGAATTGGTTCTTTATTGTATGTTATTGTTGAGTGTGTTTGAACATATGTTTAAATTTCCAGTGCTTGAAGTGTGTGAGCTAGATTGAGATCTGTTTATGTGAGGACGTCATGTATGTACTGGTTGTCATGTGAAGTTGTGTTGCTTGAAAGAGAGATCTGTTGTTGGTCTCCTGGAATGGTGTATACTGAATACTGGTACCATATAGGAAAGTGTGTCCAAATTATATTAGGTTAAGGGGAAGAAAGAGCGTGACAAATCTGAAAAAGGCCCCGGTGTAAATGTCTGAGTGTTTGTGTGAGTGTATGATTAAAACTCTATGAGCCGTGGTATAAGCACTCTGTCCCCAATGTCCTGAACAAGAAAACTACTGGCATAGTGTATAGTGCACGGACATAGGTGTGTTTGAGGTTCCCAAAAACCCTAGGGTGTGAAAGAGAGACAAAATGTTTAAGCCATGCAGTATGTTTGATAAAAAGAATAAGGGGCATAGCGCTGCCTCTAGTCCGATTGATGTTATGATGAATGCATATCCAGAATGCACTGAGATGTTGAAAAGTATGAAAAAATCGGACAAAGCAGTGTCCAATACCTTGGCCAAGGTGTGGGTTGTGAGATGATTTATGTTTAATTAGTAAATTTGGTAGGTTTGTCTTTAATATGTGAAAATATATATATACAATTTGGTAACTCTAGGTTTTAATAAGTAGTTTGTGAAGAACTATGGGTATATATGTTTATACATATTATTTTTGTGAGCTCACAATTATGTTTATATGTTTTGTCATGTTTGTTTAAAGCGCATTTTGTCTTTCTGTATTTTTAGAATTATATATTAACACCGGTATAAAAATCCTATGCATAGATTATCCATTCTGACTGACAGACAGTTAAATTGTTTTTATGAATAATATAATCCAGAGCCTGATCCCCTCTGGATGAATTTTGTAGATTATGTTATATGCTGTTGGTCATCTTGGATATTTATGATTGTTGAAATGTTTGTGGAAACAAAAGAGAAAAATAGAGAGCTTTAAAAATGCATATATAGAAGAAAGGTGCATTATAACTGTAACGGAGCAGGAACACGCAGTCCAAAATCTCCGCTGGTATACGATAAAATACCCAAGAGACACTACAGTCTCACCATTCCCGACCTCCCATATTGGACGACACACAATTTGGGAGTCAAATGAATACTGACTTTATTTTGTTATTGCAGAAATACTTATACCCATCTCTTCCCACAGGCAATACACATGCCCATATTTGGCGACACAATACACATAAAGAGAACAATAGGTGGGTCACACCTCCCTGGCAACTTTGATACAATCAGACATTGATTCAATTACACTTCTTTGTTCTTATCTGAGAATGAAAACACTTTGGAAAATGCAAGGATCCTTTACAACTTTCTTATCTCTTGAATCTCTGTAATAGGATTATCTATTAGCCAAGGTCTGCAAAAGTCTGGCTAATATTCTGCAGAGCATAAACCAGCATACATATTGTAGGATCATATTTTAACCATAATAATCATAAAACAGGGTAAAACAGTGATGGGTTCCGCTACACACCTCCCCCGTGACCATAAGCCGGCATACACGGTCTGATCCCGACGGATCGGCCTGGGGATGTCCGGACAAAAGTATTTGTTGGTCAATTCTCTAGTTTGACAACCCATCAGCATTACTGCAACTCACATTTACTCACATTTCCCATATCCCCAGATAGCTGGGATCTGAGCGCACAAAACTCCTGAATAGCGCTCAGATCCTCTTCACACAGTTCAATTGCCATGTAGCTAAAGTCTTTCCCATAGTCTTTCATCATATGAATGGGCTCCATGGCATAGCTATCTGGGGTATCACCGCTCCCACAGGGCAAGTACAGAATGACCCCCTGTATGTAAAGGGCCAGAATGAGTGACATACACTCTGGTATGGCCGAACACTGGTTCCAAAGGGCAATATGTACCAGGGCCATAGTCGCAGGGCAGGAGGCTGGCAAACAGTCCTCTCCAAGCCAAAGTGGCGAAGGGCACTTCGTCACACATCTCCCCTTTGGGGGGAAGTCTAACCAGGCACCTGGATATTTTGCTGGGGTGATGGTGCAACACGCTGAGGGGACTTGAGGGGCAGAGGCCAGCGGCACTCTGCCCTGATGCCAGCTCTTCTGCTGGTATAACCTGCAGGACCTCCTGCTCTGTACAAGGGACAAAGGGAGGGCAGAGGCCGACTGCACTCTGCCCCGCTGTCAGCTCTTCTGCTGGGGTACTTGGGACATATTCCGGCTCAGTAGCCAGGGAAACGTGGGGGTCAGTGGGGGTTAACATTTCCTCTGTTAACCCTGGGGCCACATTAGAAGTTAGCTGGGGAGGGGAATTTGTACTTACCCCCTCCTCCGGTTGTCCCAGTGACGGTAGTTGGGGATCATCTGGACAAGCTGTGGGCGCAGAGACCACGGTCCCATCTGCGCCGTCTGGGAGATTGGTGTCTCCCCTGGTTAGGGTAAACTGTCGCTGGGGGGGAAGGACGACACCTTCTGCCCCCTGTGTTTCACACTGCCGCTGGGGGGGAAGGACGACACCTTTGGCCCCCTGGGGTACCCACTGCCGCTGTGGAGGAAGGTCGACACCTTCTGCTCCCTGGGGTACACACTGCCGCTGGGGGGGAAGGACGACACCTTCTGCCCCCTGGGGTTCACACTGCCGCTGAGGGGGAAGGACGACACCTTCTGCCCCCTGGGGTTCACACTGCCGCTGGGGAGAAAGGACGACACCTTCTGCCCCCTGGGGTTCACACTGCTGCTGGGGAGGAAGGACGGCCCCTTCTGCTCCCTGGGGTACACACTGCCGCTGTGGGAGAAGGCCGACACCTTCAGCTCCCTGGGGTACACACTGTCGCTGGGGAGGAAGGACGACACCTTCAGCTCCCTGGGGTACACACTGCCGCTGGGGGGGAAGGCCGACACCTTCAGCTCCCTGGGGTACACACTGCCGCTGGGGAGAAAGGACGACACCTTCAGCTCCCTGGGGTACACACTGCCGCTGGGGGGGAAGGCCGACACCTTCTGCTCCCTGGGGTACACACTGCCGCTGGGGGGAAGGACGACACCTTCTGCCCCCTGGGGTTCACACTGCCGCTGAGGGGGAAGGACGACACCTTCTGCCCCCTGGGGTTCACACTGCCGCTGGGGAGGAAGGACGACACCTTCAGCTCCCTGGGGTACACACTGCCCCTGGGGGGGAAGGACGACACCTTCGGGCCCCTGGGGTACACACTGCCGCTGGGGAGAAAGGACGGCACCTTCTGCTCCCTGGGGTACACACTGCCGCTGGGGAGGAAGGACGACACCTTCAGCTCCCTGGGGTACACACTGCCGCTGGGGGGGAAGGACGACACCTTCAGCTCCCTGGGGAACACACTGCCGCTGGGGAGGAAGGACGACACCTTCGGCTCCCTGGGGTACACACTGCCGCTGGGGGGGGGGGGGACGACACCTTCTGCCTCCTGGGGTTCACACTGCCGCTGGGGGGGAAGGACGACACCTTCTGCCCCCTGGGGTTCACACTGCCGCTGGGAGGGAAGGACGACACCTTCTGCCCCCTGCGGTTCACACTGCTGCTGGGGGGGAAGGACGACACCTTCTGCCCCCTGGGGTTCACACTGCCGCTGGGGGGGAAGGACGACACCTTCTGTCCTCTGTAGGGCCGGTAGAGAGACCTCGGTCCCATCTCTACCTGCCATCTGGAGGTCATCCCAGGACCAGTCAATGAAGTCTGGTTCTGCTTGTCGAGTAGGTTGGGGCTGCACAAGGCTGAGCAGGTGTTGGTAGTCCTGCTCCAGCTCCCACTCTCTCGTTACCAGGTGGGTCATGTCTTTGCTCACCTCGCCTTCGTCATCCCAGACATACATGCCCATCCGGTAGTCGTAGATGTCCCAAAACCTAGACCGCTCCGTGCTGCCAAGATCAATATCGTCCTCCAAGGCATCCCATAATAAACCCGGGCCATCATAATCATCCCCCTCCGGTAAGTCGTGTTCAGCCGTCCAGGGGGTAAGTCGAACGGTATGCCACCAGAGGGCCTGGTATGCGTTGTCTAGCCAGAGCTCTCGCCATACCAGGGTCTCTAGTCTTGTCACCCACTTATCCAGGGGCTGCTCTCCCAATAGATACATTCGCATCGCCACACGCTTCTGTACCCGCTGCTCATCACTGGGGAGACTCTCACCTCGCCGCCATTGGGCATCTTCCAGGGCATCATACCAGAGTTCCTTTCTGTCTGTTTCCCTGTAGTCTGCGGCCGCCTCCTCCTCCTTATGATGGAACGCTGTCCGAAAAATAGCCGGTTCCATCCTGCTGTAGCCAGGGGCGCTGTACGGATACTAGCGTTGCCCTCAATTTGTACTCCACGGAATGGTGTCTCCTGTAGCTGTCCTTCTGACCGTGGGAACAATTCCACCACTTGCCAACAAATGTAACGGAGCAGGAACACGCAGTCCAAAATCTCCGCTGGTATACGATAAAATACCCAAGAGACACTACAGTCTCACCATTCCCGACCTCCCATATTGGACGACACACAATTTGGGAGTCAAATGAATACTGACTTTATTTTGTTATTGCAGAAATACTTATACCCATCTCTTCCCACAGGCAATACACATGCCCATTTTTGGCGACACAATACACATAAAGAGAACAATAGGTGGGTCACACCTCCCTGGCAACTGTGATACAATCAGACATTGATTCAATCACACTTCTTTGTTCTTATCTGAGAATGAAAACACTTTGGAAAATGCAAGGATCCTTTACAACTTTCTTATCTCTTGAATCTCTGTAATAGGATTATCTATTAGCCAAGGTCTGCAAAAGTCTGGCTAATATTCTGCAGAGCATAAACCAGCATACATATTGTAGGATCATATTTTAACCATAATAATCATAAAACAGGGTAAAACAGTGACGGGTTCCGCTACAATAACATTGGGATAGGTAAGTATTGTGTAAATGGAAAAGAGATAGAGATAAAAGTACATAGTGACACACAATGAGAGTGTGATAGTAAGAAAGATAGAGAGATAAGAATATTATAAAGGGAGACAGATAGTATTTCTTTTCAGAATTATAGTTCCAGGAGGGAGAAGATTTTTTTAACTTTCAATTCTTATTGAGAAAAGAACAGGAGATTAAAACAATTGTACAGATATGATGTAGAAAAACAAAATATTACAGTTAGGGTGCAATACAAAATGTAATAATTATATGATATAATACACAAAGTATACAATAATATGTTGGTTAGAGTATATGGTCCAACTCCTGAGCTTTCAATAGTTTTAATTATATGGGGGAAAATTAAAAGAGAATAGAAAGGGGAACGTGGGATGTGGAGGTAACAACTTTATAGAGAAACTGGAGGAAAAGAGTAAAAGTAATACAAATAATATAGAGAAGGGGGTATATGTGTATGTATGTGAAACTCATCATATAGGCAGCCCTAGATTGATTTCTAGATGCCTGATATAACACAGAGCATAGTGAGGATAACATATTACAAATTTACTCTGTTTCAACTGTGTGAGCATTTATTCTGTAAAAAACATGTATAGGGATATATATCAGAATGGCTATTGAAGCAGATTACTCTTTATGATGCTAGTTTACAAAAAAATGGGATAAATGTATACAAAAATGAAAATAATTTTATTAAATAAATGACAGCGGCGTCTTTAAAAACAGGGAATGTTTAAAATACTAACACAGGGAATAAAAGAGGGCAAAATGTAAGGAATAGTAATGAACCCTGAAACACTGGTATTGTGCAATGTATAACTCTTAAATGAGTGGGTATTACTATTCACACCTAGCGGGCGAGCCAAAATAGTTACAAAGAAGAAAAAGGCAGAAAAAGCCCTATTGTTTCACAAAGAATATATATATAAAGCCCCTTGTGCCTAAATCAATGTCCTCCGAATATCTAGGGGGTACATTCAACAGAGCAATAAATTTGCATAAAAGTGAGATATAGGTCACTGTATGTCTTACTGACACCCCTTTGGTATTATAAATTAGGGTACCCAGAGTTAGTACCTATATAAGTCAGATTTAAAGGGAGCTCAACCTAAAATGCACACAAAGTCATTGCAACAGTTATATGTTACACAGCATAGAATCCAAGCTGTGTCTATATACATTTATCGACATCTGACTGTGGTATGGCACAAGAAGTGCCTAAAGCTGTGTCTACAAGGTAGAGGCTGTTCCCCAACTATTAGGGTGATAAAGGTGATATCAGATTTATACAGGCATAATATGAGACTAGTAGGGTATAAGGGGCTTTAAACTAGGCCGTAATTTGAACAAATTCGCGGTTTCTAGAGAGCTCGACCGCCAGGTATGCAACGCGCATGCGCACGCCTGACGTGATGACGTGCGCAGCGTCGTTGCTAGGAGCCTGACGCGTTTCGACGTACCACGTCTTTGTCAAAGGGAAATTGCATAACGCTGTCTCTAAGAGCTTTATATAGGGAGCTGTCACCTAGGCAACATGAAAATGGCGAATATATTGCCCAGAACGGGCCTGGAGAAAATAAGAGAAATTAAGGATAATATATACAATATATACAAGGGGCAAATGCGAAATATATACAAAAAAGTGGGAACGACATAGATATGAGCCTTAATGTACTTATTGTGGATATCTGTGTATAGACCATACGAAGGAGCTTACAGGACTTATGATAAGTTGAAGGGGAACAAAGTACAGATGGGTGGTGTAATAACTATTCCATCTATATAGTGAAAGACTGCCAAAAAAAAAAAAAAAAAAAAGGGCAGAATTAAAGATCTGAACGTGAACAAATAATTGCCATGTGTAAGAGACCGTTATATAAAAGGGGAACAGTCCCATTATGTAACTAAAGAGTATATATCAAGAGGCTAGTGATACATAATTATAAGTCATACAGGGGTGTGAACACAGAAATAATAAAAGAGTACTCAGGGACTCCACACTATGTGATAACCAAGGTGATAAACACCTATAATAGGTTATGCGTGTGATAACCAAGATGATAAACACCTATAATAGGTTATACGTGTATCAATAAAGTGAGTGTTGATGCACTTAAGGTCCATCCATATAGGATGAACATGGTAGTGAGAGAAATTATACTCACTGGAGTGAATATGTACAAATGTGAAAAACAGATGTAAAAACCAAGGGAAGATGGGATTAAAAATAATAGGGTAGAAAGGGGATAGTGTCTATGTGACAGAAAAAGGTCTAGCATAATTGTACAAGATAACACATATCATAAAAAAAGGAAAGAGAACCAAGTATTAAATGAAAGGCGTGAAAGTGAACCCCTCATTGAGTCCATTAGGTACTTGGGCCTTCAATTGGTATATCCAGCGTGCCTCACATTGTAATAATTTTTTCTCCAAGTCTCCCTGTCTTGGGCCTATATGTACCTGGTCTATTGCACAAAAAGATAAGACTTCACTTTTATTGTTGTGACAATATTTGACATGGCGGGCAATTGGTGTATCCAATGCATTCTTGATACTGTAAATATGCTCGCCAATCCTTCGGCGCAACTGGCGCCTCGTTTTTCCTACATAGATCTTTCTACAAATACAGGTGGCCACATAGATAACCGCCGTAGAACAACAATTCATGAATTCTTTTATCTTAAATTTCTCCCCAGTAATAGGATGTTCATATATTTTTAAAGGTGTAACATACCTACAAAATTTACATTTGCTGCATTTGAAACATCCTGTTAGAGGTTTTAACCAGGTCCCAGGTTTCTGCTCTTTGAAAGAACTATGGACCAACCTATCTTTAAGATTTTTGCCCCTACGGTATGTAATAGAGGCCTTAGGCGTTAGAACATCTATTAGGTCCTCGTCACTCCTCAAAAGATGCCAATGTCTGGATAAAATGTCTCTAACAGCCTCAGAGTCATAGCCAAAAGTCATAATGCAGCGGGATAGTTTGCTTTCCTTATCTGCATTTTTGTTAGGGCCATTTAGAAGTTCAGATCTACTGTAGTTAGATGCATAATTAAAAGCAGATTTGAGACATTTATTAGAGTAACCTCTGTCTCTAAATCTATTCCTTAGTTTATCTGCTTCTAGTTTGAACTCTGCATCAGAACTGCAGTTCCTTCTTATTCGAAGGTATTGACCTCTCGGTATCCCCCTTTTAAGGGGTTCAAAATGCTGGCTGTCCCAAGTCAGTAAAGAATTTGTGGCTGTATCCTTCCTATAAGTAGTGGTTGATATCTTTCCTTCCACATCTTTTGTTATCAGCAAGTCTAAAAATGTAATGGAGGATAGGTTTAGCTCATATGTAAACTTAAGGCCCAAATTGTTGATGTTAAGGTCAGACATGAATTGTTCAAATTCAGGCTTAGTGCCTGTCCAGACTACTAACACATCATCAATATAGCGCCGCCATATTAATGCGTGTTCAGAGAGTGCAGGTGTAGATTCTTTGAAAACAAATTTCTCCTCCCACCAACCCAGGAATAGATTGGCATAACTGGGAGCACAAGGTGTACCCATGGCTGTCCCCTTTTGCTGGTGGTACCACTTGTTATTGTGTGTGAAGTAATTGTGCTTTAACACAAATTCCAGCAGTTCCAGTAGAAGTCCATTAAATTTGGTGTGAGTAACACCTTTCATATTTAAAAAGTAACCAAGGGCCTCTATACCGCATTCATGCGGTATACTGCTGTACAAGGCCTCTACATCAATAGAGGCTAGCCATGCTGAGTTAGGTATATAGAGGTCATCCAACTGCTTTAAAATGTCATTGGTGTCTTTGACATAAGAGGGTAGACTCTCCACCAATTCTCGCAGATAGTGGTCAATAAAAATACTGGCGTTGTGGGACAGGTTATCAGTGCCGGATACAATCGGCCTACCAGGGATAGGTGATTTCTTTTTATGTATTTTAGGGAGGGAATAGAAGATTGAGATAGTAGGAAAATTGGGGTATAAAAACCTATAGGTTTGCTCATCAATAAGGCCCTCTTTCATTGCATTATCCAAAATAGTTTTCAAGAGTATCTTATACTCGTTAGTTGGATTTTTTTGGACCACCTTATATGTGCTATTGTCACCCAAAATTCTGTTACACATATCTCTATATTCCTCATTATTCATAATGACAATATTACCTCCCTTGTCGGCAGGCTTGATTTGTATCTCCTTGCACTTCTCCAATTCTTTTAATGCTATGAATTCATTACTAGTCAAATTGAATTTCTTTTTCAGTTTCTAATAGTCTATATTCTCAATATCTAAAGTGGTCTGCTGAAGAAAGACCCAGATATTGGCATAGTCTTTCATTCCTGGTGTAAAAGTGCTTTTATTTCTCCAGGTTTTAGATCTGACTTTACTCATAGGATCAACTGGTTCGTTCTCTTTTAGTAAAGACAACAGGGATTGTAAAGTTTCTATGTCTTCCTTTCCCACACCCAGATTCATACATTCTCTCTCCTCCTTTAGTTTATAGAATTTGTGCAATGCTAACTTGCGGGCGAAGAGGTTTAAGTCTTTAATGTGTGTGAATGTATCCGATCTGGATGTTGGGACAAATGTCAAACCTTTCTGTAACACTGAAATATGATGTATATTGAGGGGAAAGTTGGACAGATTGACTATCTGTGAATTCATAGCTAGAGAGTTAGAGGGGTTAGGAGTCAAGCATTCCTGTTTCCCTTGGATCTGAGTGTCCTCTCTGGTCCCTTCACAGGGATCCTGCCTCTCTCTAAAAAAGGTTGTTGTTGTTGTTCAGTAAATCTAGGGTTCTCTCTGGTCTGAAGGTTTGCTCTTAGTTCATAATTCTCTCTTTTCTGATGATAGTTTCCTCGTCTGGTCCTGGTGTTATAAGGATGAAAGTCATCATTATCAGAGTTCTCAAATTCTGAAGAGCTAATATCAGAACTCCTTTGGTTAGCATTTAATTTTTGGAATCTTCTAAATATCCTGCCTGTTTTAAAATCAGTTTGATCCCTCCAAAATTTATTTTGTTTGCGTTCTTTAATCTCTTTCTTAAACCTGTCTATATTATCATTCAACCTTGTGCAAAACATATTGTACTCAGATGCTTCACTGAATTTACCAAACTCTTGTTGGTATAGTGCCAACTTTGGTTTAATAATTTCTAAGTTCTGTTGTTCGGTCTCGATTATAAGAGACATAAGCTCAAATGAGCATTTTAACAGTATTTCTTGCCATTTCTTTGTGAATGTTTCATTTGACAGGTTACTTGCTGGACTTATATTTATTCTAAGTCCTCTAGGAACAATTTGATTTTTTAGGTAGTTTTGCAGGCTACTGATTTCCCATATAGATCTTAGCTGCTTTTTAGCCGTTTTTAACAATTCACCAAATTGATCTTTGATGTTTCTCTCATTAGCAATAATGGACTGGGCCCTAGAGCCAAAACTTTCATCAGCTTCCTTTTGAAGTGAATCCACATCTATATAGTTTATAGCAGAATCTGCCATTTTAAAGGAGGCTTAGTACAATTCACTTGCTCCCTAAAATAAGCTCAAATGAAAAAAATGTAAAAAACTCTAAATCACTGGGGTAGAGTTAAGAAATTTAGGTAAATAGTTTCCTCTGTGTGGATTGAACCACTAATCACTATCTAAGAAAGAAAAGTGAGGATTAGGAATTCCCTGGGTGTTTGCCACCCCAATATACAGTGTACAAAAAAATGGGATAAATGTATACAAAAATGAAAATAATTTTATTAAATAAATGACAGCGGCGTCTTTAAAAACAGGGAATGTTTAAAATACTAACACAGGGAATAAAAGAGGGCAAAATGTAAGGAATAGTAATGAACCCTGAAGCACTGGTATTGTGCAATGTATAACTCTTAAATGAGTGGGTATTACTATTCACACCTAGCGGGCGAGCCAAAATAGTTACAAAGAAGAAAAAGGCAGAAAAAGCCCTATTGTTTCACAAAGAATATATATATAAAGCCCCTTGTGCCTAAATCAATGTCCTTTATGATGCTAGTTACCTAATAAAATTTAATATTGAGCTTATAATACTTTGCAACTAGTAACAATACCTCTATATAAACTAAACTTTAAGAATTAGAATCTGCCATCTTAGTTGCCCAAACACAGCTCACGGGTGTGGCAGAGAAACCCAGTCTATACACATAGAAGTTGCAACATTTGTCCAATTTTTCTCTCCTAGTAGGTATAATCTTGGTAAACATTGTATAGAGAGGTTGTAAACAAAAAAAAGCCACATAGGAGATATAATTACCCTAAGAGAAGTAGTTTACAACAGCACATAGTTTAGTTTAGAGTCAACAAATGCTCACACTACAAAAAAAAAAAAGATCAAATACTATAGAGACAGGCCACCAAACATTTGTATAAAAATGTAAACTGAACTGTGACACTCACTAAGAAACAATAATAGATACTGTAGGAGAAATCTATAGGCACAGATAAAGGAATTGAGAGACAGGGGGAGATTTGTTATCTCTTTTAGATATCTGGTATTCTGTTATGAATAACATTATTATTCACATTAATCACATTAAGTTCATACTATAGTGCTGATATAACACATGTTGCAAGAAAACTTTTACTTACAATTCCTATTGTGAATGCAACTTTCAAACAAATTAACTAATAGTGGACACATTGATATTAATGTTATACACGGATAATGTGTGTTACAGGTTATACACTAATAATGTGTTATAGGTTATACACGGATTTGATTCTTCAGCTTTAACATGTCTTGAAATGTTTGTTCATAAATCTTGCATTTATTCTTCTCAATAATGACCCATTTATCCACAGGACATTCCTATTGCTTATTCTATACACCATTAAAGCAATTCAACTATAATAGTGAAGGAATCTGTTAATACTAAGTTTCAAATATCACCATCTATTTCTATCAGAGAATGTATCAGAAGGTACAAAGTCTGGAAATTTGAACAGTGTGGCAAATCTAAGCAGATCCTTGGTATATATGGAAATCATAAAAAATATCAGAAATTATATTAAAAGAAATAAAAAAAAGGAAGATGGGTTGATACCTAAAATATTTCAGGCTATTGTATTCATGGAATAGTCACGTTTTTGTTATATTATTTATTTTATATAATAACATCAAATAAGATATGATTATTAAGGAGAATTGCCCCTTAGAGCTCTAAGTATGAACAAGTTATTTTCTCACAGAGCTTGGAAACTGTATATCATGATATATTTTTACCTATGCCCCTGCCCCAGTGCCTTTGCACCCTATGTTGCCCATTACATGGTACAGTTCTATAAAATGGGAGGTGCCTTGTGTAGAAAGTAACCGGGATGGGAAGATAATATCAGACAAGGAAAGTCAAGAGAGCAGCAGATTGGGAGTCAGAAAGTTAGGAATGAAGGATAAAAGAAAGTAAAGGTATTGATGTAGAAGAGGGAAGTGAAAGTGAAGGACCAAGGCTTTGATAGGCAGTCAGCAAGGAAGGGACAAGGAAGTGGTAGGAATAGACCCATGGGGCCAAGAGAGAGAAAGGTTTGGATGTTGAAGCAAGAAACAGATAAATTATGGAGGGAAGCCAGAATTTAAAGAGAAGTTACTGAAATATTTCTGGAAGGTTGGGATGTACAGGGAGAACAGAATTTTAATGATATAAGAAATAGTAAGAGGTTACAGAAAGCAGAGGATGAAAAGGAGCAGTTTAGGTTAAACATATTAAGAATGCAGGAGGAAGTGAGAAAGCCGAACTTTACAAGTTGAGACTGGAAAAGGAGGAAGCAGATAGGGATTATCAGTCAAGAACTCAAGAAACTGCCAGAGCATTCCCTATCCTTATTAAGGGACCCCCTAATGCCCCTGCAGTAAATGATGTACCCTGGGGACACAGAGATTTAGAGGATTGATAAAAGAACTTGCCACCATTAAGTAAGGGGGGTCAGAGATGGGTACTTTTGGAGCACAGACAGCTGGAGTTTCCCTAGCAGTAAGAGATTTAAAAGCATTACTATACAAGGTTATACCCTACCAGGTAGCACCTATCTTTACTTATATCCCAAATGGAGAGAAGCCTTAATAATACCCTGTATGATGGTGCATCATTTGCCCAATATAGAAATAATTTATGGGGGCTATACGGACAGCTTTCCCCACTATAAGAAATCTAATATCTATTACTAAATGGGGACAATTGAGGGTCCTGTAGACTATATACATAGGTGTTAGCGGACTTGGAAGGAGACTGAGGATGACTGGGAAGTGACTGACAGAGTTAGAGCACTGTTTATCACTGCCATATTAGGAAGGTTACCAAAGCCCATACAGCTGAAACTGGGTAATGTTGTGGGATTGTATGAGCGACCCTGGGAACAGATGCATGCCCATATAATGCACCACATATCTCTGTGTAGAGAAAAGAAAGAAGAACAGGGTAAAGAGAAGGAGCAGTTACAGGCTAAGTTACTGCAGAAGCAATTAGCGTTGATAAAGAAACCGAAAAGATGAGAGGGAGGAGAGACCCACACCTATACCCTTGCCAGATGAGCCCTACTAACAGAGGAGAAGCCAAGGAAAAGGGATCCCAATGGAGCCTCAGGATGGATGCAGGAATGACTGTTATGCTGGTATTACCAACACTAAAACTGTGAATCTGGCTTTTCTTCCTGCCACCTTAGAGGATGGGGAACCACATGACTTCGTAGAGAAAAGTCACACAGAAACACTCCTTAGGAAAGATCTATCTGCTGATCCCCTGGAAAACCCAGAAATGGAGCTCTTTGTGGATGGATCTTCTTCCCTGGACCCAAGAGGGGAGAGGAAGACTGGAGCAGTGGTTGTGGAGATAAAAGATGACCAGTGCCTTTCACTATCCAAAGCCTCAAACTGACCAGGAACACAGTCAGCACAACAAGCAGAGCTTATAGCCTTGATAGAGGCCTGTAAGATTGGAAGAAAGAAGAGTTAACATCTACAGTGACTCCACGAATGCCTGTGCTGTGCCTCATGCGCATGGAAATATCTGGAAAGGAAAGAGAATACCATCAGATTGACAATTCACCTATTAAGCATGCACCCCTGCTTAGAGAGCGCCTTCAGGTCATCCACTCTTAGGAAATCGTGCAGCTTATTAAGCAGCCAAAATAGCCAGTGAAACTAGAGAAGCATGTGCCTTATGGAAGCAACATCCAGTAAACTAAGTCATGGAAGTCCTTAATTCCCAATCACTACAGCAAGTGCTGGAGCTGCAAGAGAAAACACTGGTAGCTGAGGAAGTCACCTGGGAAGCAAGGGACTGTCTGGCAGACAAGGATACAGGGATCATGAGACGAGTCATCACTGAGAAAGTTGTGTTACCATCCTCCCTGCTAACTGAAGTACTGAATCAAGCTCATGGCACCGAGCATCTTACCAGAAACCCAGATGATGAAGACACTTGCTGAAATATGGTATTCACCTTATATGGCAGAAGCGGTACAAGCCTTCATAAACAAGTGCCATATATGCAGGAGTCATAATCCCCTAAAGGCCACTGTTAGTCCTTTGAGGTTTATGTCTCCTCCATTGGGTCCATTTTTGACCTGGTAAATGATTTTTTTGACATGACTGAGAGACGGGAGCATTACAGATACATACTAGTAATTGTTTGCAGTTATTCTAGGTGGGTGGAGTTTTTCTCTTGCAGGAATACAGATGCTATCACAGTAGCAAAACACTTATGCAGACAGGGTTTCCCCAGATTGGGATATGCCACAACTTACAATCAGGCTCATTTTACTAATGACGTAGTGAAAGTGGTGGAAGTTCCTCATTAATAACAGGAAATGGACAATTGGCATCAGGCGCTGAAAGACTTCGTCCAGGCCTTGGTTGCTGTCTCCAAGTCTCCTTACTTGCAAGTATAAGATACTCATCCTGTTCCCAGCACCGTTGACCAGAGACGCCATCATTTGAGCCAAGAAACTCACCTGAACCCAAATTGAGATATTGTAATCTCATTATTAGGATTTTATATTTTGCTACGGGAACACAGACCATACTGTGGGTAATGCGATATGGCTTAATGGGCACAATAATCCCTGCCATAATCAATTCCCCAGTGAGCTGTATCCTTCAGGGACCAGAGTCTCTTTAGGAGCCAGTTTGAAGAAGATGCCTTTGCTTCCTATCATATGTGTCAAGTTTTATATGTATTTCTGTAATTTGTAATCACAATGTTTGTAACATCCAATAACAATGCACCCCTAGATTAAATAGGTTTATACTGTTGTACTTTTTCTAGATTTTTTTTAGACGACACTTTATAGTGTTGTAGAGGGGAATGTAGGAGTTAAATATCTATAATTCCTAAGTAGTTATAAATATATAAGAACATAGTAATTGCTGACCTTATTAATCAAAAAATCTAAGAAGAAGTTAATTCTGCTTTTACTCCAAGGTTTCTGCAAACTTTGATTCCTTCAATACAACTAAACGTATATGTGAGTAGAGATAAAGCATTTTAGATAGGGGGAGATTGTGTGCAGAACCTTGTGTATGTTTACTGACTAACTAGCATTGTGTGTAAAACCTGGTATACATTTATTGAATAACTAGTATTCTGTGTAGAACCTTATACACGTTTACTGAATAACTAAACGTTGTTTGTAAAATATACACTGCTATCACAAGAAAAAGTTACTCATTTGTCAACATTAGTTACAAATCCTTGCAAAAACTGTATAAGAGTGTAGGATTTGAAGTAGTTCTTGAGTTGAATTGCAGAATTGCTGGAAATCTGTCAATTCACTCCAAGCTTGTATTAATCCGAAAATACAGAGTTTTTGTGTCCTATCTTATTCTTCTGAGGGCGAGGGCGAGTCAGTGAAAATGTTTTTCTTCAACAGTTGCCACTGGACTGACTCATAATTATTATTATTGTCTACAAAATTTCAGTGGGAAAAATAAAGAATATAAAAAATATATATTTATATAAAGTTTTCCTCCTTTGCACTATAAATCTGCCCTCCCTTTTCTTTGAAGTCCCTCCTTTTATTAAAACTCCTAGGCCCTCATTCTATTATCGTCCGTAAATCGGCCGCAAAGCTGCGATTCCTTGCGGGGCTTCCGTTACCTTGCAATTCAAATAGACGGCGCCGCAAGGATATCCCCTAACGGCCGGCCGCATATCTTGCAACCGGCCGTAAGCTCAGAAATCTTTTAAAGCAAAAATAAATTCAATACGGCACTGTAAAGCTCTGTAAATGCTAGGGATCATAATGGGGGACATGAGGATTAATAGCAACCCCCGCGTGGGCGGGTCTGAGGTGCTCCAAGCCCTCTGGACTTTTTCCACGGATATTTGTCATAAATAAAATAAAAATGATTTACGGATTTGAGTTTAGGGGAATGTTGTGCTATGAATGCTAACACCTACAAACACTTTATAGTCTCCTCGGAGTGCAGGATGCCTTTGCTTATGTGCTTAATTGTGTGCCTGCGGGACCTTTTTGCTGCAAGTAAGCTGCAGCTCGGTTTTAGCCTTGCAGAGAGGGTTCCCGGAGCAATTGAATAGCAACCAGGATTTTCTTGCGGCCGAAACTCTTGCGGCCGTTTAAGATTAAAGGCTTTCCTCCGGCGCGTGCGGCCGCAAGGGATAACAAGGCGCCGGCCGCAAGCTTGCCGGAGTCCCCGGCCGGAAGGGAATAGAATAGGCAAATAGCTTGCAGCTGGTCCTTGCGGCCCTGCATCTCCTACGGCCGATAATAGAATGAGGCCCCTAGGCTTTTACTAGAATTGCACTTGATACTGAAAATGTTTGCAAGCTCACAAGTTCCCCTTCTCCTGTTTATATTAAATTCTGCCTTCTCACTTTGGCACAATTAGTGCACTCTGCAATTTATCAGCCTTTACTTGTAAGGTAAATCCACTTGTAAACAGGCCCCAAACCAGCTCACCAACCTTTTTCCCTAGTTTAACAGTCAAGCCACACCCCTCTCACCTGGGCACAATTAGTGCACTCTGCAGTTTATCAGCCTTTACCTGTAAGGTAAATACACTTGTAAACAGGCCCCAAACCAGCTCACAAACCTTTTATACAAGTTTAACAGTCAAACCACACCCCTCTCACCTGGGCACAATTAGTGCACTCTGCACTTTATCAGCCTTTACTTGTAAGGTAAATCCACTTGTAAACAGGCCCCAAACCAGCTCACAAACCTTTTATAGAAGTTAAACAGTTGAGCCACACGCCTCTCACCTGGGCACAATTAGTGCACTCTGCAGTTTATCAGCCTTTACTTGTAAGGTAAATCCACTTGTAAACTCTCCTGTCTCTCTTTCTCCTGACGATGTGTCTTTAACATTCTTTAACAATGTCAATGATTTAGATTTTCTGTCCTGTGTCTGCCTATCTCTCTGTTCTGTGTTTCTCTCTCTTGTCTCTATCCTCTCTCCTCTGTCTCTCTCTTTCCCTCTCTCTCCCTCTCTCTCTGTCCTGTCTTTCTCTCTTCCGTATCTCTCTCTCTCCTGTGTATTCACTCTCTCCTGCCTCTCTCCCCTGCATCAGTGGCAATGTTAAAATTGGAAAGAACAAGTGAAGGGAAAAGAAAGCAGCAAAATGATCAAGAAATAGACAACATGGTCCAGGTGGGCGATTGATCAGAGCAACATGCTGAGAGATGGGTGAGAAGAGGGGCATAGCGTGAACTTCGAAAGATGAGAATTGGAGGGAAGGAACTGGTAGTATGCAGTGAAATATGTAGTGAGATGAGAGTAATATGCCCACATCTCCACTTTGCTTGTTCCCAGGTCGAGGACTTAAGTGCCACAGGGGAGGCAATATCTGACCGAATGCACCAAGAGTCTGTGATAGCTAATTGATTAACAGAGTTAGGTAATAGGTCATGAAGCCAAGTGAGTTTATTGCAAATAAAACATGCATTCCAGAGAGTACAGAAGAAAGGCTAAGAAGAAGGTTTGTGACAGATGATGAACATAGGATTATGGTTGTTTTGGGTGTTTGATGTTGAGCTTATTTGCTATAACATATATAGTTATCATAATTGCGATGTTGGTTACGCAATGTTAATTTTTGTGGCCTTGCGCATGCGCAATGAGCGCCGAAGGCCCATAGGTGATGGGCTTGATGGGGCTGCAATGAGCGCCGAAGGTGCTCATCGGGAGGCCAGTATCTCAAGCACCGAGCCCGCCGGTTAGATGCGACGTTGAATGTGATAGTGCACTGGGCTCCGAGGACAGGCCGTCGGGGATCCGACAAATGAGCAGCACAGGCGGACCGCTAACCCTCACTCTGCCGCTTCAAGCCGCTGCCTCCCGCCACAACCTGTAAGGTAGAGGGGGGTGAGGATTGCAAGGCCCACAATACGCTTACCCAGTTGGAAAGTCTGCCTCACTATCTACAAGGTGGAGCCTCTCCTGGAGAGGGAGCCGCGGGCCTCCGATCCAGGCCTGTGCTGTTTGTCCTGCAGCTGGGTTCTCCCACAGGGCTCCCTCCTTGGCAGCTACATGCAGCTTTTGATCTGCCTCAACAAGCAGACAGGACAGGGAGAAGCATTGCGGCGCCGCTGCTCCCTATATGGATAGCCATCTGCAGAGATCTTCCAGTGGGAGAAGAAGACACTTTGAGGTACACGGGATGTGGAGGGGAGCCCAGCAGGTAACAAATAAATCAAAGACAGCCTAAACATATCTCCCCGAGACACAGGGAGGGAGTGTGGGGAAGAGACATGAGAGGGAGAGGGGGGAAAGAGACAGGGGAGGGAGAGAGGGGCAAAGAGACATGAGAGAGAGGGGGAAAGAGACACAGGGGAGGGAGTGGGGGGAAAGAGACACAGGGGGAGAGATGGGGAGAGGGGGCAAAATAGAAATGGGAGGGAGAGGGGGAAGAGACACAGGGGAGGGTGAGGGGGAGCAGACACAGGGGAGGGATGGGTGGAACAGACAAGGGGAAGGGGAGAAGAGACACAGGGGTGGAGCGAGGGGAAAAGAGACACAGGGGAAGGAGATGGGGAGAGAGACACCGGGATGGAGAGGGGGCAAAGAGACATGAGAGGGGGAAAGACACAGGGGATGGAGAGGGGGGCAAAAAGACACGGGAGGGAGATAGAGGGAAGAGACACAGGGGAGGGAGTGGGGAAAAGAGACACAGGGGTGAGAGGGGGAAAGAAACACATGGGAGGGAGAGGGGTGAAAGAGACACAGGGGAGGGAGAGTGGGCAAAGAGACACAGGGGAGGGAGAGGGGGGGAAAGAGACACAGGGATGGAGAGGGGGGAAATAGACACAGGGGAGGGAGAGGGGGCAAAGAGACAGGGGGGGAGAGGGGCGGCCAAGAGACACGGGAGGGAGAGGGGGGAAGAGACACAGGGGAGGGAGTGGTGAAACAAGACACAGGGGTGAGAGGGGGAAAGAAACACATGGAAGGGAGAGGGGTGAAAGAGACACAGGGGAGGGTGAGTGGGAAAGAGACACAGGGGAGGGAGAGGGGGAAAGGGTGCTCATTATGAGTCCTGCAATGAACAGAAGAAGGGAAGAAGAGAAAGAGAAGACGTGCATAGCAAGGCTCACATTGCCCGGCTTTTGCTGCGCATGGCGAGCCTCGCATTGTGTGGTAAACAACAGCATTGCGAGCCTTAAATTTTTTTTGACGGGCAAGTCTCTAGTATTGTCATAAAGACTGTTGGAGGGGTTAACCAAATAGGATGACTTCATATTTGTTTCCACTGGATTTGAATTGAGTCAAGATGGTGAAGTTAAGTTTTTTTATCACTTTTTTATGGCTTTGTATTATTGTCATTCTGATAGGAGGATAAAGGTAGTTCCTTTGATAGAGTTGAAGTAGTGTGTGAGTTCCTTACAAATATGGAGAACAATGTGTAGTAGAGATGTGGAAGGTGAGATCTAGCTGGGCATGATCAGACCATGCTGTAGTCTATGATGAGAAATACTATAAGTGTGGATTGGGTGTCATGTGGAAAGGAGTAGAACATTTAACATTGTTTTAGCCATTTTCCATGGGTTGTGGAAATTCAGTGTTAGGATAGAGTTTGTGTGTTCTTTATATCATCTTGTCAGAGGCCTCAGGCTGTTTAGGGATGAAGTTAAGTCTCTGCCTACCACCTTGTGTGTATAATAGTTTCATAACTCAGAAAATAAGTAATGGGAGAGGGTCTGAAGATACTGAATCATACCAGTTGTTCCCACTATCCCAAGCCTGCCTTCCCAGGCATTGGTTTGTTTTAAACCTGAATAAGTAACACAGTTTTTAATTAGATTGGCAACTTCCTTGGTTTTGATCATGTATTAGGTAGAAGTGAGGAAAGGGCTCATTCCTGATTCTAGTGACTCTGCTTTGTGCATTGATTGGATTAGGACTAGGTCTACCTGAAAATGCTTTAAATCTCATAGGGCTAGACAAGGACATTCAGATTTGTTCCACCCACTCATGTCCCTCTTGCAACTCCTTCTTTCCCCTTTCCATATCTCAAACCATAAGTTTCCATGTTTCCATGTTTATATGTTATGTCAGAAAGTGTCAAATACACTTCCCGACAGAAGCATCACTATATATAGACATTTCTGTTCATATACAAATATATTTCAATACATTTCCACACTGCCCCCTGAAAATGTGCTGCCCTCTCATTCTTCTGAACACCTTAGTTTTCCCCTGTTCCTTCTCTCTTCAAGTTATCCTGCCCTCTCTCCTTGCTGCTCCCTCTCACTCCGTGCCTTCATGCTTTCCTTCTCTCTCTACAGCTTCTCTCCTATCTCCGGCAGTTTTTCTCTCCTTGCTCTTTTCATTTTCCCAGCCTGTACTCCTCTCTGTCCATGCTGATCTTCTATTTTCTGTTTGCTCACATCCCTCTCAGTTGGCTAAGGCTCTGCAACTCAGAGCTGCATAGTGTTGTCACTTCTTACAGGTAACTGTAAGGAGGGAAGGGAAGCAGTAAATTAAAATAATACTTTTGGTCTCAATGTGCAGGCTGGTCCGGATCATCCCTTAGGTAATGCAGGCATTTGGCCTACAGGCGCATCTCTATGAGAGGCGCCTCATTATTACACAATGTGTTGTTATCCACACTTGAATCCTGCAGCTATATGTATTTTGTGTGTGTGTGTTTGTGATATATATGTGTATATACATATATATCTTTCTCACTCTCACTGTATATGTACATATTAGTGTGTGTATCTGTATATATATGCAGGGGGACCCAGCAAACAAATGTTATCGGGACGCTTTAAATTTTCTGCCTAGAGGCTCCAGAAATGTTAATCCAACCATGGGTGCAGGACAAACTTTAAAAAAATCCTGTCCCAGCAATGTGTTGGGGAGGTATGGCAAAACATAGTAGGATTTTTTATTTATCCTTTGTCCTTTATTTTAAGAATGTAACACACCAGCAGTCTAAACAAGTATGCTATGTACTGAAAACATTTGATATGTATGTGCAGGGGCGGAGCTACCAGTGATGCAGCAGGTGCAATGCACCAGGGTTCTCCTCTGAGAAGGCCCAGTGCTGTGTAATTTTTTTCGTATTTAATTTTTTTCTGTAGTGTAGGGGCCCCCATCCCGGACCAACCCACCATGGGTCCCCCTGGAGCCCCCTCCATGGCCTCACATACACCCCCAACCGGAAATTGGCTTTTTAAAAAGAGCATTTCTACTGAAGCTCTGAGAGGTGGCAGTGTGGGGCAGTTCAGCACACTGGGGATGTGTATCAGAGAAAAGGTGAGAGAGAGCAAGGGCTGGATGACAGCAGAGTACAGAGGGGGCCAGTTTTGTAAGGAGGAGCAAAGGAGTTCCTATCATCTTTAAAACATGCCTTAGTTATACCCATCATTAAGAAACACTCATCTGACCCAGCTTCTGCTTCCAGCTATTGCCCTATGTCTCTACTTTCCTTGGCTTCAAAACTACTTGAGTGACTCTTCTTCAATCACCTTACCCAATTCCTTTCCTCTAACTCTCTTCCTTCAGTCTGGCTACCAAACCAAACAATCCACAGAGACAGTTCTCACAACAGTCACTAATGACCTGCATACAGCCAAGTCAAAGGGTCACTTCCCTTTACTAATTCCCCTGGATCTCTCGGCTGCCTTTGATACAGCTGACCACCTCTTCTTATACAAATTCTCCATTCCTTTGATATCTCTGACACAGTTCTCTCATGCTTTACTTCCTATCCTATAAAAAACAACATTTAGTGTTTCCTTCTCTGGTACCTCTTTTTCCCCATTCACTCTGACTGTTGGTGTACCCCAAGATTCAGCCCTAGGCCCACTTCTCTTCTCCATCTATGCATCTTCCCATAGCACCCTATTAAAATTGTTCAATTTATATGCAGATAACACATAAATCTCTTAGCATCAGACCTATCCCACTATCTTCTAGCACATGTTACCAACTATCCCTCAAGCACATGGATATGATTATGTGGGAAAGAGTTGTTTGTCCATGTAGGCTGTCCCTTTGAATAAGGTAAATTTGGAGGGTGTAGAGGGAGCAAATCATTTTCTTTTGAAATAATTCTGTTAATTCAAAAGTAAAATTTTAGGTGTCCATGGTCATCTTCAGTGTATAAATAAGTAAATAGTTGAATTACAGTAATGTTGCATGGGAGGATCATGGTTCCATCCTCTGATTCAAGGAGTCTGCTTCTGGGTCAGTGAGAGGGAAGGGGTGTGATATCAATTTCAATCTTATCCAGTGATCAAACAATGGTTGTGGATTTCTGCCTATTCCCTCCTCCTTCAGGCCTCCCCTTACAGATAACTACAAGCACACACCCCATCACCCAGCCCTCATAAATAGATAGGTAATGAATTAAAGGCTGTTTCCAAATCTATTTCTTCAAAAGAGTATAATATAAATATAGGGCTACAGTATCCCTCTTAAAATTTTGACTTCAGTCCCTACATATTTTTAGTAATTGGGCTTTGTGATGTTATCCATTGTGACACATGATGCTTTTATATCCATATACCAAGGTATACAAGAGATGGCAGGTTAGTGTCCAGTGTTGACAATTGAGACCCTGGGGAAATTAACAATCCAACTCTGGATTCCTGTACTCATAAACAGTCTTCAGAAATTCAGATTGTATATGAAACTAGTCGATGACTTAAACAGCTAATAAAACTGTTAACTTGGTACATACTTAACAAACAAGTGTCTTTTTCTTAACTGCAGCGGTCCTTTAACGTACTGGGAGTCTCTGTCTACCTTGGTAAGACAGCTCTGTGAACTCCCTAGAACACTATCCTGAGAACCATGCAGGGAGAATTATGCGGGTTGTTGTTGGTTTGTATGTAGTAGTTGTGACTATACCTCCCAGCATGCTTTGCAAGGAAAAGAGTAAATTACTTCATAACTATCACATCTCTGCAAGGGGCTTTGTGTAAAGTACAGTGTATGTTCAAAGTATGAATACATTTGAAAGTGTAAAAACATGGCACCCCTGCAGGAAGGCACTCCTAGGCATTTGTCTATTGTTCCTAATGATAAATCCAGGCCTGGCTATGAGTCATCTAAATAAATGTTTTCTCTAAAAGGATTTCATGTTCCTGCCTTGCATACATACCATCTAATTTTATTTTGTTGCATACTTCACAAACGTGATGTTTTTACCAAACTACTCTAAAGACTCAAACAGTAAGATTGAGGCAAATCATATAATGGTGGTAAAGATCAGGAGGAGACTGCTAATAAGCAGTGGTAATGTTGGGTATGGGAAATAAGTAGAACAGAAAGTAAAGATGGGGATGGACAAGTAAACTGGATGTAGATGCACAGAGATCATTTCTAGATTCTGTAAATTGCTGCATATTAAGTGAACCATATTTTATAACCAGCTTCTAAATTTATTCTGGATTTGGATGTTTTGTTCTCCTTTGTGTGTGTGTCACTGTGTGTATAGGAGCCTCTGTTGGTACATGATATGTTGGAGAACATTGGGATAGTTTCAGGGCACTATATGATGAGTTGTCTAATGACAGAAATCACAAGGCTGAGCTAGGACCTCCGGGTAACAAACAGCTTCTTACATCAGAGATGTGTCATAATAGGTGATGTCACAGAGCCCAGGGGACTATATAAGGAGCTGTCTTGAGAGGCAAAGCCATACTCAGCATGAAGTGCAAGAGATGAACAGCTGAAGAATAACCATGTGCCAATGCCCTATAAACATGACTATAGGCCTAAAGGAGGAAATTCTTTCTCGTACAATGGAGACTGAGAGTCTGCATAGATAAAGGTAAGGTTTAATAACCGACGAATAAGGTTAATTGTACAGACAGAAAAGTATATTACACAGATTGAAGTAATGTAACTGACTTTCTCATTCTAGAAAACTAATAACAAATGTGTACTCTGTACTGTATTCGTTACTTCTTGAAACTATTACTGTATGATTAAATCAATTTACCTAGACATCATAAGTCACATGAATTTACTGTGTACCCCTTGTATTTTTCTGCAGAAAATGGCAGCACGGTATAAAAATGCAGTAAATGATTATTAATTCCACCTGTGAGAAGATAGGTCTATGAGGTGAGTGTAGGACTTGCTTTAGTTTATTTATTTTAGTTTATTTATGTGTAAGTATAGACTTCAGTGTATGTTTGTTAAGGTAGCACACTTTGCTTGTATTAGACACCTTTAAGGTCTTTGCCTCTCTATTGCTCACTAAATAACCTCAATACCACTCTATATACACTACAGTCTATACTCCCTCTCATATCTTCATATTATTGTTGGATTTAGAGGCAAATTATATAGAGAGGGGTAAATGTCAGGAGGAAGCTCCTAATAAGCAGTGTAACATTGGGTAATGGAAATAAGTAGAATAGAAAGTAAAGATGGAGATGAATAAGTAAACTGAGCGTAGATGCACAGAAATCATTTCTAAATTATGTAAATTACTGCATATTAAGTAAATCATATTTAATGACCATCTTCTAAAAATATTCTGCATTCTAATTTTTGGGTGTTTTTTTCCTCCCTTGTTTGTATATGTCAATGTGTGTATAGGAACACTCTGGTACATGATATGTAGGAGAAAATTGGGATATCCAGAGCACTATATGGATGAGTCGTCTAATGACAAATATCACAAGGCTGAGCTGTGTTGGGAGGTAAAGCCATTCACAGCATACAGATCAAGAGATGATCAGCTGAATCCTTAAAGGAGGAAACTCTACCTTGCACATAGAAGACTGAGATATTGCATAGATAAAGGGTAAGGTTTAATAGCTAGGGGAGATTAGGTTTATTGTACAGACAGATAGTAGATTATACCAAATGAAGTAACAAAGAGACTTTCTAATTTCAGAAGAAGCATAATAAATGTGTACTCTGTTATGTTACTTCTTAAAACTTCATACCAGCACGAGTCCCATGTATTTTACTGTACCCCTTGTATTTTTGCAGAAAATGGCAGCACAGAAGGAAAATACAGTAAATAATTAATAATTCTACCTGTGAGAAGCTAGGACACTATGAGGTGAGTTTAGAATTTGCTTTAGTTATTTATGTGTAAGTATAGACTTCTGTGTATGTGTATGTTAATGTGGCCAGACCTCTCATATAACTGGCATGGCAGGGATGCACTTAGTTTTAAAACAGCCCTGCAATATGTATTTTTTAGAACCAACCACATTAAAGATGATATGTTGTCACATGAATGAATGTGTGAATATTGTTATTTTTTCAGTGTATATAATGTTGTGTGAGTAATTATGCGAGGAGTGTTGCCAACATCCCCAGAAAACTAAGCACCAAGCAGGAACAGTTCCTGCACTCTCTTGTGTGTATCTCTGTTTTAGTTACCTGCACTCTCTTGTGTGTATCTCTGTTTATCTATATAAAAGAATCATATATCACATTAGAAGACTCCAACAACAGAAAGGAATTTGTAGACTTAGATTTCCTACTGAAAGAACATACACTAAAGATTACACCATTTTTCTTTTTATTCAATGTTTCTTCTAAGTTTTAGAAGTAGCGGATCCTACCACAGTACACATGTAAAATTTAAAGGTTACCTTTGTGCCTAAATATTATGTTATTGTTTATAAGTGGACATTTTTATAAACAATTAACAAAAAATAAATGAATGGGTCCAGAAACTCCCCAGTGATCCCTACAACTTTCAGAAATTGTCTAAATATTTTGCCCATTATCAAGTGTAGATTTTAACAATAGCATATTATAAATAAGAATTCATAGGTTCTTTAAAGCCTAAAAGGCCAGAAGTGACAGTGACACATATATAATTGGATACTATATTAGTGAATCAGCTGGATTACTAAGATTACTAATTCAGGTGTCCGTCTCCATGACATATCAAACACACCTTATCTTCAGTAACATGACAAAGGTGCTCATATGTATAAAACTCCATTGTTCTTTAACTTTTGTGTTTTCTTTTTTACAGAACGGCACCCCAAGACTTACAAGAAAACACAACCCAAATGCAAATGGAACAGAATTCAGTTTCCTGGAACATTTCTATATTCTTTGACATTGAATGAAGCATTGAAATAATAAGACTAAATATTTGAGAACATTTAGAGATAGCCACAAGATCTTCCCCCATCCTCTTGTGTCACTTCCCCATTTCCTTTACACTGTAAGCTCTCGGGAGCAGGGTCGTCACTTCCTTGTGTGTCACAATGTCTGTCTTGTCCTTTGTCATGCAGGGTCCCCCTTGTAACTAGTTATTAAGTCTCGTGTTTATTGTACCACTTAAAATTGTCTGCATTCGTATAGAATACTGGAAAATGCATCTTTACAATGTCATCCAATCTATAAATATAAATGAGGAATAATTCCATCTGTGAGGAGATAGGACTAAGAGGTGAGTGTATATATTTTTTCTTTATTTCTATTTATTAATTTATTTCTATTTATTTTATGTGTGAGTACAGACTTTTTTCTTCAGTGTTATGACCGACCTTCTCTATAATTGGCATGGCAGGCATGTTTCAGTGTGTGTAATGTCTTGTGATTAAAAACTGAGAGATGTCTTAGTGAGTGTCAGAGTTGTGCTGTCAACTTCCCAGGGAAGTGAATAACCAACCCTAGACGCTAACCCGCAGTCTTTTGTATACCTTTGTATATGGATATAAAGTATCATATGTCACAAAGCACAATTACTAAAAAGATTTCCTAAAAAGATGTAGGAACTGAAATTCTGCAATTCAATATCTTAAAGGTATACTGAAGCCCTATATTAACATTACTCTTTTGAATAAATAGATTTTGGGGACAAACCTTTCATTCATTATCTGTCAAATGCAATTATTCTTTACTGGATAAAGTCATTGTCTTGTTTGTGTAGCTGCTTTCTGCGCGCGCGCGGGGAGGGGAGGGGGGGACTTTGTAGACTTAGATTTCCAGTAGTCCTGCTGTGTAAGCACTTAACACTAAGGATTGCCACATTTTTTTCTGCAGACAAAAACAAACATGGTGGCTTTTCCTATGGTATACTACTGCATATTTCTAGAGCATTTTGTCTATTATTATACACACACCCTTCTTTTCTGTAACATAACAAATGTAATATTGTAAAACTACATTGTACTTTAACTTTGTTTCACTTCTCTACAGAACTGCATCCCAAGACTGACAAGAAATCTAAGCCAGATGGAAATTAATTTTAGTTTCCTGGAATATTCTCTGCACTCTTTAACATTGAATGAAGCATTGAAATGATAACACTTGAAAACATTAGGAGATTTCAACAAGTTCTTCCAGCAGCTACACCTCTCCTTTATTCAAACAGACTAGTCATGGCTTGATCTTAGGGGCGTAAGAAGAAAGTGGAGACATTGTGTTTATAATATATAATCACTGAGACTCTGCATTATTACCGTTTTTTGCAACTGCCCAAGTAAAAAACAAATACTGTCCTTGGAGGATGAACACAACCTCACAACTTCTAACTTGCCATGTGGAGAGAAATCCCCCAAAAATTTAAATATGGGAAGACCCTACTGGACACATAGCCATCTCTTCCAGTGTGTCCTGCCTGCTGACTGGATCATTGTCCATCAGACTCTCGCCCTCTTGTGCCACTTCCCCATTTCCTTTACACTGTAAGCTCTCGGGAGCAGGGTCGTCACTTCCTTGTGTGTCACAATGTCTGTCTTGTCCTTTGTCATGCAGGGTCCCCCTTGTAACTAGTTATTAGTCTCCTGTGTTTATTGTACCACTTAAAATTGTCTGCATTCGTATAGAATACTGGAAAATGCATCTTTACAGTGTCATCCAATCTATAAATATAAATGAGGAATAATTCCATCTGTGAGGAGATAGGACTACTAGGTAAGTGTATATATTTTTTCTTCATTTATTTCTATTTACTAATTTATTTATATTTATTTTATGTGCAAGTACAGACTTTTTTATTCAGTGTTATGACCGACCTCTATAATTGGCATGGCAGGCATGTTTCAGTGTGTGTAATGTCTTGTGAGTAAAAAGTGAGAGATGTCTTAGTAAGTGTCAGAGTTCTGCTGTCAACTTCCCAGGGAAGTGAATAACCAACCCTAGACGCTAACCTGCAGTCTCTTGTATACCTTGGTATATGGATATAAAGTATCTTATGTCACAAAGCCCAATTACTAAAAAGATGTAGGAACTGAAATTCTGCAATTCAATATCTTAAAGGTATACTGAAGCCCTAGATTTAGATTTCCAGTAGTCCTGCTGTAAGCACTTAACACTAAGGATTGCCACATTTTTTTCTGCATTCAAAGAAACAAACATGGTGGCTTTTCCTATGGTATACTACTGCATATTTCTAGAGCATTTTGTCTATTATTATACAACACACCCTTCTTTTCTGTAACATAACAAATGTAATATTGTAAAACTACATTGTACTTTAACTTTGTTTCACTTCTCTACAGAACTGCAACCCAAGACTGACAAGAAATCTAAGCCAAATGGAAATTAATTTTAGTTTCCTGGAATATTCTCTGCACTCTTTAACATTGAATGAAGCATTGAAATGATAACACTTGAGAACATTAGGAGATTTCAACAAGTTCTTCCAGCAGCTACACCTCTTCTTTATTCAAACAGACTAGTTATGGCTTGATCTTAGCTGTGTAAGAAGAAAGTGGAGACATTGTGTTTATAATATACAATTACTGAGACTCTGCATTATTGCTGTTTAATGCAACTGCCCAAGTAAAAAACAAATACTGTCCTTGGAGGATGAACACAACCTCACAACTCCTAACCAGCTATGTGGAGAGAAATAAAAAAAATATTAAATATGGGAAGACCCTACTGGACACATAGCCATCTCTTCCAGTGTGTCCTGCCTGCTGACAGGATCGTTGTCAGACTCTCGCCCTCTTGTGTCACTTCCCCATTTCCTTTACACTGTAAGCTCTCGGGAGCAGGGTCGTCAACTCCTCATGTTTCACAATGTCTGTCTTGTCCTTTTGTCGTACAGGGTAACCCATGTAAATAGTTATATGTGTCTTGCGTTTTTCCCTTAATTCATTTTCTGCAACATTTGTAAAGGACATTGGAAACCATAAGCTATTTGCAGCTATTTTACATTGTCATCCAGTCTCTATAGTTATCTCTCCCGAGCAGGCACCTGAACTACTCTGTATCAGAGACTTTGTCTTGTTATAAGTCATACTTATGATGTTCTTTGTAATTTTATGTTTGTTAATAAAAGCCAAGTTTTAGATCTCCGATTTAGTCTTTCTTTCCTTGAAAACATATCTCGGGCATCTTGAACTCCATGAAGCATTTTGTTCTTCTACTTCTACTGTAGACTGTTCTACTCTGCTTGCTCTCTCTGTTGGTCAGGAGAATCAAACTTTTTAAAAAGCCAATGGGTACCACACTAGGCACTAACACTAATCATATAGTCCTGCACAGTACTAGTATATAAAGAATATAGCAAGTTCCATATTGTCCTCCTTATTACAGAAGTATGCATAGCCATCCACACACAGGTATATAAACATTGTAAACTCAAATTACAGCCATATAGAAAATAATAGCAAGCTCCATTTTGCGCTGCACATTACTGATAATAAGATAAAGATATAACAAGTTCCACATCGCCATGCACATTGCACTTAATAATGCACCTTATCTCTATAACTTCCTCCTCCTCTATGCCCAATCTCTCCCTCGTCTTCTCTTCTCCCTCTCCTCGCTGTTACTTCCACCTAATTTTCTCTCACTATCCTCTTTCTCCATTCTCTCTCCATCCCCTTACATCTGTTTCTCTCCCTCCCATTCTCCCTATTGTTCCTATTTTCTCTCATCCACTTACCCCTCCATTTATCTCCCCCCCTTCTCATTCCCTTCTTCTATCCTCTTCCTAATCTCTCCTCTCTCTCACCCCTACTCTCTCCAGTCATCTATTACCTCTCCTCTATTTTCCCATTTTTTCTCACCCTCTCCCCATTATTTCTACCATTCTCCCCGTCTTTCAAGCCAACACCATCACCTTACCTGTCTTTATCTTGCAACACCACCTCTCCCTTCTTCTTTTCTTAGCTTATTTCATTTATCTCCTCCTTCTCTCCCCCCTTTTATCTCTCCCATTTTCTACCATTTTACTCTTTCCCTTCTCTCTCTCTTCCTTCACTTTCTCACTCCTGCTTCAATTTCTCTCTTCTTCCTTCTCTCTTTAAATTGTATAAAAAAGCGACTTGTGGACTGCTTTGCAGAAGCAGATGTAGACCCTTAAGTGTAGTTTAAAGCGTGTTCTGGTTGGAGATGGTGTTACCAGCAAAACACTTTTTTGTAAAATGTCCCTTATCAGATTAGTTTGAAAATAAATATATAGCTATACTTGGTGTTAAAGTCCATCCTCTTCTGTTCCATACCAACAAAGCTTCTTTCAAATGTGCAGGGCATAACTTAACAAGAGAAATTTGGTGGTGTTCGGAAAGGTTATTATATGCAGTTCACTATAATTATTTTTAAAGTCACATAAAAGTAGGGGCAGAGCTACCAGTAGTGCAAGTGGTGCAATGCACCAGGACTGTCCTCTGGGGAGGGACGTTGCTTTGTAATTGTTATTTTTGCTTTTTTTTTTGTGTTGTAGGGGCCATGATGAGGGGGGGTTGCTGTGTGGGGGTGGATGTTAAGAGGGACTGGATGCTATGTGAAGATGGCTGCTGAGATTCATTGGTTATAAAGTAGAGCTAGTATATATATAAGTATATATATATATGTATATATATATATATATATATATATATATATATATATATATATAAATGGAAGAACAACTCAAATTAAGCCCTGAATTCTACTAAGGAAAAAAACAACACATCTAAAAACCTATCAACTCAAACAAATAGTTTTTCTGAAAAATATACAGAACAAACAGGTTATAAAACTCTAAGACCATCAACTATTACAAGCAGAGACCTCTGTTCTCTGCAAAGGATTGTCTTTCTGTCCGGCCATAAAACTAGATAAAATGCAACTATACTCGGACATAGAACAATTCTTCAGAAGATTGAGACTGGCAGAATTTTTCCACAACAAGGGACATACCACAACATCATTAGACTGTAACAACAAAAAAAGAAACATATTTCAACTCACAACCTGGTCGTAACACCAAACTGGACAGTTATATAGAAAGTTTTCGCATGAGAACTATATCCATTATAATAACACAATATAAAAGAGACTTGCACAATCTTACTTCATCAGAAAGTACTGCCTTAAAGATTTTAAAAAACAACCCCAACATCACCATCAAACCGGCAGACAAAGGAGAAATTGAGCCAGGACCCTACAGAAAAAAAACTCTTCAACTTAAGAAACTCCTCGAAATATTCCCTTAAAATAATACATCAAGAATTAGAGTAACTCCTCCCCGCCAATCCTACAACTGGGACTTTCTACCTACTGCCAAAAATCCACAAACCAGGCAACCCAGCGAGACCAATTGTTACAGGTATGGACACACTGACTGAACAGATATCTGGATTTGTTGAAAGCATCCTTAAACCATTAGTTAGTAACACCAGTAGCTATATACAAGACACCACTGACTTTCAACTAACTCAGTCAGATTAAAGACCTATTTGCTAACACACTACTTGTTACCATGGATGTAGAGTCTCTTTACAGCAACATCCCACACAAAGATGGCACTGAGGGTATGCTTTAAATTTCTTTCAACAAACATGCAAAACAATAAATATGGCCTTGATATTATTGTTAAACTAATAGAATATATCCTTACCCACAACTATTTTTCTTTTAACCAAGATACCTACCTACAGATGATGGGGAATGCCATGGGTACCAAAATAGATCCACAATATGCAAATCTAATTATGGCCAATTTAGAAGAAACATTCTTATCTGTATCCATTTACAAACCATACAAAAAACTACCGATACATAGATGATCTATTCATCATATGGACAGAAGGAGAAAGCAAACTCAGAGACTTTCATAGTTCATTCAACATCTTCTATTCATCTATAACACTTAAAATTGATTTCTATACAGAAAAGGTAAACTTTCTAGTAACTACTATATCCATCACCAATGGCACTCTCCACTCATCTGTATATAGGAAACCCACAGACGGATGTAATTACCTAAACAGCTCCAGTTTCCATCCCTCCCACATGAAACAAGCCATCATCCATAGTCAAGCTATCAGATACCATCGGATTTGCTCAAACACTGGAGACAGTGATAAAAATTTAAAAACACTGTCTGAATCTTTCAAACAAAAGGGTTACAAACCCTGTATTATTACCCAAAAAATTACCGCTGTCATCAAAATACCCTGTGAACACCTGTTAAAGTACAAAACAAAAGAAACAACTTAACGTATACCTCTAGTGACCACATACCATCCAATTTTAGAGAAAATTCAGAAAATAAAGATTTACAACCATTACTAATTGAAGATACTGAATTAAAATATATATTCCCAAAACCTCCCATCCTTGCATCACCAAACCTGAAACAAAAACTTGTCAGCAGAAAATTGGCCAATGAACAACTGAATATAACAAATGGAACTAAACCTTGTAGCAAACGTGCCTGTAAATTATGCCAACACATTTGTAATGATGATACAGCCACACATAACAACAAGACCTATAACATCAAAGGATCATATTCATGTACATCGTCCAATGTAGTTTATATAATACAATGTACTTTATGTGACACATGCTGTTACATTGGAGAAACCGGCCAAAAAATTGATTTAAGGATGAATTTACACAGGCATTCAATAAGAAAGAATAATGAAGACAGTTATTGTAGCCCAGTGGGACACCATTTTAGCCAGAATGATCACTCCATCCAAAACTTAAAATTCAAAATACTCAGAGGAAAATGTAAAAACTCCTTCTCTCTCTATCCCTTCCTCTGTCTATATTCCTTCCTCTCTCTCTCTATCCCTGTCTTTTTCTATGGGATCACTTTTGTGAGTGGAGACTGTGTCAGTAGGCAGGGTCTATACATGTTGTGGTAACATGTTGTGAAGGGGAGGGGTTTATACTGTTGGGTGGAGTCAATGTAGGGGGAGGGGCTAGGTCTATGTTTTCCACCCCACTAAGTTGGAAAGTCACCAGCGGCCACTTCCTAGATCTTGATCTAGTGGACCTAGGCAGAATCCGACCACAGGGGCTTGCATTCTTTTCTGGTGCCCCATTTATTGACAGTATGTTGTTGGTAGATTCAAGGGAGATAAAAAAGGGGGAAAAAGGGGATTGTGGACTTTAGGTCCCAGCCAGAGGAAGTGAAGTTGGCCACTTCATGGATAAAAGGAGGGGGTTCGTGCAATGATTCATCACTGTCTGTGCGGGTCCTGTGTGCATTGTCTCATCGCATGTCCTACAGTTTCAGAGATGGCACAAGATAGAGAAAAAGTCTCTTGGAACGAATCTCATGTCTACCTAAATATTTTGGAAGTCTTTTGTCAGGTTGGCTGTTTTATGTTGCCATCATTGTGGTAGACCTCGGACAAAGGGAGAACTGGCTTTAAAGTATTTGCTGTTTGTTTGATTGACATTTGAAAAGTGCGTAAAGTCAGAAAGATACTATATATTGTGTAAGATCTAGCAACAAAGGACCATCGCCAGGTTAGTAAGAGTCAAATATATAGTTACTGTTGCTTGATGGGGGTTATTAAGGTTAGGAAGCAGTGTAGATATGCTTAAGTGACTGCTTTTCATGGACTCAGGTAGTGTTTCAAGACAGGGGAACTCAAATAACAGCAGGGCAAAACATGGATGGGTATCACATATAATTGTTGTAAACGCATAGTTGTTGACCCAAAGAAGCCTTCCGAGCTCAGAGCATTTGAGGCATTGAAACAAGCAGGACTTAGACTTAAATGAGCACCAGTGATCCGTTGAGGCATTGAAACAGGCGGGACTTAACCTGCAAGCAGTTGAGGAACGCGGGACTTAGAAAAAAAAAATCTGACCTCGTAATCTTGGAGGCAAAAAAATCAACCTCACAAAAATACAACTTTAACGGCCCCACCGCAGAAATCAAAAAACCCGGAAAAAATAAATACAAAATTAAAAAACACTCACACACAGCCCGCGGGAAATGCTAGGATGCCTGGGAGTGAGGTTGCACGTGAATTTAAGCCGAATTTGGTGAGTTTTGGCACTCAAAGCTAAAGGAGACCAAAGCGCACAAGTCACAGCCAGGCACGTACGAGTTAGCCAGAAATTATCTCGGAATCTCCGGGGCTAAAAAATCAACCTTGCAAAAATACAAATTTAACGGCCGAACCACGGAAATCGAAAAACACCAAAAATAATTAAATAAATAAATAAAAACACACTCACACACAGCACGAGGGGGGACACCAGGACGCCTTGGAGTGAGGTTGCATGCGGATTTCAGCCGAATTTGCCGAGTGTCGGCACTCAAAAATCGGCTAAGCAAGAAAAAAAAATTAAAACAAGGCTAAAGGAGACCGAGGTGCTCAAACCACCGCCAGACACGTACAAGTTAGCCAGGAACGTAGGAGATTCAATATATACCATTACAACGGACGGAAAATACTTGCGAGCCAAGTAACACGTAGAAAAAAGCCGCCATTTTACAACACTAACTTGCAAATAATAACATTACGATTCTAAAATGGCACTTTACCCGACTAAACAAACGGTTTGGTCTCGCGCACGCAGCCTATTTACACTGCATACTTGGCACATTGCTGACACTTTCTCCTCAGATGATCAAAACTTCAACTGTACATTTTCAGATGAAGGAAAATCCAAAGAGATTGTTAGCTCTTCAGGATATTGATTGCTGCATATTAAATATAAATAGGTTAAGTATATTAATTAATTAATTCATATCAATTTATTAATTCACTGTAATAAAAAAGTGGTATATTTTACATTGTACTTATATATCTGGCATGAGCGCCGAGTGTGATCGTTGCAAAGCAGGAAACTTGACGTATACGAGGGGAGAGGCTCGCAATGAGTGCCAAAGGTCCTCAGAGGAGCAAGAGCCTTACATTGTGTGGCATTGCCATTTCTTCAAAATTTATTGCCTACATTTTTGACGGGCAAGTTGCTAATAAATTATAATCCACAAAGATAGTCATGATAAGAGGAAAGTAGCTCTTACACAGTAGGCAAAAGAAGCCTCCGGGGCTCCATGCCATTCCATGACACACAAATGGGCTCATGCTCATGCTAAAGAAATATACGTTTATAGATAGAGTCCCTGTGGCAGAGGCACACTGTGGCAGCTTACTGGGGCTCAGCAGTGGTGTGGATGTCATAGAGTTAGGCCTGATGACTGGTCAACTATGGATAAGGCCTCATCAATGGAGGCTCAGCACCTTCAATGTTTTTGGAAAGGGAAAAAAATGCAACCTTTTATTCTGATCCAACCTATACCCTCACCCTACCCTTATATAATGATTAATACTTATGGGACGAGGCACATTTATATCTCTGGATTTAGGACTGGGCCCTCCGAGGCCTGAGAGGTCCTGAGAGGCAGAGTCCAAGATGTCAGATGCAAAAATAATGCAGGAAGGGCGGAAACAGTGAAGGCTTGCCAATAGGGAGGTCAATCCTTAGCATGAGAATGGTTTCTCAAGAATTCTGTCTCAGAGGCACAGGTTGGAGTATAGCAAATCAGGCACTGACTGGTATGAGGCACTCTGGAACTCAAGAACTGATGGACAGAAAAACAGGCTCAGGCTATCACTTGACAAGGCAGACAAGTATCTCTGGAGGAAGGACAGAAACACTAGAACAGGTAACAACAGAATGATCTGGAGGTGTTTCATGCCAGCTGATTGTTGAAAATTGGTACATTGTCCCTTTAAATCTCAGGGGCTAACATTATTGCACCAGAACCCAAGGAGGATGCTGGAGGAGTTGTTGTTGAAGTGCAGGTAAGTAGGGTCTTGGAGTTTTTCTGACAGCTTTAATTATTTGTATTAGTTTTTTTTTAAATATATGAAGAATGTTTAATAAAATGATGCTCAGTATGGCAGGATTATATACTTACTGCGTGATTGCTAAAACACATACCCTTATGAATGAGCTCTAAGGAAGTGATGTAACAAACAGAAAATGGGATTCCTGTAATTAGAAAAAGAAACATTTTGTATGTACTGATACTGCAGTGGAATCTGCAGATTAATTTACTGAGGTGGGAGGGGACTTTGAATTTGAGTATTTGACATCTAATACTGTCAGTGCTTTTATCAGGACATATATAAAGCTCATTAGTTTACATACTCTCCTGAGAATTTAGCAGACATAATCAGATCAGAAAAGAAATAGAACCACACAGTAAATAATAATTGCATTGAAAATTTAAAAAAATGGCAAGACTGTGTTTAGTTTTTTTTTCTAAAAGTATTTTGCCTATCAACAGTTTAGTTATTTAAAAGACATATAAAAACAAATGACCATGGTGACCCTCTAAGCAGGGTCTTATTTATTTTAAAGAAGGCAAAGTCCCTTGGACTGCAAGAAGATTCAATCGATCAATACTACAAGAAAACAATTCAAAATGTTCACTGGAAGGCTTAAGCTCAAATATTTTGGCCACATCATGAGAAGACTGGATTCCCTAGAGATGACTGATGTTGGGAAAAATATAAGGCACAAGAAGGTGCCAGCAGAGGAAGAGATGGATAGATAATGTTATTAAAGTGATAAACATGAGCTTGAGGGAGCACAGAGGGGCCGTGGCTGAAAGATGTGCCTGGCATTCTGTGGTCCATAAGGTCACAGAGAGTCAGACATGACTGAACCACTGAACAACAAAAACAAATGTCCATTCAGGTTTGTGTGCTGTGTATACTCCTGTTACTCTTCATCTGTTTCTGTTTTTTTTTAAATCAGAGTTCGGTTTTAATAATCCTTCATCTCTTTGGAGTTTATCATTCTGGATTATTTAGCAGGAGGGGCACATTTAATATGCATGGCACAGTGCTCAGCTGTTTTAATTGTTTAACATTTCTAATTGAAAGTGTATGCTTCAAATCTGAGTCACTTGTATGTTGAGAGACACAGACTTCTGATCTAACTCTAAATCTTGTTCTCTAGTTCAAAGTTTTAGAAAGAGGATCATATTTCACATCAAACTCAACCACTTAATGAAAAGATTATATTTTATTCAACATGTTTCACAGTGCAAATTAAAAATTGATTAGAGAGATGCCTGGATGTGTGTCAGCAGGATAAAGACAATTTGGGCCTCATTATAATGATGGCAGCAAAATGGCCGCAACTGTGCGATCCCTTACTGGGTGCTGCGGCCCCTTAGCGACTTTGCTATTCAAAGGAAAGAGGCCGAAGCACATCCTTTCCTACAGTCAATCGCAAGACAGGCAATCAGCTGCTAGCTTTGGATTGGACCTGATCGCCGGCGTTAGCCCGCAGATCAGAGTGCAAGTCCGCTAAACTAAAAAGTTAAAAATAAATTCAAGGAAGCACTGTACAGCACTATAAATGATGGGGGACGCATTGGTGGACATGAGGATGACATGTAGTACATTGGCTAGCTGGCACATCGCAGCTAACCAATACTGTCATTTGTGGCCACAGTCCGCCGGGCTTGAAGATCGAGTTGCTGCCTTGGAGGTCATCCAAGCCCGGGACTATGTAGACCCCTGTAGGACACTATTAAACCCTATAAGTGCCATGAGGGTCCATCATGACAAAGTCTAAGCACTACACTAACACTAACCCTAACTATACCCCATTAACCCCTTAACCCTAACTATATCTCATTAACCCAGACTTTTCCCTATTCAACCCTAACTGGCCCTATTTAACCCTAACTGGTGCTATTGAACCCTAACTGTACCTAATAACCATAACTGGGCCTATTTAACCCTAACTGGGCCTATTTAACCCTAACTGTATAAGCCGAGGGTGGGAGATGTGCTGCCCCTGTGTCCCCACTCTCTCTCCCGTGTCTCTTCTCCCCTCTCCCTTCCCTGTGTCTCTCGCCCCTCCCTTATCACCCTCCTCAACCCCCCTCCTCATTCTCAAACCTCCCTCCTCAACCCCACTCCTCATCCTCAACCTCCCTCCTCATCCTCAACCTCCCTCCTCATCCTCAACCACCTCGTCCTCGACCACCCCATCCTCAACCCCCCCCATCCTCAACCCCCTCCTCAACCTCAACCCCCCTCCATAACCTCAACCTCCCTTCTCTTCCTCAACCTCCCTCCTCATCCTCAACCTCCCTCCTCATCCTCAACCCCTCCATCCTCAACCCCCCCATCCTGAACCCCCCCATCCTCAACCCCCTCATCAACCTCAACCCCCCTCCATAACCTCAACCTCCCTCCTCATCCTCAACCCCCTTCTCAACCTCCCTCCTCATCCTCAACCTCCCTCCTCATCCTCAACCCCCTCCTCATCCTCCCTCCTCAACCCCCCCTCAACCTCACTCCTCAACCCGCCCATCCTAATCCTCCCCCCTCAAACCCCCATCCTTATCCTTCCCCCTCAACCCCCATCCTCATCCTCAACCCCCTCCTCACCCCCCTCAACCTCAACCCCCCTCCTCAACATCAACCCCCTCCTCAACCCCCCATCCTCAACCCCCATCCTCAACCCCCCTCCTCAACCCCCCATCCTCATCCTCAACCCCCCCATCCTCATCCCCCTCCTCACCCCCCTCAACCTCAACCCCCCTCCACAACCTCAACCTCCCTCCTCCTCATCAACCCCCTCCTCAACCCCCCCTCAACCTCAACCCCCCTCCTCAACATCAACCCCCTCCTCAACCCCCCATCCTCAACCCCCATCCTCAACCCCCCTCCTCAACCCCCCATCCTCATCCTCAACCCCCCCATCCTCATCCCCCTCCTCACCCCCCTCAACCTCAACCCCCCTCCACAACCTCAACCTCCCTCCTCCTCATCAACCCCCTCCTCAACCCCCCCTCAACCTCACTCCTCAACCCGCCCATCCTAATCCTTCCCCTCAAACCCCCATCCTTATCCTTCCCCCTCAACCCCCATCCTCATCCTCAACCCCCTCCTCACCCCCCTCAACCTCAACCCCCCTCCTCAACATCAACCCCCTCCTCAACCCCCCATCCTCAACCCCCATCCTCAACCCCCCTCCTCAACCCCCCATCCTCATCCTCAACCCCCATCCTCATCCCCCTCCTCACCCCCTCAACCTCAACCCCCCTCCTCAACCTCAACCTCCCTCCTCCTCATCAACCCCCTCCTCACCCCCCCCTCAACCTCAACCCCCTTCCTCCTCATCAACCCCCTCCTCAACCGCCCATCCTCAACCCCCCATCCTCATCCCCCTCCTCACCCCCCCTCAACCTCAACCCCCCTCCTCAACCTCAACCTCCCTCCTCCTCATCAACCCCCTCCTCACCCCCCCTCAACCTCAACCCCCTTCCTCCTCATCAACCCCGTCTTCAACCCCCCAATCCTCATCCCCCTCCTCACCCCCCCTCAACCCCCCTCCTCAACCTCAACATCCCTCCTCCTCATCAACCCCCTCCTCACCCCCCCTCAACCTCACCCCCCCTCCTCAACCTCCCTCCTCCTCATCAACCCACTCCTCAACACCCATCCTCAACCCCCTCCTCACCCCCCCTCAACCTCAACCCCCCTCCTCAACCTCCCTCCTCTTCACCCCCCCCTACTCATCAACCCCCTCCTCCTCATCAACCCCCTCCTCAACTCCCTCCTCACTTTCTCCCCTCTAAATACCTCCCCCTCACTTACCTGCTTCTTCTCAGGCCTCTGCTCCATCTTGACCCCAGCACGCATGTGACGTCACCTGCGTGCCGCGTCATTAGCATATACTGGGTGCCGTAGGGGGTTGATGAGGAGGAGGGGGGTTGAGTATGAGGATGGGGGAGGGAAAGAGACACAGGGGGGTAGAGAGACATGGGGGGTAGAGAGACACGGGGGGGTTAGAGAGACACAGGGGGGGTTAGAGAGACACAGGGGGGTAGAGAGACACGGGGGGGGTTAGAGAGACACTAGGTGGAGTGACTTGAGTATAAGCCGAGGGGGCCCTTTTTAGCCTTAAAAATAGGGCTGAAAAACTCGGCTTATACTCGAGTATATACAGTATTTAAAAGTTGTGTCATTAGGGCCCCAATCCTTAAGTCCATGAATGTAGTGAAGATATATATTAAAATACAATTATACTACTACCCTTGTCATGTCCATGAAAGTATGAAACAGAGGGGGGTGGAGTACACGAGATCAATACGTGGTCAGTAGTACAGGTGGGGAAGTAGGACTAAAAAGTCCCCCAAAAAAGAGGGAGGCGGGGGCACATAAAACAACATGCAATAGTAAAAAAGTATAAGTAATATGGGGAGACAACAGGTATACCAATCCTATAATGATACACCACTATATGATGAGAAAATATCAACACACAACCTTAAACATGACATATCACAATATATGGAGAAGAAGAGAGATATTAATATAATGAGAGACGGCACAAAACAAGGGTGCCCTACCCATAATGAGCAATCTAGAAAGATCGAAAGGGAGAGTAATACCACCAAAAAAAATTAAAGTTCACCCATTGGCAGACTATACATTCGAAAAATATTGATGCTAAACAGCAACTTGTACAAGACGGGGAAATACCATCAACCAGTAAGGACTTACTTTTTTAGGGTGATGGAGCAGATGGAACACCCCAATTGGAGTCAACAATCCCCGCCCCCACAGAAAAGAAAAAGAGGAGGAACATGAGACCAGTGTAAAAAGAAGAAAAGAGCACAGGAACAACCAATAAAGATCTAATTTATCAAAAAGGGTTTTAACTCCATATGAAATCAGTGTTCTTGAAAAGGGGCTATTTTTTTCCCTCGATATGGAGCCAAATGCATTGGATTTATTTGTCGATGTCCACAACTTTGTCAAAAAAATGAACTCTCCAAAGACACAAAAAGGCAGATGAGCTAAATAGGTTCTTTTCATCGGTATACACAAGAGAGGTACCAGTGGTTGGGACACCGCAACATAATGGGGCTACACTACCATCACTAAATAATTGGTTAACGCAGGAAGAAATCCAAAAGAGATTGGAGAAAATAAATGTTAATAAAGCCCCAGGTCCTGATGGAATACATTCAAGGGTATTGAGGGAGCTGGGTTCTGTAATAGCCAAACCATTATATCTAATCTTTCAAGACTCACTCACTACAGGGTCTCTAACGGATGACTGGAGAAAAGCAGAGGTGATAATAAGGGACAGAATACAAGAATATATCATAGGTAGCAGTCAACAAGGATTTATGAAGGTTAGGTCGCGTCAGACCAATCTAATTAGTTTCTATGAGGAGGTTAGTAGGAACTTGGATCAGGGCAACTCAGTGGATGTAATCTTTTTGGATTTTTCAAAGGCATTTGATACAGTGCCTTATGGAAGACTAGTGAGCAAACTAAGGGATACAGGAATTGCAGTAAATATCTGCTCATGGATCGAGAGCTGGCTAAAAGACAGGAAGCAAAGGGTTGTTGTGAATGGAACATACTCCGATTGGACTAATGTGATAAGTGGGGTTCCTCAAGGTTCAGTATTAGGTCCTCTCCTTTTTAACATATTTATTAATGACGCAGAAGTAGGACTCAAAAGTAGTGTCTCCATTTTTGCTGAAGACGCTAAGTTGTGCAAGGTAATAAAATCAGATAATGATGTACAAAGGGATTTGCATAAATTAGAGAAATGGGCGGCTAAATGGCAGATGAGATTTAATACAAATAAATGTATGGTTATGCATTTGGGAAGGAAAAATATCCATGCAATTTATAATTGTAAAAATATCCCTGTAACAATTGATATATTGCATATGGATTATTGAGACACTGAACATCGTGCCGTCTGGATTAAAAACACCAAGCGACATAAGGACGACGGGACAATATCTCATATATAACATGAATTGATATCATATTGGATGTGAGTGTAATGGCTTTAATTATTTGCTATAATAAACCTTGATGTACATACTTCACGATTGGTTTGGCTTTGCGCTTGTCCCTCCCACCTCTGTTCTTGTTTTAAAGTATAGTCTGGAACTCCGTTATACATGGAACAAATGACCCACAGAGGTAGTCGTTAGAAGGTATCACATGCACATCACTTAAGCATATGTAACCATGTCCCCATTTGCAGATTTTGTAACAAATACAAGCACTTTCTGGGTCTGTGGTAGACACAAAAGTGTCTAGACCCCTACATATTTGGTGCCTATTTAATAAGTAGATATTTTGCTTTAAAATGTATTATTGTATATGTTTCTTTCAATGAACTTGAGCAAGATGGAAAAAAATAAAACATTTCTTAAATTATTAGAACATTTCTAATATGCTTTTGTCAAAATATATATATATTTTTTTTAGCAAAGATTACTGGGTAAAAATTGCCACAGCATAAATAATAAAACAACATATTTTTTTTGTGTAGGGAGTATAGATGCTCTCAAACTAGCCCTGGATGAGGATTATTATTTAAGTGTAAAGGATTTTGCCAGCAAAGTATATATTTTTCACATGTTGTACCTGCCTATATTTTTCATAAATAAATGCACATCTCTCTAGCTTGCTAGCTATGTATCTGTATGTTTGGCTTTCAAAGATAGGATTTATTCTGGTACGCACATAAATCCTTTCTTCATACAATGCAAATAAACATACCTCTAGATAGCTGAACTTATACTAAAAAATATATGCTTCTCCATATATATACTCTCAAGAGACATCCCTGCACAATACATTGTAAATTGCTGAAAATATGTCCTGCTTTGCAACATTCTAGGGTTTAAATATTTTTTTCCCATAATGTGAGACATTAAAATATGTTATATATGTTAAATAAAATATGATATGTCTTTTCTATATTTTTATAATATTTTATTTGTATATGACTTCATGATTATGTCAGGATTATTCATTACATTTCCATTTCCCAAAAGTTGTATACAATTCTGCTACCCCTTAATGATACTTGAATACATGATGGTTTATTATATTATTTTCTTTAATCAGTATAACTTTTAAACATCCACTAATGAATGCTAATCACTCAAGTGTTTCGTTTTTTTTATTAATACTTTTTATGAAATTATCTGATTATCTAGCAATATTGAGTTAACATTTACAAAATATGCAAATACATTTCCTAATAAATTAGCTTTCATCTAAGTAATAATAAGTGTCACTCTAAGACATTGACGGGATACCACTTCTGCTGAGTTAAAGTATGTTGATAATCATAGTTCACATTCTGGCCCTAGAAAAGTTTGTCACATTGAGATAAGATGGTGTTGTGTAAACACTGTATCCACCTAAAGAAGGAGAGAAATGAGAGATAGAGAGAGACAGTGAAAAAGAAATGAGAAGGTGTCGAGCCAGAATGGGATGGAAGGGAGCAGAACTGGCCCTTTTTAAAGTAAATTCATTCCCAAAGCACCAGAATGTGTGACTTAAAGGACAATATTTAAGAACCTTTATAATATTGCAAAATGCCGCAAGACATTTGCAGAAACAAAAAGAACGCACTTAGAGAAACAATGTACAATGAAAAGCGTATATATATATATATACTAGCGAATTGCCCGTCAAAAAATGACGGCAATCAAATCGTAAGGTAGCTAATGCGGTTTGGTGTGTAATACTAAAATATATAGTAGATGAATAAATGAATATACTTTACCTATTTTGAAGCATTGTGTTGAAGAGCTGACAATCTGTTTTCATATTGCTGCAGCATTAGTGGCGTGTAGCTGCTGTGTAAGCGTGATGAATGCATGCAGTGTAAGAGTGTGCGTGCGCGAGACGAAACCGTTAGCGTAGTGGTGTACTTCCGCATTGGCGTAAAATGGCGTGTTATCTGTGTTATGGGTGTTTGCGGATTAGCCGTCGGTGCTTCGTGGTGTTGTTTTGCGAGTGTGTTGTGGTGTTTTTTACGTGTTGAGAGTGCTGTAGCCTCGTTTTCGTTTTGTTCGGCGGCCATTTTTTCTCTCGCATATCAATTTTTTTATTGTCCAAACTCTTTTATTTTTATTGAAACGAAGGTGTAAGTTGCATTTTTGAGGTCCTGGATGCTCCCTGTTGCTGTAGGTAAGTTTTTTATGTATGTGCTGTGTGTATGTATTGTGTTTTTAATTTTGTAATGTTCGCGAGTTGCGTCCGAGTGTTGCGAGGCTGTAATGCGTGTGAACGTGTGTGGTATGGTGTTTGCGAGTGTCGTAATGTGTGTGCCGTGTTATTTGCGTTGCGACGTTTATGGCCTCCAGCCCATGATGCCATGTCCCCCCAGGCTAAGCCTTCATGTCCCCCAAGGCCAGGCCTTCATGGGCCCGATCAGACCCATCAGACTACTTACATTCATCGAAGCTGTTCAGAAAATGTGCAGGCAGGGGAGACATCGCGGAGGTGAATTGAGATGCTCCAATTAATGTAAGTAGTCTGATGGGTGTAATGGGGCATGGAGTTCTGCTCCCTCTCTCCAGCGGCGGGGTATTGTGGGGAGGAGGTGGCTGCAGGGCCTCAGCGTGAGCAACGGGCTGTACGCTGCGAGCAAGGGCCTCAGTTGCTGGGATGGAGCGCCTTCGGCGCTCCATCCCAGCAACTGAGGCCCTTGCCCGCGCCCCTCGCTACGCGAGCCCGCAAGCGTGAGCAACGGCCCGTACGCTCACAACTATATATGTGATGTGATATATATATATATATATATAATGTGTAAATATATATATAATATAATGTGTGTATATATAAATAAATAAATATATTATATAAATATAATGTGTATATATATATATATATATATATATATATATATATATATATAATGTGTATATATATATATATATATATATATATATATATAATGTGTATATATATATATATATATAATGTGTATATATATATATATATATATATATATATATAATGTGTATATATATATATATATATATATATATATATATATATATATATATATATATATATATATGTTGTATAATGTAAATAAGAAGCCATCTAGAGTATATTGATTTCACATAAAAGTCCAGGTCCTCAGAGATAATCCTCCCTACCACAATATTTAAATATATATACATTAAATGTGACACATAAACTTTAAAAAAAACAGTTCTATCTTTCCATTTGTTTTTGCAGAGTGAGACAGATTTACATACACAGCTATATTATATATTAGACTCGCCCCCTAATGTGCTGAGTGGCTACTGCTTGTGCTGCTGAGCATTCTGGGACTTGAAGTTTTGTGCAGTGAGTTCTGGTACACCCACTTCCGGTTTTTTATTAGCGCGACGCGAGGGGCCGCGGGCTCAGGTAAATACAGTGATTGAGTATCCAGTTGGTGACCAGGAGGGCCTCAGTTGCTGGCATGGAGCGCCTTCAGCGCTCCATGCCAGCAACTGCGGCCCTCGCAAGCGTGAGCAACGGCTTAAGCAAGCTCGTATGCTCACAACTATATATGTGATATATATATATATATATATATATATATATATATACAGTATATATATATATATATATATATATATATATATATATATATATACAGGAATACCTTGTTTAATGCTGTTGATAGGTTCCAGGCAGTAGGAGTGCTAAGCGAAACAGCTCTAAATGAGGCAGTTTAACATGGGGAAGATAGGGATAGGGGAACTCATGTAAAAAAAAGAAAAAAAATACACAATTTCAATTGAAATTTAAACTTTTTTGGGTTTTATATGAACTTCAAAGAAACAGCAAAAATTAAACTAACACAAATTGAACATTAGCAGAAATATAAACTTTAAATTATTGATGTTGAAGCTTCTGGGTCATCCTGGATTTTATTTTCTTTGGTGAACAAAACAGTGTTATAGCGATTCAGAGAGTTAAAAGGGAGCTGGCAGGAAAAAAATGCATTATAGCAGAGTTTAGCATTAAAAGGGGTCTGGCAGCAAAAACAGCTCTATATTGAATCAGCTCTAAAAGGGGTAGCTATATATATATATGAATAATCAGAGTATTGCAGTATATAGTGATACCTTTTCTATTGGACCGACATATTCATAGTTTTCATGATGAGCTTTTGAGAGATGACCCTCTCTTTATCAAGTCAAAAGCAATACTGATAAAATATGAGAGAAGTAAATATAGCGGACAGAATAGAAGAGGAAAAAAAAATGGAATCACTATATACTATACTGTATACTGCAATACTCTGATTATTCATCTAGATTACTGGACATTCATGGCTACCTCACTCTATATATATATATTTTTTATTTATATATATATATATATATATATATATATATATATATATATATATATATATATATATATATATACTGTTACTAGCTGGGTTACTTTGTTCCTGCTTAGTTAGGCTCTTAAGCTTGGTTTTCAAATATATATATTCATTATATTCAAGATCCATTCGATAAGCCAAAACCCTTCCACAGAAGCCATGTTCCAATACCCTTTCTGACATAGAATACATTTTGTTCACAAAAACAGATCAGGATATCTATTTTCCAGGAACAGAACTGCCAACCAGCAAAGTGTGACTGGATAATATTCATGAAATAAGCCACGGAAACCAGATTCAAATATTTTTTCTGGGCCATAATGCATTTTCCTGAAATATATTTAAAACAGCAACTTCCCAGTGGACTACCAAACTTACCAGCCATGCATTACTATATGGGATACTTGAAATAAATAAACAAATATGTCCCTGAATTCCCCAGTGAGCCAAAGCTACCAAATTCACCCATCACACAATACTAAATAGAAATTATGGAACCAATCAGAAAACATCCAAAAGAACAATGTTCCAGAAAATGTCCTAATATTAGAAATCTCCAGCAATCCGGACCAACCACCATTACCTAACTAATCATACACGTTGCTGTCCCTACCCGTCCCACTGGAAAATGGGAGAAAACGTAAGGAACCTCCCTGGGAGCAGCACTACTGCCTTGTGATAATGTTATTAATATTTATAAAAAAGCTTTTTGGCTGAAAAGTGGTTTAATAATTTTAAAATGTTCTTGTTTTATTTTATTTCTTTATAACATGTCCTTTGAATACCCAACTGGGGTAGTTGAAGAGGAAAGGGCTGTGGCTGTGCAATTGATGCCAGTTTTCTCATTACCAATAAATCCCTAATTGGTGTGTCAAGTGAAACATACCAAAGCCAATGCAACCAAGATGCTGGATTAATATACATTCTGGTTTTCCTGGTAAGAAGAACTTCATCAAGCCTGAAAATTCGTAGTTAAAGCATCCATTCAACATCCAGGTTCAAGGCACCTGATGATTTGATATCCAATCTCAGGAGAGAATAGTTTCAACCAACACATTTTAAAGTATTTACATCCTTTAAAAATATATGGTGCAGGACTGTTACTCTTTATTGATTCTTCCAATCCACCATCTATTATAATTCACTGTATTAATGCTTATGTTCTTGACTATCTTACTTTGTGTTGAGCTTATAATTAAATAAGTTATCATTAAATACATCTTGCTTTCCTTTCTCATCTTACTGACTAGATGGTATAATGCACTCATATTGCCCAATTATATAGCATCCTCAATAAATAAGTCTTATTGATTTTCTCTTTTTGATTTTCTGTTATTTTCTTCCCCTTTTTTTGATGTCTCTTTTATTTGGGAACTCTATTTAATCTCTTTTATTTTGATGACTGTTGGGGTATAGCACGCCACAGCCTAAACGTTTGCTGATGACATCATCAGGCTTTGATTTGTGTCCTACGTCTGAGCCGATTATTTCCTCAGGGTCAGCATCAGTCTATACTTCCCCTTGTTTATACACTAGCATTGCCATAGTAACATGGATTATCTTTATTTAAAAACAACAGTGATTATATTATAAATGTATTCTCTTATTATAATTAGCTTGAATTTTAACGCAATTAATTACTTCTTAAATTCTGAGGTAATGTGCTACTTTGTGTATATATATATATATATATAGATATAAATCTATAAACAATAGATTATATGTTATGGGTACCTATGTGTATTTTGGCCCTGATATATATTTATAACCTAGAAATGTCCTTCTTTTGTTCAAACCATGTGCTGTAACATGCTGGGCACCAGGAGGCCCGTTCCTTCAACGAAGATCGCCTATTTAGTGGGGAATTCCTGCGATCAAAGGCAGGGATTGTCTGTAGCTAAATAGACCCACTTTTTTAGATCTTCACAAGGGACAATTGTATGAAGTTTTTTTTATCCATCTCACTTAACATTGGATTAAATATGCATCCATAGTCATCTCCGCATCTTGGATGTTTTTGCTGTTGATCACACATTTGAATGAGGCTAGTGGATGTTTTGCCTCCATGAAATATCTGGGTTATCCGGTTCTTGATTGTTTGCCTTATAAAAACATGTGAACAAGGGAAAACATACATGAAAGTCTATATATAAACTCAACCCATGTGGAAATAATGGAAGTAAGAGCAATGTATCATGCTTCTGGATGTTGTACAGACCTAACACCTGAAACACCCAGGTCTATCCATTGACAACCATGTTATGTGTTTTCAGGTATATGACTGCATATTGATGGTAATGTGTGATCAGTTGCTATAATTGACCAGTAATTATGCAAAGTATTATTGATAAGACTGGAAACTGTAGTATATGTCATAGAGAAAATTGTCACTTGTGTGCTTTATTTAGGCTAATTTCTTATAAGCACCATCAAGGGAAGTCTTATCACAATCTCTTTCCAATAATCTCTGGTAAAGGTCATCCACTTGTATTGCAGGGATCTGTGGATCAGAGTTATTTTTCGTATGCCGTACAATTTGAGAATATGGGATTGCCTATTTGCAATGGGCCTGATGAATCCTGCTTGCATATAGGATAGTGTTTCTGTCTGTAGGTTTACAGTGCATTTATGGTGGTCCCAGTGAGTTGCTAATAGTACAAATTTACAATTTTAAAGTAATTCATACTCAACATAAGGGCAAGTAAATATTGGCATTAAGAGATTCAAATAGACAATTATAAAATTGTAGTACAAAACCTTGTATTTTTTTAAAAGTAAATCACCAGTGTCTATGACCTAAGAGAGAGTCCTTTGTACTATCGGTTGCAAGAAAAAAGAAATTGTACCAGAGGATGTAAAAGTGAACCTCAAACAGTAATAATAGACTAACCAGGAGGATTTATCTTCTGGATCGCTACGTTGCCATGATGAAGAGGCTTGTGTACTTCGATAAAGCTATGAGCTATACCATGTAGGGTCAGCCAAGATAGGCAGGCCATGGCAGTGAGGTCAGACAAATTATGATCCACTGGAGAAGGAAACTGTAACATAATCCTGTAACTTTGCTAATGATATGGCACCAGAAGATGTGCCCCGTAGGTCAGAAGATGCCTACCACATTACTGCGGAAGAGCAGATGGCAAGTACGAGTAGCACCAGATCCAATGAAGTGGTTGGTCAAAGCTGAAAGGACACCCAGCTGCGGATGTGTCTGGAGGTAAAAGGAAAGTCTGCTGCCGCAAAGAACAATTCAGCATTGGAACCTGGAATGTTGAAACTATGAAAAAAGGCAAACTAGATGTGGTCAAGAATGAGATGACAAGGTTAAACATTGATATCCTGGGAATTAGTGAACTTAAATCGACTGGAATGGGACATTTTGAATCAGACAACCACCAGATCTTCTACTGTGGTCAAAAATCCTGCAGAAGAAAAGGAGTAGCCCTCATAGTCAATCAAAGGGCAGCCTATGCAGTGCTCAGTTACAACCCAATAAATGACACAATGATTTCAATTTTAATTCAAGGCAAGCCATTTAACATCACAGTGATCCAACCTATGCTTCAACCATGGATGCTTAGGAGGCTGAAGTTGTCCAATTCTACAAAGATATTCTGTTGAATAAGACCTGGGGCTGACAACGGCTCACACCATGAGCTTTGTATTGAAAGTTCAGAATTAAACTAAAGAAAAGAGGGAAAATCATCCGAATGAGTAGATATGAAATAACTAATATCCCTTGTGAATATGCAGTGTAAGTAAAACATAGATTTAGGGGACTACACATGGAAGATGGAATGCTTGAAGAACTTTGGACTGAAGTTTGCAACATAATTAAAGAAACAACAACAAAGAATATCCCTAAAAGAAAGAAAAGTAAGAAGTCAAACTGGCTATCTGATGAGGCTTTGAAAGAAGCCCAGGAAAGAAGGAAAGTGAATGGTATTGGAGATAGGAAAATATTTGTTTAACTGAATGCAGAATTCCAGAGGATAGCAAGAAGAGACAAGGAGACATTCTACAATTAGCAATGTAAAGAGATTGAAGAAGATAACAGAATGGGTAAGTCAAGACATCTCTTCAAGAAAATTGGGGATCTCAAAGGCACCTTTCATGCCAAAGTGGGCGTGATAAAAGACAAAAATTGTAGCGACTTAACAGAAGAAAATCAGATAAAGAAGGGATGGCAGGAATACACTGAAGATCTATACAGGAAGGATCATCAAAGCAGTGCTTATTTAGCTTGTCCAATGAGCTGGAAACCAGACATTTTGGAGACCAAAGTGAGATGGGCTCTAGGATGTTTTGCTGATAATAAGGCTGCAGGAGCTGATGGAATCCCAATTGAGCTATTCAAAATTATATAAGATGTTGCTGTGAAAGTGTTGCTTGCCTTATGCCAATAAATCTGGAAAACCAAACAATAGCAAATAGACTGGAAAAGGTAGCTCTACATCCCAATCCCAAAAAAAGAAGTGCCAAACAGTGCTCCAATTATCAAAAAAATACACTAATTTCACCTGCCAGCAAGGTAATGCTTAAGATTCTACAAGCTCTACTCTAACAATATATGGACCGGGAACTACCAGGTGTGCAAGCAAGGTTCCGCAGAGGAAGAGGCACAATAAATCAAGTTGCCAATATCTGATGGATAATAGAAAAATCAAGAGAGTTCCAGAAACGTATCTGCTTCTGCTTCATAGACTATTCTAAAGCATTTGACTGTGTGGATCACAACAAAATGTGGCATGTCCTTAAAGAGATGGGAGTACCAGATCATCTCATCCTCCTCTTGATCTGTATGTGAACTAAAAAGCTATGTTTCAAGATCAGAAGAGGGGTGCGGTAAGGTTCTATATTTTCATATAACTTATATATATATATGTTAATAAGACAAAGATCATGGCAAACCGCAATCTCAGTTCCTGGCAAATAGACAGGGAAGAAGGGGAGAAAGTGATAGATTTAATTTTCCTGGGATCCAAGATCTCTGCAGTTGGTGACTGTAGTCATAAAATTAAAAGATGTTTGCTTCTGGGAAGGAAAGCTTGGACAAGCTAGTAAAAAGTAAAAATAATAAACTATCAACAAAGGTTTGCATAATTAGAACTAGGGTATTCCCAGTAGTAACAAATGTGAGAGCTGGACCATAAGGAAGTCCGAGCAACGTAGAATTGTGGTGTTGTCAAAAACTACTTAGAGTCCTCCGGACTGCAAGAAGATCCAATAAATCAATACTTCATGAAATCAAGACAAACTGTTCATTGAAAGGTCTGATCATGAGGCTCAAATATTTTGGCCATATCATGAGATGGCAGGATTTCCTAGAGACGCCTCTGATGCTGGGAAAGTTTGAAGGCACAAGAAGAAGGAGACGACAGAGATGGAGGTGGATAAATTAGGTCACTGCAGCAATGAACATGAACTTGATGGAGCTGAGATGTGCAGTGACTTAGAGATGTACCTGGCATGCTACGGTTCATAGGATCACAGAGAGTCGGTCATGAATGAAAGTGTTGCTTGCCTTATGCCAACAAAATTGGAAAACTCAACAGTGGCCTATAGACCAGAACCAGTCAGTCTACATCCCAATCCCAAAAAAGGGCAGTACCAAAGATTAATCCAATTGTCGAACAATTGCACTCATTTCCCATGCAAGCAAGGTAATGGTTAAAATCCTACAAGCTCAGCTCCAACAATATTATGGATCAGGAACTATCCTATGTGCAAGCCGGATTCCATAGAGGAAGAGGCACAAGAGATCAAACTGCCAATGTCTGATGGATAATAGATAAAGCAAGAGAGTTCCAAAAAAAAGATTTGCTCTTACTTCATACACTATTCTTAAGCTTCTGACTGACAAAATGTGGCAATTTCTTAAAAAGATGCAAATAACAGATCATCTCATCTGCTTTCTAGGGAATCTGTTGGTGGACCAAAAAGCCACGTTCAGAATTGAACATGGGACAACAGAATGGTTTAAGGCCGGATTGGATGAAACCAAAGCCGGAATCAATATTGCTGGAAGGCATATCAACAACCTCAGATACGCTGATGATACTGCTCTGATGGCTGAAAGTAAGGAGGAACTAAAGTACTTATTGATGAGGGTGAAAGAAGAGAGGGCAAAAGCTGACCTCTTCTCAATGTGTTAAAAAAACGAAGATCATGGCAAACCACAATCTTAATTCCTGGCAAATAGATTGGGAAGAAGTGATTTTATTTTCCTGGGAGTCCAGATTTTTTTCAGATGTTGACTGTAGCCATGAAATTAAAAGACGTTTGCTTCTGGGGAGAAAAGCTATGGCAAGCTTGGACAAGCTAGTAAAATGTAAAGATATTACATTATCAACAATAGTCTGCATAGTAAAAAAGTAAAGAAGACTGAGCACGGTAAAATTGATACCTTTGAATTGTGGTGTGGGCAAAAACATCTTAGAGTCCCTTGAACTGGAAGCTGTTTACTGGAAGGTATGATCATGAGGCTGAAACTCAAATATTTTGGCCATATCATGAGAGGACAGGATTCCCTAGAGAAGATTCTGATGCTGGGAAAGATTGAAGCACACGAAGAAAGGGGAGGCAGAGGCGCAGATGGATAGATGAGATCATTTAAAAAATGAACCTAAGCTTGATGGGGCTCAGAGGGGCAGTGGCTGATAGATGTTGTAAAGGATCCTTGCATTCGTGCAGCGATGATCCTTGCAGCTTCTCCCGAACTCCAGCTGAAACAAAGTGATTATAGTTCCCGGTCCCCCAAACATGAGTCGAGACTTCATGAAGGGGTAAAACGAACTCAGGTGCTGGCACACCCAGGCTGGTTTTTATTACAGTCAGGTACAAACAGAACACAACCAGGGGGAGGTATAGAACAATCAATAACACAATAGTAACGCCCACAGTTTACCTCCCCTTTGTTTGGGAGATAATTGAGTTTATTACTGTATCTACTCAATTATCTCCCAGCTAAAACCTAGACATTTTTATACATTTTTATAACTTTATGATTTTACATAGTACATAAATAAATCTTACATTTTTATGAACATAAATTGTGGAACAACATATTAAAAAATGGCATGAATCAGACCAGGGGTTCAAACGTTAGTAAAAGTATCTTTTACAGATAACACACAGACATTTCACATATCCCCCATAGTTGGCCACACAATACACATAGAGGGACAATAGGTGGGTCACACCTCCCTGAGGCTACCTGGCAACTTTGATACAATCAGACATGGATTAGATCATACTTCTTTGTTCTTATGTCTGAGAATGAAAACACTTTATACAATAGACTTCCTTATCTTATGAGGAGTCTCTGTAATAGGATTATCCATTCTGCCAAGGTCTGCAAATAGTCTGGGCTAATATTCTGCAGAGCATAAACCAACATACATACAGTATAACAGTAGGATCATATTTTAACCAAGAATTAAATAACCATAAAACAGGGTAAAACAGTGATAGGTTCCGTTACAGATGTGTCTAGAGTGCTGCAGTCCATAAGGTTATGAAGAGTCAGACACAACTGAACGACTTAACAAAAACAAATATATATATACTTTATTTATAGTCATCTTCATCACACATGCTTTGTTTAATTACTTTCTCCACACAAAATAAACTGCTAATGATATAATTTAATTTATAACTTATTTTTAAATAACATTTTATTTTATTTTCCTTACATTGGTGGCTATAGTAACAGGTAAAATGGTGTTGGTGCAAGCTTATTTTAAAACTCTGATCTGTGCATTACATTCATTCCCTTTTAAAGAGCTTTATTCATTGTTTAAATTACATTTTTATCTTCATAATATTTTTTTAAATTTATTTTAGAGGAGTAGTGTAATAAATCTTAGTACCTATGGAAAGGACATATGGAAACTAGTCTCCAAAAGTATCCTCTCACTGATGGTAAAGGAAACAGTGGACTGGAAAAAGGAGAATGATAGATAACAGAAATAAATAAAGCATCATAACATATAATAAAATGTCTAACTTGCTTATTGAATACACAAAATAACAAAGAGCTGGTACAATGAAATGTATCTGTTCATGGATGAGCAGGGTGATGCAGAGAAAGTGAACTTACCCATGTGCTCCCATGCCCTGTTTGTATTACTATAGTGCAGCACATTGCAAGCCTGCCTTTTCACACCCACCTCTTCCTCCACTCACAAACAAATTATTATTATCGTCTATTTATAACACACCAAAATATTCTGCAGCACTGGGGCTATGCGTTAAAAATAAATAAACTGAAATGTATATACATTGTTATGCAAATGAGAAGCCCCTCACAGTGAGGAGCACCTAGGCAGCAGCCTTGTTTGTCTAGTGAGAAATCCAGTCATGCTGACACCTGAGAAATGCCTGCAAAAGTAAATTATTAATCATTATTAATGAGGGTAATAAGATATTGGTCAGAAGGTGGCTCTTCTGGGAGGTTTTGTTTTGCTGATTGACAGCCAAAACTTCAAAGTAAATTCAAAGCTGTTTTTAAAAAAACTTCCAGTTGCAAATATTCCTATTTTTATTGGTACTTTACTATCATCCAATAATTGGAACTTCTGCTATGTCCCTTTAATTGAGCACTCTAAAATCTTCAGTCATGCTTTTGAAAAAGCAAGATTAGTATGTTACAAAATGTTTTTTTTTAAATGGGTTTGGCACAGATATATTCAACTTCAACAAATGTTTTGTGGGATCTTTTATATAATTAGAAGTAATTTGCATTTAAAGGGATTAATGGGAACATGACCCAATAAACACTAGATTAAATAATGGATTACATTAAATTCTGTATGTTTGTATTTGTATCAATTACTGATATGTAATTAAAGCATGCTATTGTGCTGGAGGAGCACTTGTGTTCAAGTCGATGATATAACACATCATGTATTAAGAGCCTTGACCTCTAGATGGAGATAGTTTCCATAAGATCTGCACAAAACCATAACTCTGGTGTTTAGCTGTGAGTTTGCTGAGAGGAAATATTTGTATGTATTCTCTACTTACTGCTTGGTAAAGAGTAAAGTGATTATAAAGTGCAATCGAAGGAGTACTTCATGTTTGACTAAAATTATTAGTAATACTGAAAACGTGCACTGAATGAATATTGCAAGAAAAAGACTTATATAAGATCATGAGATATGCATTCCTTTAAACAGATAATGACCAGTCAAAGTAATCAACAGCAGTGAAAAAAACATAGTATCAGAAACATATATGCATATCATTATAATGTGGCTGGTATTGTGTGCTTACAAAACCTTTGCTTGCTAAGGTGTGATATGGTGAATAACCAATAATGAATGCAGAACGATATAATATACTAGCGAATTGCCCGTCAAAAAATGACGGCAATGAAATTGTAAGGTAGCTAAATTAGTAAATGAATATAGTGTACCTATTTTGAAGCATTGTGATGAAGAGCTGGCAATCTGTGTTGATGTTGCTGCAGCATTAGTGCTGTGGAGCTGCTGTGTAAGCATGCTGAATGTGTGCACTGTGTGGTATGAATATCCGTAGGTGGTTTGTGTCGTTTTGCGAGTTTCTTGTGGTGTTTTGCGAGTTTGTTGTGGTGTTTTGCGAGTTTAGAGTGCTGTAGCCTCGTTTTCGTTTTGTTCGGCAGCCATTTTTTCTGTCGCTTAGATTTTTTTTTAGTCTCAAAAGTCTTTTATTTCGAGTAAAATCGAGGTGTAAGTTGCATTTTTGAGGTCCTGGGTGCTCCCTCTTGGTGTAGGTAAGGTTTTTATGTATGTGCTGTGTGTATGTATTGTGTTTTAAATGTTTGTATGTCGGCGTGTTGCGTCCGATGTTTGCAAGGTCGTAATGTGTGGTAACGTGTTTCGTAGGTTGTTTGCGTTCCTCGTAAAATTTAGCGAGTGTCATAATTTGTGTGTCGTGTTTTTTGAGTAGCGACGTGAAGTTTGCGAGGGTTTGAGGCCCTTGCCCAGTGACCTCGCCAGCAACTGAGTCCCTCGCTTCGCGAGGGGCCTCAGTTGCTGACATGGAGCGCCTTTGGCGCTCCATGCCAGCAACTGAGGCCCGTGCCCAGTGACCTTGCCAGCAACTGAGGCCCTCGCTTCGCGAGGGGCCTCAGTTGCTGGCATGGAGCGCCTTCAGCGCTCCATGCCAGCAACTGAGGCCCTTGCCCAGTGACCTCGCTACGCGAGGGCCGCGGCTCGCTTCGCGAGCCCGCAAGCGTGAGCAACGACCCGTACGCTCACAACTATATATGTGATTACAGTGAACTGCCGGGCCCGGCTGGATGGCTCGAATGTCCTTGGTATTGGGCTATATTGAGACCAGTCTGGCATTCCCCAAGCCATCATATCAACCTAAATGGGAATTAGCAGCAGTTAAGAAATTGTATATTATACAGTGAAAAGCCTGGGTTATAGAACACCGTAATATGGCCCATCTGAGCAATTCAGTGGTCACCTTGTTGGCCAGGTTGGCTCTGAAGAGAACTAGGCTGGCAGGGATAAACTGATGGGGGTAAATGTAAGTAAAAAGGCAGAAGGAAGCCTTTCTCATATCTGCGATTAGACACCTACCCTCAGGGGGGAGTTGCAATATCAGCATAATACCCTCCAAACCTGCTCCAAAATAGTGCTAGCAATGCATTTACAGCAGAGTTGTTCCATTCCTAAATAATAGTGGAAGGCAGATATTGCAGATAAGTAAGACAATGGGAGCAGGCAGTTTTGGGATTTGTAGGCCCGTAGGTTATCCCCACTTAGAGTGATGACCGGTCAAGAGGATAAGAGACAACAATGTACCACTTGGTTGGTGGCCCCATACCCACGATATGCCCCCTGATGATGTCCCCATGTATATAAGTTGGTGTGTTGATACAATAAAGTTGTTGTTGGTGAGGATACAAGACTCATGCTATTTTTCTTGCTTGCTAAATTGATTGTTAGATCTTTTCAGAGCTGACTTTATCCAGCATATTTGTCATGTTCCTATGTTCTAGCTTATGCTGGTGGAGGTATAGATTGCGACAGCTGGGTCGAATCAGTGATATCATTAGTTACTAGCAGTATCCTGACCCATGTTGTCACACTAACTTGCAGATGTGCTTGAGCCCCTGCCTCTATGCATCTTGGGACATGATGTCAAATCCTATGAGTCATTTTATTGGAAAAAAAAATATTACCAAGGTTAGATAAGATGTAACTGTTTGCCTCCCTCTCCTCCCCTTCTCTGGATTTCTGTTGTTGACGGTGGAGGTTGAGGAGAAATTGGTGAATTTTTGGAATTTCCTAACGCTATCAGAATATAGCTTAATTGTTGTAGGAGGTGAAATGGTTGAACTAGATATGTCAACTGTTATATAATTTAGATTGATTGGCTGCACCCGACACTCCTAATTCAGAATTTGGTAGTTGGAGATTGTATTGTTAATGCAGAATTAAGTGCACGGTTTGTAACCAATGTAGTATTATTGATGCAAAAATCATATTAAAAGGTCACTGTAATCCATTTTTTAAGGTTGTTTTGTATAACTAAACGTCATAACTATCAAAAAAAAAATTAGCACAGTGGCTGTTTAAGACAAACACTTTAAAATGCATGGTCGAAATGTATAAAGACCATGAGCCCGATTCAATGGAGCAATTGAAAGTTACTGGAGCCAGTAATGGAGCACATAAGCTAATTTGCTATCTTTTTTTGGGGGGATCTAAAAACTCAGATTCCAAACTCTTCCCCATGGCCAAGACCTAAGTGCTGTCTAAGGATGTCAAGGATAAGATTGTAGACCTACACAAGGCTGGAATAGGCTACCAGACCATCTCCAAGCAGCTTGGTGAGAAGATGACAACAGTTAGCGCGATTATTCACAAATGGAAGAAACAAAAAATTACTGCCAGTATCCCTCGGTCTGATGCTCCATGCACTGGGTAGTGGATGGGTATTCCAGCATGACAATGACCCAAAACACACAGCCAAGGCAACAAAGGAGTGGCTCAAGAAGAAGCACATTAAGGTCCTGGAGTGGCCAAACATCAGCCTCGAAACCTTAATGACTTGGAGAGGATCTACAAAGAGGAGTGGGACAAAATCCCTCCCGAGATGTGAGCAAACCTGGTGGCCAACTACAAGAAACGTCTGACCTCTGTGATTGCCAACTAGGATTTTGCCACCAAGTAATAAGTCAAAGGGGTCAAATACTTATTTCCCTCATTGACCTGCAAATCAATGTATTTTTTTACATGCATTTTTCTTGTTTTTTTTTTGTTTGTTATTCTGTCTCGCACTGTTAAAATACACTGACCATTAAAATTATAGACTGATAATTTCTTTGTCAGGGAATAAACGTTCAAAATCAGCAGGGGATCAAATACTTTTTCCCCTCACTGTATATTAATGCTGGCTGTCATTAACATGCCATTGTGAGACTCTGCAAGTCCACTGCCATAGCGGTATTAGTCTACATTTAAGCTAATAACAATCATGTCTTAGATATCTGACTATATGATAGCTTTAAAATTGTGGGAGCTGCATGTTAAAGGGAGCTGTCATTGAAGGAATATCTACCTGAAAGGCACTGTGAAAACCTTAAACCTCATACATTTCCTTCACAATGCTTGCAGATGTAGAAGCCTTCATGGACCTGAATTGTACCTAAAACAAAAAAAGAAAACAACTACAAAATAAGGCCTTAAAAAAGATAGGGGCTGCAGCCTCTGTTTTCAACAGCATTTCTCAGTTAACATCAATTGGTGACATGCTAAACAGAACCCTATGTGTCCACTGAGAAGAGGATCATTTACCATGTGATGGGAGGTAGCCATCTGGGTACAAAATATCACCATCACAAGGCCAAGATCCAAGACTCTGTAATCAGTCTAGATTAGGTTAACATTTGGACCAATAGATTTTCATTGAGGAGTGCTGTTGAGAAGAAACAAAATATATGTGCAGCCATTACATCCTCCTCCGCCTAGCATCAGGGCCCCAATCCTCTGTGGCCAGCCGCCCGCCGTCTCCTTGGTGGTGGTGGGGGCAGGGGGAGGCATCCCCCCAGGAGGCATCGACAATAGCAGTGGTGGTGATGGCCTTGGAGGCATGGGGGGAAGGGAGGAGCGGCCGGGCTGTGGAGTACTCCGGGGGGAGGAGGCTGGGATGGGGACCAGAGCACGTTGCACAGCGTCTGCAGTCACTTACTGGATTGCGCTCTGGTCTGCCTGAGCAGCCCAGCCAGGTATGATTCTGTCATTAGGTGGTGTCTCCTCTCCTCCCTATTGCGCCTGGCCAGGTTGCGCAAGACCTCCTGTGCAGCCTGGCTTGGTTGTGGGGATAAAGATACCTGGGCCATTGCCTGATGAGGGGGTGGTAGTGGTCCAGTTGGAGACTCGCTCCATGGTGGCAGTGATGTCATTGCTGGGCCTGGTGGTGGTGGCCAGTCTGTGGCACTGCTTAAGGGAGGAGGAGATGGGTCAAGAACTGTTGGTCCCTCCATTAGGAGGGCCCTGTTAAGATGCTGAGTCTCTGAAGGAGGGGGACAGTGAGGTCAAATGGTGCAGCCGATGGTCCTGCTGGTGACCCCACATCCCAGATGACATCCTTCTCCTCCGAACCAGTACCCCCGGCTCCAGCCCTTTCCTCCTCCCTCTGTGCTGGTTCTTGCTGGGCCTCTGCCTCTGGCTCACCACTGGACCCAGACCGCTTTGATGCTGAAAGAGAGAAAACAAAGGTATATGTTAGTAGTATGATGAATAATACATTGTTTTGTGTTCATTCCTAACTATCTGACATCTAGGCTTGAACCTGGATGAATCACTTAATTGCAACTATGAGTAGCTATCATTTGCTAGATGTGATTTATTCTTTGGTTCTTGATCTTGATTATTCTTGGCTCAACGCTATCTTGATTCTGGCTTCAGTCTGTAACTGCATAGGCTGCAGTGGCCATACTTGGACTCTCTATTAGTTGATTACTGTTGTTGTGCCCAGAAATAACAGTGATTTGTCAGCTTCATGAATTTAATGACACATCCATCTATCCCTTGTTAATTCCATAGAGCTCACATGTCAGTGTCCTTGTTGGTCATCATGTACATGTGTAGTGTGTGTAATGTACACGTGGTGGCATGTTGGTGTATGTGATATTCACCAGACATGAAGGCTGGATCCTGATGGTCCACCAGGTCTAAAGTCTCAGAAGGTCTGTGGCCACCCTCTCCCACTCATTGCACTTCACAGTCACTTTGGGGCCACCACTTGGTGCTGCAGCTTGCTTCTCATTCTTGGCCATCGTCCTCCTCACCTTGGCCATGATATCATCAAAGCGATGCTTCACAAACCTCACATCCCTATCCGCTGTACCCACTGCTGTTACTGCGGCTGCTACCTCCTTCCATGCCTGGGCCCTAGGGCCATGCCTAGGCTCCCTGACATGTCCCTGAGGCCTGTCCCTCCCCCAAACTACCCCCCGGATCAGGCCCCTCTCCTTCTTTCCCTGGACTACATGTGCCTACTTCTTGGGGCACCCTGCCACCACCCAAGCCCAGCACACCACTATCCTCCTCTCCTCCACTCTCCACCTCCTCAACTCCTCCACCACTCTCCTCTCCTCCACTCTCCACTTCCTCATCTCATCCACCACTCTCCTCTCCTCCACTCCTCACCTCCTCCAACTCCTCCTCCACCTCCTCCTCTCCCCCTCCACTCCTCACCTCCTCCTCTCCTCCAACACTCCTCAGGGCCACCTCTCTTTCCTCCTCGCCTCTGCTCCCCTCCCCTCCTCTCTCCCCTCCTCTCTCCCCCCTCTATTTAAAGCCCCAAAATAAAATAAGGATCAATAAAATTAAGTGTTTCTGTATATGTATGAAAAAACAATGTGTGTCTTATGTATTTATTAACTGTTCTGGGATGGGGTTTGGGGAATGGAATGGGGGAGGGTTATGGAGTGACCTAGCTCTATTTGTATCTATGAGTGTAATTTAATTTATGTATATTGGTATTGTGTGAAATCTGCAAATATGTGTAATCAAGGATTCAGTGTAAATTCATAAATAGATGAATAGAAATAAACAAAACCGCAATATACTCGTCTCAGAACTTGTCTACTCGTGGATCCTGGACAATGGTCTGCAGGTGGAAGAGGGCCTGTCCGGAAATGCTGCATGCAATAGTGTGAACAGTGCTTAGGTGCATGTAGGTCAGGCCTGCTTGAGCTCTGGCTTCATCCTAACAGCCCCCGAAATTGCCTAATATAAAGCTGATACATACAGGACATACCCTGTCCGCCTTATTATCGCCTTAGGTGTTCAGGAGTACATATGACTGAATATTACCTTCAAAGTTGGGAGGTGTGAGTCCTCAAGTGCATCAAGGATTAGGGGCTGATACAGGGTCCGTGGGTACTATCTGCCTGAAGTGGTATGCTGAACTTGACATAAGGGAAAAGACACATATGTCCGTACTGTATATTACCTTCAAAGTTGGGAGGTGTGAGTCCTCAAGTGCATCAAGGATTCGGGGCTGACACAGCGTCCGTGGGTACTATCTGCCTGAAGTGGTATGCTGAACTTGACATAAGGTAAAAGATACATATGTCTGTATATTACCTTCAAAGTTGGCAGGTGTGAGCCCTCAAGTGCATCAAGGATTTGGGGCTGATACAGCTTCCATGAGTACTATTTGCTTGAAGTAGTATGCAAAACTCGCCATAAGGGAAAAGATACATATATCTATATATTACCTTCAAAGTTGGGAGGTGGGATACCTCGAGTGCAGCAAGGATTGGGGCTAATATAGTGTCTGTGAATACTATTTACGTGAAGTGGTATGCTGAACTTGCCATAAGGGAAAATATATATATATATATATGTATATTACCTTCAAAGTTGAGAGGTGTGAGCCCTCAAGTGCAGCAAGCATTGGGGCTGATACAGAGTCCATCAGTACTACTTGCCTGAAGTGGTATGCTGAACTTGACACGAGGGAAGAGATACATATGTCTGTATATTACCTTCCAAGTTGGGAGGTGTGAGCTCTCGAGTGCATCAAGGATTGGGGCTGATACATCATCCATTTAATCTCCTTTTTGGGAGACCATATGAGCTAGAATGCTACAAGACTGAACCATATCTAAATATATTAATTGCTGGGGACCGAAGAGAATGTCTATATAGAAGTATGAATGTCGATAATATATTTATATATTGACGGATCTAATAGTATGCATTGTGTACTAAGACAAAACCAGCTGTCGTAAAAAGTGATAGAAGACAGAAAATAAGTAAGCCCCAATTTATTAAGAGAGACATCCTTTTTACAACATGGAGGGGAAAGTACTAATTATATTTTGATATCCTCCAGTAGTAAAAAAAAAAAATATATATGTCTAAGAGAGATCATTTTTAACATCTCCATCTCCAAATACTTTTATTAGTAAAGAATCCCAAACATCTTTTGAAAGTGAAGTCGCTTTCCAAAAATCATCTCAGGAAGTTGAACTGATTTCACTATCTAAGATAAAAGATCTTTTCAATGACTTTCAACAGACTATTACTGCACATATATCTAAACAGATTACAGAGCTTTCAAAATATATTAAAGAAACAAATACTTAAATGGGAATTATAGAGACTAAGTTTGACAAAATGAACACAGACAATACGATCCTTGTTAAACAAGTCTCCCAACTAGAAAATTAAGCAGATATTCTAAATGATAAATTGGGTAATTTAGAAGATAGATTTAGAAGGAGCAATTTGCTCCTGAAAGGCATTCCAGAGACAGTGGAGGATAAGGAACTGAAAAAAATTGTTGGAGAATTTTTAACAAACAAAGGTTCCTGATCTACCAGAAGAAACTTGAAAAACTGGTGTGATTCATAGATTACCTTTCCCGAAAAACCTGGAGAGAAGTGTACCTAGAGACATAAATGTCATACTGTATTGCCAAGATTATAAGGAAGCAGTAGTAAGGGCAGGTTACAACAGGCTGGATCTGGATCCCTCATTTGAAAAAAATCAAATATTTTTAGATTTGTCTGCATACACCTTTGCAAAAAGAAGGGTGTATAAAGCAATTACCCAAGTCTGGCATAATATTAATTTTCTGCAAGAAGGATGGTTGTTATTACAAAAAAAGGAATCTGAAATATACATTTTAGTTATAAACTATGTCTTTGCAGTAGGGCAGGTGTTAATTAATCATTGAAAGAGATGACAGTCTATTTTTAAAAACAGAGAATGAATTTTATAGCGTACACACATAAAGAAAATGTGCCCAAACACTACAATCACACTAAGAATTTGGGGTATTATTATCTCTCCACTCGGTTATGAGACTAGAATAATATTAAAGCACACTAAGACACAATATTTTATAAAACAGTATGTAAATTAGAAAATAGAGAGTACTATTAAAGCAAACAGATAATATAAGGATGATAATTGCACAAATTGTACACTAAAAATGTAGGGGTATTATTATCCCTACACCTATATATGAGTTTAGAATGATAACAATAAACATTTGGACACTAGCAGCCTTATTAAACTGCGATTCAGCAAATTGAAAAGGGCTCTATTTAAGCACACAGCATATTTTTTTTACATAAGTTTTTAGTTAGTGAACTTCTATGTGCTTATATAGAGCCCTATTCAATAGGCCGAATCGCAATTTAATAAGGCTGAAGGTCTTACAAAGGACTTTTTAAAGTAAATTGTTTACAAAAACACTGCACATCAATATCAATGAAATAATTAGAAGGGGATAAAAAGAAAGAAAAGGACTATGGAATTCATAATCATTTAGTGTAATAGATTATTGAGCATCTATTTTATAGTACAATAAATGTGCTGTTAACTGTATTTACATAATCATATACAAATGATTAATATGTTCTTTTTTATAATCTCACCACAACCTTTAATATGGAAAGTTTTAAGACTGATCTAAATGACTGTATCGCTATAACTAACTTAAGTTTCAGGGCCTAGAGGCCTGGCCTAGATGCTTACAATGCCAATGGCATTAACCTAGCATTTCATTACATCGGCAGATTTGCCTTGTTTACCAGAAATGAAGACACTAGGATGTCTTTTCTGGTTCATTTGTATGTATATTAATGGATTGAATGAATGGGAAACCTATAAAGTGGTAATTATGTCCGTGATAGGAGAGAAGGGGGAAGGAGCAGTTAGCTCTCAGAAATGTGATTTTGTTTTTGGATGACAATCCAACAATGACAATGATTACTGTTTTGGAGGACCAAAGCTAATTTGTATTAAGAAAACATGGTAATTGATATTGTGTCTCATAACACAAACAGTTTTAATTGTCCCTCCAAAAGAAAGATTGCTTTCAGGTCTTATAATAAACACAGAGCCAATATATTGTGCATTCAAGAAACCCACTTAAAAAAAAGACGCTATTCGATAGACAAATAACAATAATTATAAAACTAGAATGGATTCCACCTACAATAATAGAGCAAAAAGAGTCTCAATATTATTCAATAATAGATTGAGGATACAGGACATTGTAAAAAAGACACAGAGGGCAGGTATATTATCTTGGTGGGAAGAATTACCATATATACTTGAGTATAAGCCGAGTTTTTCAGCCCTTTTTTTAAGGCTAAAAAGGGCCCCCTCGGCTTATACTCGAGTCACTCCCCCAGTGTCTCTCTAACCCCCCCCGTGTCTCTCTAACCCCCCGTGTCTCCCTACCCCCCCTTGTGTCTCTGTAACCCCATCTTGTGTCTCTCTACCCCCCTGTGTCTCTCCAACCCCCCGTGTCTCTTTCCCTCCCTCATCCTCAACCTTCCCTCCTCATCCTCAACCCCCCTCCTCCCTTTCTCCCCTCTAAATACCTCCCCCTCACTTACCTGCTTCTTCTGGCCTCTGCTCCTTCCGTCTTGACCCCGGCGCGCATGTGACGTCACATGCGCGGCGCGTCATTAGAATTTACCGGGACCCGGTCGGCACCCGGTATATGCTAATGACGCGGCACGCATATGACATCACATGCATGCCGGGGTCAAGGCAGAAGGAGCAGAGGCCAGAAGAAGCAGGTAAGCGAGGGGAAAGGTAGATGGGGGTTTATAATGAGGAGGGGGGTTGAGGAGGGAGGTTGAGGATGGGGGTTGATGAGGAGGAGAGAGGTTGAGGAGGGGGGTTGAGGTTAAGGGGGGGTGAGGAGGGGGTTGATGAGGAGGAGGGAGGTTGAGGAGGGGGGTTGAGGTTGAGGGGGGGTGAGGAGGGGGTTGAGGATGGGGGGTTTGAGGATGAGGAGGGAGGTTGAGGATGAGGAGGGAGGTTGAGAATGAGGAAGGGTGTTGAGGAGGGTGATAAGGGAGGGGGGAAGAGACACAGGGAAGGGAGAGGGGAGAAGAGACACGGGAGAGAGAGGGGGGACACAGAGGGCACAAAAGGGACACAGGGGGCAGCACATTTCCCACCCTCAGCTTATACTCGAGTCACTCATTTTACCCAGTATTTTGTGGTAAAATAGGTGGCTCGGCTTATACTCGGGTCGGCTTATACTCGAGTATATACGGTAATTATATATATATATATATATATAACTTTAGTAAATGTTTATTAGCCAAATAAAAATCAAATTAGCTTTCTTAAAAAATGTTTTTGAGAGAAACAAATAAAATAAAGATAGGTCAAATGCTTATAAGTGGAGATTTTAATATGGTTATGGATCTTTCATTGGATAAAAACAGTAAAATGATATTAAAAATGAAAACCCGGTTAGAAAAACTTATTTAAAATCCCTTAAAGAAATAGAGAGTTATGACCTACTAGGTCTTACACCCTAACGAGAAAGATTACACCTTTTTCTCGAATCGCTTTAACTCCTACTCCAGATTAGACTATATGTTTGTTTACCTAGAGACTTTAAGTAAAATTTAAAAAAGTGGAAATCAAATTAACAGCCTGGTCAGATCATTCCATGAACTGGTTATCATTAGATGATCAACCAACATTAAGTCAGAGACCGAGTTGGCCAATAAACCCATCATTACTGATGGAGGAAGACTCTGTAAATTATTTAAAAAAGTAAATAGATGAGTTTTTTAAGATCAACAAATATTCTGTAGGTTCAGCTACAACACTTTGGTATGCCCACAAATCATCATGGGTTGAATGATCTTGCGTACTTCAGAGATGTATAAAGTGAGAGGAAAACCGTTACAACAGTTATAAATAGAATTAGAAAAATGACATTGCTTAAATAAAGTTAATCCTAATAAGATGGATGTAAATTTAAAGATAAAATCTATTCTGTCAAAACAAGCAGATGTTTTGCTGTGAAAATTCAGACAATCTCCTGTAATTTTATTTTGGGAAACAAAACAGGGAACTTCTTAGCTAGAAAACTGAGAAATCAACATATACAGAATAAGATATCTTGCATAATAGGTGAAGATCACAAAAAATACACACATCCAGATAGAATCGGAGACATATTTATGCAGTACTATAAAACACTATGGCCCTCATTCTATTATCGGCCGTAAATCGTCCGCAAAGCTGCGATTGCTTGCGGGGCTCCCATTACCTTGCAATTCAATTATACAGCGCCGCAAGGATATCCCCTTACGGCCGGCCGTATATCTTGCAACCGGCCGAAAGGTCAGAAATCTTTAAAAGCAAAAATAAATTCAAGACGGCAATGTAAAGCTCTGTAAATGCTAGGGATCATAATGGGGGACATGAGGATTAATAGCAACCCCCTCTCAAGCTTGCACATCAGCCCAAATCCGAGATTGCATTAACTGTTTATTTTCCGGCCGCAGCGTGGGCAGGTCTGAGCAGTGGCGTAGCTAGAGTAAACATCACCCGGGGCAGTCCGTTCAAATGTCACCCCAGTGACCTGCGACAGTGAGGCTAGCGGCACTTAGACTGCAATGTGCGCCGCAGGCGCTCATCGCAAGGCTTATGGGAGAGGCTTCAATGCCTCCCATGTCTGTCCCCTTCCTCCTCCTTTCAGAGGCCCACACTGCTCCCCCTGCCCCACTGATGCTCCCCCTGCCCCACTGATGCTCCCCCTGCCCCACTGCTCTGCCCCACTGATGCTCCCTCTGCCCCACTGATGCTCCCCCTGCCCCACTGATGCCCCCCCTGCCCCACTGATGCTCCCCCCTGCCCCACTGCTCTGCCCCACTGATGCTCCCTCTGCCCCACTGATGCTCCCCCTGCCCCACTGATGCTCCCCCTGCCCATGCTCCCCCTGCCCCACTGATGTTCTCTCTGCCCAACTGATGCTCCACCTGCCCCACTGATGCTCCCCCTGCCCCACTGCTCTGCCCCACTGATGCTCCCTCTGCCCCACTGATGCTCCCCCTTCCCCACTGATGCTTTCCCTGCCCCACTGATGCTCCCCCTGCCCCACTGATGCTCCCCCTGCCCCACCGATGCTCCCTCTGCCCCACTGATGCTCCCCCTGCCCCACTGATGCTCCCTCTGCCCCACTGATGCTCCCCCTGCCCATGCTCCCCCTGCCCCAGCGATGCTCCCCATGCCCCACTGATACTCCCCCTGCCCCACTGCTCTGCCCCACTGATGCTCCCTCTGCCCCACTGATGCTCCCCCTGCCCCACTGATGCTCCCCCTGCCCATGCTCCCCCTGCCCCACTGATGCTCCCTCTGCCCCACTGATGCTCCCCCTGCCCCACTGATGCTCCCCTTGCCCATGCTCCCCCTGCCACACTGATGCTCCCCCTGCCCCACTGATGCTCCCCCTGCCCCACTGATGCTCCCCCTGCCCATGCTCCCCCTGCCCCACTGATGCTCCCTCTGCCCCACTGATGCTCCCCCTGCCCCACTGATGCTCCCCCCCTGCCCCACTGATGCTCCCCCTGCCCCACTGATGCTCCCCCTGCCCATGCTCCCCCTGCCCCACTGATGCTCCCTCTGCCCCACTGATGCTCCCCCTGCCCCACTGATGCTCCCCCTCCCCCACTGCTCTGCCCCACTGATGCTCCCTCTGCCCCACTGATGCTCCCCCTGCCCCACTGCTCTGCCCCACTGATGCTCCCTCTGCCCCACTGATGCTCCCTCTGCCCCACTGATGCTCGTACCTGGTTCCAATCCTGCCAGCATCGCCGCACTCACCGTCTTCTCCTCTGCGCCGACCGTCCTCAAGCCAGAACTACTTCTTGGATCAAGCCGCGAATTGCGCAGGCGGGATGCGCATGCGCAATGCAAGGCTTGATCCAGAAAAATAGTTCCGGCCGGAGGATGGGAGCCACAGAGAGGGCTGAAAATTTTTGTTGGAGGTGACATAGTGTCACCCCTCCATATGCTGTCACCCGGGGCGGTCCGCCCCCCTTGCCCCCCCTTAGCTACGCCACTGGGTCTGAGGTGCTCCAAGCCCTCTGGACTTTTTCCACAGATATTTGACATAAATTTAAATAAAATTTATTTACGGATTTTAGTGTAGGGGAATGTTGTGCTATTTTTGCTAACACCTACAATCACTTTATAGTCTCCTCAGAGTGCAGGATGGCTTTATTATGGCTTTATAATGTGCTTAAATGTGTGCCTGCGGGACCTTTTTGCTGCAAGTAAGCTGCGGTTCGGTTTTAGCCTTGCAGAGAGGTTTCCCGGAGCAATTGAATAGCAACCAGGATTTTCTTGCGGCCGAAACTCTTGTGGCCGTTTAAGATCAACAACTTTCCTCCGGCGCGTGCGGCTGCAAGGGATAACAAGGCGCCGGCCGCAAGCCTTCCGGAATCCCCGGCCGGAAGGGAATAGAATAGGCAAATAGCTTGCGGCCGGTCCTTGCGGCCCCGCATCTCCTACGGCCGATAATAGAATGAGGCCCTATATAATTAAAAAAATTACACTGAAATTCCAGAAATTAAGAAAAGTGACATAGACTTGTTTCTCAGTAAACTAAAGTTTCCATCTATCGCTAAAGAAGACTTACAATTTATAAATAACGATTTTACCAAACTAGAAATTGAAGATGCAATAAACTCTTTAAAATCTAACAAGGCCCCTGGCACAGATGGTTTCAACCACTCATATTCCATATTGTTTCAAAAAGAAATAAGTCCATATATATGTAATATGCGTAATGAGATTAAAAATCTAGTTAAGGCGCCATCTGAGTTTGTAGAAGCCAAGATAATTAACATCTTAAAACCGGCCAAAGACCCTGAAGATCAAAAACGACTGTCCTATTTCTCTAATAAATACAGGTGCTAAACTGTACTCGAAAATGCTGGCAAATAGATTGATGGAGATAATTCCTAAATTGCTCCATGGCGATCAGTCAGGCTTCGTTAGAGGCAGACAGACGTCAGATAACACAAGACATTTGCAGGATCTAATGGCATACACTAAAAGAGTGAATATACGCATACTGACCCTGTCCCCACATTAACCCCTTGCTGCAGGGGTCCATAGGGACCCCCGCAGCCCCCCCCCCCCCCACATTAACCCCTTGCAGCGGGGGTCTCCGATCGGCACCAATCGTGACCCTGCTGCATTTAAAATTGTAAATTTCCTGCCTCCCGGGTCCTTAAAGGACCGTAAAGGTCCTGAAAGGACCCACGCTAAAAAATATTAACCCCTGCCGCGGGGGGTACTATAAGTACCCCCCCAGGCAACTAAAGTTAACCCCATCATTCATGGGGCTCTAAACAGACCTCAATAAGCCCTTAATTAACCCTGTCACTCATGGCAGTCAATACAGACCCCCATAAGCCTTTAATTAACCCTGTCACTCATGGGGGTCAATACACACCATCATAAGCCTTAATTAACCATATTAACCATATAACTCATGGGGCTATATACAGAGCCCCATGAGCACTTATATGAACCCTATAACTCATGGGGCTCTAAACAGAGCCCCATGAGACTATATTTACCCTCCTCTATTCTGGGGGTCCCATCGGGACCCCCAAACTGTCCCCTCATTAACAGTTTGGGGGTCCCGATACAGACTAAAATAAATTAAAAACCTTACCCACAGCAAGGGGGGACACCCAGGACCTCTGCAACACAGATTAAACCTCGATTACAGTCAAACTTACAAAGTTTAGCTACTCGAAAATCCCCTAAGCGAGAGAAAAATTGATGGAAAAAAACGAAAACAAGGCTACACGACCACTAAAGACGCAAAATACCACAAAGCAAATATGGCTTTTCCAAAAACCCGTACGACCTACAACATGCACCATTAGCAAGGATGCTGAATCATACAAACCCGCCTACCACATACACGTTCACCGCCATTTTACAACACTAACTTACAGAATGCGGAAGTACACAGCTACACTAACGGCTTCCCCTCGCACACGCAGCCTATTTACACTACACACTGCACACATTGCTGACACTTACACCTCAGCTCAACAACACTGCAAATCTACATTATATGCTGCAGGAACATCAAAACAGATTGTTAGCTCTTCAGCACATTCCTTGCTGCATATATTAATTACAAACAGGTAAAGTATATTAATTTATGATTTCATTAATTAATTAACATAAAAAAATATACACAAAACAAAAACAAATTAACACCACACTATCGCAAACAACCACAAACACCTTCACCGCGCCACCCACAAGGAGCGCCAACGGTGCTCATAGGACGCAAACTACACCAGGGGAGAGCCTTGCAATAAGCGACAAAACATGATCACTGCGGACCTTACAATAAGCGCAAAAGCGCCTATGATAACAACAAATACACCAACCCAGACGCTCGCAATGAGCGCCAAAGGTGCTCATTGCGACCCACGCGACGAGCACCAAAGGCGCTCAGCGCCAGCCTCGCAATGAGCACACCAGGATCTCAGACCACCAAAACACTTACTCTCTGTGGCAAACAACATTACCTGCCTTACAATTTTATTGCCGTCATTTTTTGACGGGCAAGTCGCTAGTATAAAATAATAAAAGAGCCCGAATAAAAAAGAACATAGCAAGCAATACATTTATTAAGGGTGCTTTGGACTCCCCGTCCATTAAAGATCCACATGATTCGATTGCTATTTCCCATATATGTAGATGGAATTTTATAAATCGAACTACGGTCTGGAGAGATATAGAGACTTTGCCATAAATGATATATTACAACTAGATTTAAAATCATTGAAAAATCTCTCAAAAGGTCTGATCTTGTTGATTACATTTTGGTTTAAAAATAGACTTAAAAGGAATTGGATCCATATGCCATCTTTAGCTGCCCCGGTTAATTTCCAAATTAATCTTAAGGAAAATAGGAGTAAACCTGACTTGATAAAGATCTATAGAATTAGCGAATTATTTGAAGGTGGATCTTTATTAACTCTACCAGAGATGCAAAATAAATATGGCGAGAGAAATATCTTTTGGTTAGCATATGCATCACTGGTAGAAATGATTAAAAACCGAGGTTACAATATTAGGAATATGGATAAAATTTTTGAATTAGAAGAACTGATGATGAAAGGAACTGACATTCATATACTCTCAAAAATAAGGAAAACTTTACTGTCAGATTTCAAGTTCTTTAAATCAAAGAGCATAAAAAAATGGGAACAGGAAGCTAATTTTACATTAGATGATAACTCCTGGTCTAAAACTTTTTGTTTAATAAAAAGATTAATCTATAAAGGTTGAATATCTGGAATTATTCTTTAAAATGACACATAGATGGTACTGGGTACCTGCATCATTGAGTAAACTTAAAATAGATTACTCCCCTATATGTTGGAAGGGTTGTGGACTAAATGGCACATCCATTCATGCGTGGTGGGAATGTGATAAGGTAAACATAACGTGGAAGATATGTTTTAAACATCTATCTGTGATGTTGAGTAAATAAATCCCATGTTCAGCTCAGCTAGTACTATTTCATCAAGGATTGGACCAGTTAGTCCCTCAGAAGAAACGTCTGATTTCACGCATTCTGCTTGTGATAAAATCACTCTTGATAAAATACTGTAACCATTTAGAAAACCCAACATGGAGTGAGATTTCAAATACAATAAGTTATAATAGAGAACTAATGAAAAATACCAACTTAAGGATCATGATAAATAAAAAAAAGTGTTCTCTAAATGGTATATATGGAACCTATATTGTAAAAATTCTATCAGTTTAAACCAAGCGGCTTAATTTATTCTGGAGGGAAAGTGTTTTGTTTGTTTTTTCTCTCCTTTTTCCTTTTCATGGTTAGTATCTGGAGTGCTGTCCGCTCTTCTCACTTCCGCGACAGATAATAAACTGAATAAGATAAGGTTTCCAATGGATGAATGTATGTTTTGAATGCATGTGGTAATTTATGGTGACATATGTATTTGTGTTGTATTTGGTATTATTTGGGTTTTTTTTGTATATGAATTGTTGAAAAAAAATGTATACAGAAAAAAGAACTTTTAATAATGCAGTATACAGTGTATGGACTGAAATATGTGTTTCTAACATTGATTTTATTACCTTACTCACAATATTTAATATAGCAAATGGTATCAGATCCAGACACTAGAGGAATATAGCATCACAACTGGTTCATATGAGATTTAGCTTTAGTTCCTCATTTGTCAGTATTAGACTCTCTCTTTTTCTTCTCTGTATATACAGTGTATAAGGGTGGTAATAAAGTCCTTTAAATGTTAATAACTTTGGTTGTACACATGACAAAGTAAATGGATTATAAAAGGTGCCCTGTCTTGTAACAACCATACATGCATTAACATGTTTTATGCCTTCGGTCGTTATTTTATTGTCTTTTGTTTCAGTTTTCTTTGTATTATTGTTAGTTATTCTATAAATAAATACATATATTAATGTAATATTTTAGCATAATGAAAATACTGCTATTCTACCTTTAATTTACTGTTTACCTTTTCTATTGTTTCTCTATGTTATAGATATATTTATAGTATAGCTTATGTCTGTAGTATCTCTGTATTTTGATTTGTAAAAATAAAACTGAACATTGGCCTTGACTTGAACCACACCGAAATTCTGGTTCGTTTTTTTCCAAGCAAATGTCCTGTTTTCCTATATTTTAACTTAAATGGAGCACAGAATCAAGCTTCAAATTCAGCCCTATATACTAGTAACACTAGAAAAAGCAATTCAGAAAACATAAAGTTTAATGGTAACCCACATTTTTATTAATACACAATTTAATTATCCTGCCATTTCGTATGAACAAAATGTTGGAAGGATTGACAAATAGTGTTATGCAAAATATACACTGGTAAAAATACTAAAAGAAAATATTATTTCATATATTTTTTAAATGTATTTTTTATTGTTATTGTAATTCAATGTGGTATTTTTGGAGAAAAAAATATAAGATAAATAAGATCATATGTATACAGATTGTTAATGAAGTAATTGAGGGACTTGGTATCGTGAGAGCTATCATTGAGGGCAATTTAACATTTCTTTTTTAATTGATTGGTAGTTCATTTTAACTAATTTTAATCACAAAATGGCTTCTTTATATTGCAAGTTATTTGGTATCTAGAATAAGCTTGCACTTTACAAACCACACTAACAATTTTTTACAAGATACACAGGTAGAGCCGCAATTCCTATTTAATTCTATAAAGTCACTTTTTTAAGTGGAGGAGATATACCCAAAAGTTGGTGGCACGACTTCATCGCTCCTGACTAAAGCGAGCCCACGCTTATGCGCGCACGCATGCGCTACAGACAAAAGGAGCTTGTTTTGCCTGGAGCGCATGTGTGTGAGCGCATGCGTCACCGCGCTTTAATCAGGCGCGATGAAGTCGGGGTGCCCCAAAAATTAGTAATCAGGATTGTAGATTAAAATAGAACCTGGAGAGAAAGCCTGCTCTTAGTGCATTCACCCCACATGATTGTACCACATTACAGTATCACATAATGTATTTACAGTGACCTGAGAATGGCAAAAGGTTAGCCTTCATGTATCAATGGAAAAGGTAACTGAGATGCATCATGGAAATACAATTGATAGCCTCAAATTCACTTATATTATATTAAATAATAGGGTGGTATTGTATTTTAATAATACATTTTGATCAAAACTGTATATATTTATTGTGTCAATTGTACAGATATCTAATGTTAGTTATCAATACATGAATGCATTAAAAAACATGCTTTTTTAGCTGTTTATGGAAATCTTTATTTGACAGTAATGGTGACATTAACTTTTGTGAGAGTACAGTGAGACTTCATATCAATGCCACTGCGACTGAGCATTGGTTTATTTAGAACAGGTAGTATGGATACATGGACATCCATTATGTTGCAGACCATTATTTCACAACAAAGGTATAGTTTACTATCACTGTTTAAGGAATAAGTGCAGGAGCTGCTAGGAATGTTCTCTCCAAGATAAGAACGATATATGATGTCACCTTTAGGGTCACTAGATATGGGAATCTGTGGAATGTTGGTCACACGTGGACAATCTAGGTCCTGTTTTGTTAGCACTGAAATGGTTTTCCCCTGAAGATGGGGAGGAGTTTCACAAAGAATGTCAGGAACGTTGCTGAAGTCATGGTTCTCCTTTATCCATTTCACAAGATATGTCAATGTACATTCACATGACCAAGGATTATTGTGGAGAACCAGAGATTTCAGATTGTAAAGTGGATCAAGGACACCTTTTGGTAGCATTGTCAGCTTGTTATAATAGAGAATGATGGTGCTCAGATTGCTCATATTGTTAAATAAATTGCTACCAAGATAACTTATATTGTTGTTTTCAAGGTACAAGTGTGTAAGGGAGTTGAGGCCATAAAAGGCTTTGTTTTGGAGCTTCTCAATCTGGTTGTTTGCTAACACTATTTTTTTAAGATTGACTAGCTTGGAAAATATGCCATCAGGAATGTCATGCAACAGGTTCCCACGCAATGACAGAGTGACTAAATGGGGCAATCCATCAAAAATCCCAACAGGAAGAGCTTCTATATGGTTTCTATCTAAATATAATATAGTGAGATTAGAGAAAGCAAAATCACTAGGCAATATAGTTTTTATGTAGTTGCCTATAAGACTTAATTTCTTTAGGGAAATTAATTGATGGAAAATAGAAAAAGGGATACTGGTTAATTTATTCCAGCTCAAAGAAAGTTCAGTAAGTTCTTCAAGATTATCAAATGTGCCAAGGTCAAGTTGAAATATTTTGTTGTTGCTTAATTTGAGAACTTTAAGTTTAAGTAGATGTTTGAAAAGTCCATTAGACAATGCTGAAATTTGATTGGAATCAAGGTTGAGTTCTTGTAGGTTCTCCAAATTATTAAACACATTGTCGCATATGGAGGAGATGTTGTTTCCTTGTAATGTTAGAATTTCTAATTTATGAGTATTTTCAAAGAGCCCACACGTGAGTGTCATAATTTTGTTGTACGTGATAGTGAGTTTCTTAAGTTCTTTCAATTCAACAAATAATCCATCGTTTAACTTCAATAATGGGTTGCCTGTAATTTCAAGGTCGGTAAGATGAGGGAGCCAGTGAAATGCCTTCAGCTCTATAGTTTTTATCTCATTGTTCACAAAAAACAATTTTTTTAAGTACTTGTTTGTGATAAAAGTTACGTTCTCCACTATGCTTATAGAAGTTTCCAAAAACATGAGTTCAATGGCATTATCTGGGATATCACGAGGAATGTTTTCAATTGTTTCTTTGGTACAGAAAACCTTTACTTCATTGAAGCAATCACATGTAGATGGGCAGCTCCAAGCAAACCAAGTGTGAATCGTAATCCAGCCACAAAGGAGAATAACTCTCAGCAATGTCGCCCTTAACTGGAAAATAAAACAGGATGATCATTTTAGATAAACTTCTTTGATTTTTTTCACTACGTAACAAAAGTAATATACTGTACCTGGTTCGCGCAGATAATATAGCTTACATTTCAGAGCATTTCTTGTCATTGTTTCACATATAAGTAATACATTTTAATGTTTACATATGAATCTAAACAACTAAATAACTAAGCTAGATATTAAATAAAAATAAAATAAAAAGCAAAACAAAAAAATAAAATAATCAAAACAATTGCATTTTTTGTTTTTATATGCAATTATTTTTACTGCGGGATCCATTCTTTTGATTCTCAGCTGATTCTGTCTGTTACTTCTAGTACTCCAATTAAAAGCACTGGACATTTTAGATGCCACATTCCCATTCTGCAGAAAGACAATTCCTGTGCATTTGAAGTCTCCTCCCACCTCAGAAATCTGATCAGCAGAAACCAGAATGGTAGATTACAAAGCATATAAAAGGTAATCTATTTTTTTCTTTTACATTCTAAAAATGTTTATCCTATTTGTAATTGTAAGTATCCAAAGAAATTTCACATATAGGACGACAATGGATCTTTAAACGACTTTTTGTAGACACCTTCAAAACAGAGCACTATAAAGTGATAAGTGGGTAGGTGGGCACGAGTGAAGGTGATGCAAGTTCAGTTTAAAATTAACTTCACACAATTCCAACAGGATATTTTTTATTTTTAGCTGTTTTCTCAATCAGAATTATATATATGCCTTGTTCTGGAGACAATATCATCGATTAAAGATGGGCAATGTCAGTCAGTGCACCCTGGCTAGGAGCTCTGTATTGTGCAATCACTTATTGCCTCGGTCATTCCGATTAACTCACATTGCATAACAGAGAAAACTTCAGATTCTAGCTTTTAGTGCAGATGTGGCCCAACCTTGTCTAATTCACTAAACTTTGCAGGTGGTGAGAAATAATTATCAGAAGGCTGCAATGTCTCTTTCATTCAAGTATTAATGATCACATCCCATCATGATTCTTTGAGACCCCTGCTTAGTGAATCTACACCATGATCTTAAGAAACACTTACATTTATAAAAAGCTTAATCAGTGTCAAAGAAAATAGTGCAACTTTCTTTATGATATATGACAATAAAACTTTTAAAAAAGCCATGAAATTTCACATAGTATAGTGAGGCAAATATTTTTAGAATGTAAAAAAACGACCAGCCTTATTAAATTGATATTCGGACAATTCTAAATGGCTTTTTATAAGCACATAGCCTATTTGTTTTACAAAAGTGTTTAGTTAGTGAATTTCTATCCAAAAGTAAGGTCTTCACTAACTAAACACTTCTGTAAAAAATATGCTCTGTGCTAATATAGAGCCCTATTCAATTGGCTGAATCAAAATTTAATAAGGCTGTATATCTACAAGGTTTATTTAATGAATTCTGAACTCATGTACACTGCTTTGAACTATCATGTAGAGCAGTCAAAACCAAGTACAACATGTGTAATAATGTTTTCATTTGAAGCGATTTCCATTGTTTTACAAGGCAACTCTATATTTACTTTGAGTCTTTGAGTCTTAGCCCGAGTCAGCTGTTCCACACTATTTATTGAGTTTATGGGGTCCTCAAGGGACCATAAAACACAGTCTAAATGTTTGTAGAGTGTTTATATAAAATATATAGCAATTTCACAAATTGTTTTTTTTAATTTTGGTTTAAGGGTTCTGATGTTGAAAAGCAGTATTGTTGAGATCCATGTGATTTGAACTATTATATGCAATTACACTGCAGTGGAAGCATCCTTTTCTTTGTTTATTGTATGTTTGCATTTCTTAGTACAAGTGCTTTCAGTAGATTGAAATGGAAGAGTGAGGAAGAAAATAAAGAAACACAGTGCAGGTGGTTCAACAGCTTTTTTAATTGTATCCCCTTTTATTCATATGTATTGACCCTTATACATTAAAATCTCATTCTTTAGAAGAACTAGATTGAAAACAAAATTAAATATGGGGTAATGACGCAGTCATTGATGTGGTTGTTAAAATAAGTTGTCACACAGGAGTGCATCTTGAACACAGATAAGATTCTAGAGTTTTAAGTAGAATTTAACTGCAACCCAAAGTTAATTCAAGGTTATCTATCAGGTGACAAAATAGGGCAACAAACAAAGCAATAATTGCCCTCACTACAGCATATTTGAATATTATATTTATTAAATTAAGGGCTTCGTTTTTACTTTCTAAAACAATACTCATGATCAAATAAAATGAGAGGTTCTGATGTTTAACTAGTAAAGTGAATTTTCTTTATTTTCTAATTACTGACTGATTTTAGCAACACTAAAACATCATCACTGCGTACACTTAAATATGTTAAGATATGTAAAATAAGACATATCAAACTTTTTAAAAAATTTGTACAAAAAATGCATGAGAGCAAAAAGTAAAATAATATGTATAGTAATGGCCAGATTATGGATATGTACTATAGTATAAACCAACTGATTATTTCTATTCCTAGCTTAAATTCTGAATTAATAACAAGACACCTCATATAGATATAAACACAAAGTAGTAGCTAATATAAAATATTAAAGGAACATAAAATGCAAGAGCAAACTAAAAAATTGTAAAAAGTTATTCTTTTGCATGAAAATATTTATTAGAACTTAAGCTTTATTGGACCTAACAGGGAATGTCTGTCTGCACACACAACACACCGGTGTATTTACACTTTAGGCATCATTAAATTCCACAAATTCCAAAAATAAGGGAGCCCGCAGAAGTTATGAATATTAAATTAGCCTCTTTTAGCTACCTGCAAACGATCTGCGGGTTACAGGCTGAAAAACAACTGCGGTTGCCAAAATTGTAACTCTGACCCAGCTAAGCCTTTGATCTTTCAAGCTTGTAAATGTTTCAATCGCAAATCTCTATTAAATTGCTACAATTCCCCAAAGCTGCACTTGCTTTCAAACCCGCAAATGGAAAATGGAGCCAAAAACCCTAAGGGTACTAGAGAGGACTCGCAAAGGGGTTAAACACCTGCTCGTAGCAATGTAAAAGCAAATATAAACACACTACTGCATTTCAAAATACAGGAAAGCGATGAAAGATATATCGCAAGTTTTATGGATTTACGTTCGCAAATTGGACTTCAAAACTGTAACTGATTGTGGTTTAAACGCCATGTTTTACTAACGTCATGATGACGGTCTCTTTTTCTATTGGCTGTTTCTACATCGGTAGTTACTGGCTTGCGGATTTGATCATGATCTTGCCCTGAAATGCTACATATGAAAGCATGGTTATTCTAATTTAATCACACTATAACTGTGGCAGATTTCAGAATTTAATGAGGCCCTTTGTTGACAGACTTAGCTATATGCTTGCTCAAAGCCTAATGAGGGTAAATCCATAAAGACAATTAAACATTCAATGCAGTATGTTCTGTAAAAAAGGCTACAATAAGATATAAGTTCATAAACAATTCTATGAATTGCAAGGCTTCATTGACTTATAAAAAGTAAAAATATAAGAATAAAAATGATTTCATATATGTTTATTCAGCTCTTGTCAAACATGTGATTAGCAGATCCTTATTTATGTAATTAATAGTGAGTTTTTTTATCATCATATAAACTATATTAAACCCTTTTTTTAGATATATAAGCTAATTATTCTGTATCTACTTTGCTTATGTCTAATCCATCTAATGATATTTTATTTTTGTCTCACTGGTACCCTAATTCCACTACATCTCACTACACTTTGTGTCTGTCCACTACAACGTGTTACTCTTGTTCTATTTTTTTGTTTGTTTGTTTTTTTACAATGTTATGTGCTAACACCACTCTCCAGGGCTATGATGCTAAAAAGGAAGGAGGGCTGGGTATGGAGAAGTGTTGCGTAGCCTCTTTTCCTGCAAGCCTACCATAACAATGTTATCCACTCATAAGGTTTAATTTCTACCTCAATAACTGACCCAAATGTTCTACCTGAGCTCCTTTGCTGTGTTTCCTCCTCATATATATATTATTTTTGATGTTGTTTATATTCATTACATCCAATATTCTCCTCCCTGACCTCCCATCGTCTTCATATATATATATATATCTTTTTTTATACACGTGTGTATGTCCATTGTACCCAATGCCTTCAATTGCCTGTCTCCATACACTTCTACCTTGTATTTCTATAGAATTCCTTACATTATGGGATTACCTTCATTACTCACTTTGCAATGCCTTCTTATAATAACTTTGCTTTACTTGCATCATATATTTATACCTTCCACAACACTCTTATGGTTTACCCTCATCATCCCCTTTACAATACTCCTATATATTTTCCATTCCTGTTTTTCTTCCCTTGTTGCCACCACTGTACTTCTCTGTTCCTCCTCACAATGCCTTCAGTTCCTTTCCCCCCCAATACCGTTCCACACTTTGTCTTTCCCAATACCATTTCCTTTCTTACCCTCCCACTCCATCACTTTGTTCTCCCCATATGCCCCATGCAGCTACTGCGTAATCATTTAGCCAAAGTCTAAGAGAAATCTAGAGCATCCTAAAAGAAATCTAACCAGTGATATCCAGACAATGATTGTAAAAAATAAATATTACCAGTAAATATGTTTTAAATGAAGATATAAGTGATATAGGCTTACCATTGTTGATCCAGAGTCAGACTACAAGTGAGTGTCTTTACCAAGCCCTTAAATACTGAGGGCCCTATTAAATTCCAGCCTCGTAAATAAGAGGCTTCTACTTAAGCCCTACGTACTGCAAAGTTTCTCTAACTTACAATGCTATTAAATTAGCCCTGCTGCGAGCAACGTGTGAGCTACGCAGCAGGGCCGTACGTATCTACACTGCGTAAATGTACATGAGGAGTGACAGCCTGCGAGATGATATCGCAGGCTCCCACTCCTCATCAAGTGCTGCGGGGGTCCTAAAAGGGACCTCCGCGGCAGTCCCCCACATAAGCATTGCCGTGGGGGGTACTCCAAACCCCCCCCAGGCACCTAAAATGAACCCCCCCTCAATGCGGGGGTCCCTGTCGGGACCCCCGAAGTGTCCTCACATGAACACCTTGCTGCAGGGGTCCATAGGAACCCCCGCAGCCCCCACACATTAACCCCTTGCAGCGGGGGTCCCCGATCGGCACTGATCAGGCCCCCGCTGCATTTAAAACTTTTAAATTCCCCGCCGCGGCTCCTTAAAGGGGCCGCGGCACACTATTAGCCAATCCCGGCCGCGGCACTTAAAATTAACCCCCCTCTATGCTGGGGGTCCCCATCGGGACCCCCGAAGTGTCCCCACATAAACCCATTGCAGGGGGGGTCCCCGATCTGCATAGATCAGGCCCCCCGCTGCATTTAAAACTTTTAAATTCCCCGCCGCGGCTCCTTAAAGGGACCGCGGCACACTATTAGCCAATCCCGGCCGCGGCACTTAAAATTAACCCCCCTCTATGCTGGGGGTCCCCATCGGGACCCCCGAAGTGTCCCCATATAAACCCCCTGCAGCGGGGGGCCCCGATCGGCACCGATCGTGACCCTGCTGCAATTCAATTTTAAATTTCCCGCCTCGCGGGTCCTCAAAGGACCGTAAAGGTCCTGAAAGGTCTCGCACTAAAAATAATAACCCCAGGCAACTATAATTACCCCATTAACTCATGATGGTCAATCCAGACCACCATAAGGCCTAAATTAACCCATTAACTTATGGTGGTCAATCCAGACCACCATAAGGCCTAAATTAACCCATTAACTCATGGTGGTCAATACAGACCACCATAAGACCTAAATTAACCCATTAACTCATGATGGTCAATCCAGACCACCATAAGGCCTAAATTAACCCATTAACTCATGGTGGTCAATCCAGACCACCATAAGGCCTAAATTAACCCATTAACTCATGGTGGTCAATACAGACCACCATAAGACCTAAATTAACCCATTAACTCATGATGGTCAATACAGACCACCATAAGGCTCTATTTAACCCCATCAGTCCCATAAGGGTATATTATTACCATTATGGGCCTGTTACAACCCAACATTAACCACATAAGTGCCATGATGGTCCTCAAGGACCATCATGACACTAACTACAAACACTACACTATAACCCCCAATAAACCATTTAATCTAAACTAACCCCCCTCTACACTAATCTATTAACACTTACACTACCTACCTACACTACCTACCCCCTAATAAACCTCCCCAACACTCTAATTACAAAAAACAAAAAACCTACAGTACAAAAAACAAAAAAACCTACAGTACAGAAAACAAAAAAAAATTACACACCTGAAAAGGAAAGACAGATAAACACAATACAATAATACATATAATACATTACATACATTACATACAATACATGACATTACATATAATATATTAAATATAATATATTAAATATAATATATTACATATAATACATTACATACATTACATACAATACATGACATTACATATAATATATTAAATATAATATATTAAATATAATATATTACATATAATACATTACATACATTACATACAATACATGACATTACATATAATATATTAAATATAATATATTAAATATAATATATTACATATAATACATTACATACATTACATACAATACATGACATTACATATAATATATTAAATATAATATATTAAATATAATATATTACATATAATACATTACATACATTACATACAATACATGACATTACATATAATATATTAAATATAATATATTAAATATAATATATTACATATAATACATTACATACATTACATACAATACATGACATTACATATAATATATTAAATATAATATATTACATATAATATATTACATATAGTCCTAATCAAATACCCCCTATCTATCTAACATACAATCTATTTAATTTAAAATAAATCCTAACTATATCAAATACATCCCCCTATCTATCTAATATACAAAAAATCCTAACTACATACACAGACCCTTATTCTAAAATAAAATAAAATAATTACAGTCCTAACTACATACACAGACCCTAATTCTAAGCTAAAATCAATAAATTAAGACCACTTACCTTTAAGATGTTGCTTCAGATCACTAACCTATGGGTCAAACAAAAAAAAAAATTAGTACAAAACATTAACATCAAATAAATAAACATTATATACATTCTACATATTCAACTCACCTTTACAGCATGTCCAGTCACTGTTAAGCTCTTCCGGCGCGGCCCTGTTAAAAAAAAAAAACACAATACATGAATACATGAATACAATATATAAACAATAAATAAAATACACAAATAAACATCTAAATATACATTTAACTTACCTCCCCGCGATGTCCCCGGCCTTCTCTCCTTCAGCCCCGGCTGGGCCGCGGAACCATCCGCGCTATAAAAAAAAAAAAAAAAAAAAACTAACGGAGGTCTGCACTGGCAGACCCCCCCGACGCTACTGAACCTCCCGGAGTCGTTTCCGGGAGGAAATTGGCATTGTCGGCTTGTGATTGGCTGAAAAAGCTGTCAGCCAATCAAAAGTCGTCAATGTAGGAGCCAATCAGGATGCGCAGATGTCTTCTACCAATCACTCCGTGGGGGTGTATCCCATAGTGATTGGCTGAAGGCATCTGAGCGTTGTGATTGGTTCCCATAAAGATAGACAAGTGTTTTAGCCAATCAGGGTGGGATATTGGGGTGTATCCCATCCTGATTGGCTCACACATTGACGACTTTTGATTGGCTGAAATTGATAGACAGCTTTTTCAGCCAATCACAAGCCGCCAATGCCAATTTCCTCCCGGAAACGACTCCGGGAGGTTCAGTAGCGTCGGGGAGGTCTGCCAGTGCAGACCTCCGTTAGTTTTTTTTCTTTTTTTTTTTTAGAGCGCGGATGGTTCCGCGGCCCAGCCGGGGCTGAAGGAGAGAAGGCCGGGGACATCGCGGGGAGGTAAGTTAAATGTATATTTAGATGTTTATTTGTGTATTTTATTTATTGTTTATATATTGTATTCATGTATTCATGTATTGTGTTTTTTTTTTTTAACAGGGCCGCGCCGGAAGAGCTTAACAGTGACTGGACATGCTGTAAAGGTGAGTTGAATATGTAGAATGTATATAATGTTTATTTATTTGATGTTAATGTTTTGTACTAATTTTTTTTTTTGTTTGACCCATAGGTTAGTGATCTGAAGCAACATCTTAAAGGTAAGTGGTCTTAATTTATTGATTTTAGCTTAGAATTAGGGTCTGTGTATGTAGTTAGGACTGTAATTATTTTATTTTATTTTAGAATAAGGGTCTGTGTATGTAGTTAGGATTTTTTGTATATTAGATAGATAGGGGGATGTATTTGATATAGTTAGGATTTATTTTAAATTAAATAGATTGTATGTTAGATAGATAGGGGGTATTTGATTAGGACTATATGTAATATATTATATGTAATATATTATATTTAATATATTATATTTAATATATTATATGTAATGTCATGTATTGTATGTAATGTATGTAATGTATTATATGTAATATATTATATTTAATATATTATATTTAATATATTATATGTAATGTCATGTATTGTATGTAATGTATGTAATGTATTATATGTAATATATTATATTTAATATATTATATTTAATATATTATATGTAATGTCATGTATTGTATGTAATGTATGTAATGTATTATATGTATTATTGTATTGTGTTTATCTGTCTTTCCTTTTCAGGTGTGTAATTTTTTTTTGTTTTCTGTACTGTAGGTTTTTTTGTTTTTTGTACTGTAGGTTTTTTGTTTTTTGTAATTAGAGTGTTGGGGAGGTTTATTAGGGGGTAGGTAGTGTAGGTAGGTAGTGTAAGTGTTAATAGATTAGTGTAGAGGGGGGTTAGTTTAGATTAAATGGTTTATTGGGGGTTATAGTGTAGTGTTTGTAGTTAGTGTCATGATGGTCCTTGAGGACCATCATGGCACTTATGTGGTTAATGTTGGGTTGTAACAGGCCCATAATGGTAATAATATACCCTTATGGGACTGATGGGGTTAAATAGAGCCTTATGCTGGTCTGTATTGACCATCATGAGTTAATGGGTTAATTTAGGCCTTATGCTGGTCTGTATTGACCATCATGAGTTAATGGGTTAATTTAGGCCTTATGCTGGTCTGTATTGACCATCATGAGTTAATGGGTTAATTTAGGCCTTATGCTGGTCTGTATTGACCATCATGAGTTAATGGGTTAATTTAGGCCTTATGGTGGTCTGGATTGACCACCATGAGTTAATGGGTTAATTTAGGCCTTATGGTGGTCTGGATTGACCATCATGAGTTAATGGGTTAATTTAGGCCTTATGCTGGTCTGTATTGACCATCATGAGTTAATGGGTTAATTTAGGCCTTATGCTGGTCTGTATTGACCATCATGAGTTAATGGGTTAATTTAGGCCTTATGCTGGTCTGTATTGACCATCATGAGTTAATGGGTTAATTTAGGCCTTATGCTGGTCTGTATTGACCATCATGAGTTAATGGGTTAATTTAGGCCTTATGCTGGTCTGTATTGACCATCATGAGTTAATGGGTTAATTTAGGCCTTATGCTGGTCTGTATTGACCATCATGAGTTAATGGGTTAATTTAGGCCTTATGGTGGTCTGGATTGACCATCATGAGTTAATGGGTTAATTTAGGTCTTATGGTGGTCTGGATTGACCATCATGAGTTAATGGGTTAATTTAGGCCTTATGGTGGTCTGGATTGACCACCATGAGTTAATGGGTTAATTTAGGCCTTATGGTGGTCTGGATTGACCATCATGAGTTAATGGGGTAATTATAGTTGCCTGGGGTTATTATTTTTAGTGCGAGTCCTTTCAGGACCTTTACGGTCCTTTGAGGACCCGCGAGGCGGGAAATTTAAAATTGAATTGCAGCAGGGTCACGATCGGTGCCGATCGGGGCCCCCCGCTGCAGGGGGTTTATATGGGGACACTTCGGGGGTCCCGATGGGGACCCCCAGCATAGAGGGGGGTTAATTTTAAGTGCCGCGGCCGGGATTGGCTAATAGTGTGCCGCGGTCCCTTTAAGGAGCCGCGGCGGGGAATTTAAAAGTTTTAAATGCAGCGGGGGGCCTGATCTTTGCAGATCGGGGACCCCCCCTGCAATGGGTTTATGTGGGGACACTTCGGGGGTCCCGATGGGGACCCCCAGCATAGAGGGGGGTTAATTTTAAGTGCCGCGGCCGGGATTGGCTAATAGTGTGCCGCGGTCCCTTTAAGGAGCCGCGGCGGGGAATTTAAAAGTTTTAAATGCAGCGGGGGGCCTGATCTATGCAGATCGGGGACCCCCCCTGCAATGGGTTTATGTGGGGACACTTCGGGGGTCCCGATGGGGACCCCCAGCATAGAGGGGGGTTAATTTTAAGTGCCGCGGCCGGGATTGGCTAATAGTGTGCCGCGGTCCCTTTAAGGAGCCGCGGCGGGGAATTTAAAAGTTTTAAATGCAGCGGGGGGCCTGATCTATGCAGATCGGGGACCCCCCCTGCAATGGGTTTATGTGGGGACACTTCGGGGGTCCCGATGGGGACCCCCAGCATAGAGGGGGGTTAATTTTAAGTGCCGCGGCCGGGATTGGCTAATAGTGTGCCGCGGTCCCTTTAAGGAGCCGCGGCGGGGAATTTAAAAGTTTTAAATGCAGCGGGGGGCCTGATCTATGCAGATCGGGGACCCCCGCTGCAAGGGGTTAATGTGGGGGTGCTGCAGGGGTCCTGATAGAGACCCCTGCAGCATGGGGATGTGTATAGGGTGCAGGGGGGAGCCTCACGCTGCTGTCTCGGGCTGTTCCGAGGCAGCACGTAGAGGCTTTCGGATCCCTTGCGTGGACTTTTTGTCCACGTAGGGATTCTTACGATATGCGAGACTCGTGCATAGATTTAAGGCTACGTAGCTCTCTCGGAGCCTATTCTCGGCCATTTTCTCGCAGTCATATCGTAAAGCAGGCTGCGAGAGATTCGGTTCTCGCAAACAGCAGGAAAACTGCCTTTTGCGAGCACCGAGAGAACTACGAGGGAGAATTTAATAGGGCCCTGAATGTTTATTACAGCTATGTGCACAACACTATTGTTTTAAGCAGGATCTGATCAAGCAGTTTTCTTCTGGTGGGGTGACAGAACAGATAGAGGTCATGGGATTTCCCTTTTTATTGAACACTAAAACTTTTCTTGACATTTTCTATGATATAGAGAAGGTCTTAAGAGATCCCCCCCAAAAAAACTTAATTGTTTTGTTTTTCTACTTTTAAAGCTATGCTAATTCAGTAATCTTGGGGTAACAAATTACAAACTCCTGGGGTTCTGTCACATTAGTTTGTGTATTTGTGTGTGATTGTGTATGTGTATGTGCATGATAAGAGAAACATTGTCTAAGTTACAGATAGCACATCTAAATTTTCTTTGTCATAAGCCTTAAGATAAACCACATTACATTGTTTGTGGTGACAGGACAAGACAATTTAATATATTTATCAATTATGCAATAACTTGCATTTTTATGCTATATCTATTTTTACTTTTCATGTACTTAGTCCAAGCAATAAAATATATTTTTTAAATAACAGATAAAAATGTTCTTTTAAAAATTGGATCAGGTAAACTAGGAGATCGTCTCAATCTGCCCACTGTACACCACACTTGCAACATATGCATGGATGGGAGCCACATCTGCTGAATCACTGATCAACAATAAAGAGCAAGCATTATGAGTGCTCCACTCATACAGAAGCAGAAGACTCTCCTTGGCAAAACACTCCCCTTTAAAGGGATTGCTCAGACAGCTAGCTTGAGCAGAAATGAGTTGATGGTCTCTTGAATAGATCCTGTGGATGAATACTAAATGTTTGTGATATAATCTGTCCTGATCTATTCAGTGTCCAGTCCATACAATTTCAGGCTTTTATCGAGTTCTTGAATATTGCTAGGAGGTCCAATAGTCCATAATTAGTGAGTCCCACTTGTCAGAGATTGTCACTACTTAAAAAAAAAGAAACATGTTCCCAACACACACACATACTACACCTTAAGTTTTATACTGTCTGTATCACATATATAGTTGTGAGCGTACGAGTTGTTGCTAACGCTGCGGGCTCGCGTAGCGAGCCCGCGGCCCTCGCGAAGCGAGGGCCGCGACTCGCGCAGCGAGCCGAGGCCCTCGCAAAGCGAGGGCACTGCCCGAGGGTCTCAGTTGCTGGCATGGAGCGCCGTAGGCGCTCCATGCCAGCACCTGAGGACCTCGCAAAGCGAGGGCCGCAGTTGCTGGCATGGAGCGCCGAAGGCGCTCCTTGCCAGCAACTGCGACCCTCGCAAACTTCACGTCGCAACCCAAACAGTACGACACACACATTACGACACTCGCAAACAACATACGACACACGTTCACACACATTACGGACTCGCAACACTCGGACGCAACTCGCGAACATTACAAAATGTAAAACACAATACATACACACACCACATACATAAAAAACTTACCTACACCAAGAGGGAGCACCCAGCACCTCAAAAATACAACTTACACCTCGATTTTACTTCAAATAAAACAGTTTAGAGAATTAAAAAAAAACGAAGCGAGAGAAAAAATAGCCGCCGAACAAAACGAAAACGAGGCTACAGCACTCTAAACTCGCAAAACACCACAAGAAACTCGCAAAACACCACAAAACACCTACGGATATTCCGATACAAACGTATAACACACATTACTCGCCATTTGACGCCAATGCGGAAGTACACGACAACGGTTTGGGCTCGCGCACGCACAGTGTTACACTGCACACATTCAGCACGCTTACACAGCAGATCCACACCACTAATGCTGCAGCAACATCAAAACACATTCACAGCTCTTCCACACAATGCTTTAAAATAGGTAAAGTATATTCATTTATTAATGTATTATATATTTCATTATTACACACTAAACAGCATTAGCTACCTTACAATTTCATTGCCGTCATTTTTTGACACGCAATTCGCTAGTCCATTAATAAAGTTGTGTTAGAATTTTATGTTTACTTTTTAGATGCTATTTTATATTTAATTGTTTCTGTTCTGGTAAATAATATGATGGATTCACGTCTGGATATTTGTTGTAAGAAATAAATGTGCAAATGTTTTACCAACATGGATATTATTTTATTTACCCTGGGGTCTTGAGCTTCGGCTCATAAGGAGGAAAGACATGTTTAACGTAAGGAATTGCATGCATTTAATGTTCAAAGTGATCCTATGTATAATATATCCAGTGGTAATGCTTTGTAAGAATTTGTTATGTGTTTCATTTCATTTCAGTATCAGCAGTAAGAGAGTATTTCTGATTTTAATTTAGTTTTCAATATTTTTAAATACCATAAAGTTTTTATTTTTATTTTTGCAGCAGCTTTTGTTTTTGAATATATGGAACTATATTTCCGAGACTCATATTACTATCAGTATAATTCTATTTTTAATAAGTATGATGCACACAGAGCAGTACATTGTGCTCTGGAAAGATGATTGTGAAATCCCAAGTATATTTGATATATGTTTGTATAAATGGTCTCATTCTTGAGAAACAGCCACCAGCGAACCCAGAGAGGTAAAATATAGGATATGATACAGTATATACCCTACTGTTAGGGCAGAAAACATACTGCCAGGGATAAGAGTGGATTTTCCAATCACTCTTCCTTACAGCACCTTCTGAAGTCCTGATTTGAGTAACTCTGGAGACAAAGTAACCACAATTGAAGGTAGCATCAACGTGTCTCAATTATTACATGCAAGTCTTGGTATTATGTAGGCCATAATACCACCCATTGAGTACATCATTTTGTATATGTTCAAAACTGCACACACCTCAGTTATCTTGCAGAGTGAGCAAAGATCACAGGCCATAAGATACAAGCAGTTAGTTAATCATAAATATTTTACCTTGAGATTCTTATTCAAAGAAAGTAAATAGCAAATGCAAAACTGATCAATTCTAGTGCAACAAACATTCCATAATAGTCATTTGTGCAAGGCATTTGTAAGTTAACCTATTATATACCAACACAGACAATCTGGAGTTGGACCAGTGGTTAAAATACCTCAAGCATTTGAAGCATTTGTAAATTTTCCAACCTGCTATAGTTATGTTTGCAAATTCAAACAAGCTAAATGGAAAAAATAATAATAATCCTATGCCATGAAACCCTACTCAATAGTGTTTCTCTCCTTAACCTGTTTCTCCAGACCAAATAGATTCATTGTACTAGGGATTTAACATGTGACTCTGAATAAAGCCCACTGGTGGAGGTTCTGAATTAACTTGACAATACCCGAACAGAAGTTCCATAACACCCTACAAATTGGCCATACAGTCAGCTACTATTGTTATTGTGGGACAGGTTTGAAAAGCTGTGGACCTGCTTGCGAAATGGAACAACTGGGCTGAGTAAGGGAGGCTAATACTTAAAATGGTGCATGGTCTAAAGGACAGAACTTGTAAAGAAAGACTTCATGACCTTTACATATACAGATTAGAAAACAGATGGTATGGGTGATTGTATTGATGGAAGAAGCTTCATAAAAAATGGAATACAAATACATGATTTGAAGTTACAGGGTGGAAGATTTAGGGCCAATGTGCAAAAGTACTAATTTATAAAATTATATTAGTAATGGAACAGGACTAAAAGAATTCAAGCATGCCTTAAAATGTATAAGGCTATGTTAAGGATTTTTTAAGCCATTTTTTTTAGGTAAATAGTAAACACAAACATATAAGTAAGAAAAATATGAGACACATTTACAATGAATGCAAACATCACAAGCCATGTATTAATATTTGTTGCATTTTGTTTATCAAAGTTAAGTTAACAGAATGATTGCTTCAGAAACTGATTCCATGTCAAAAGTGGTAGCCAGGTGTGAGATCTCATCCTCGGAGTTGACATTTTTTTTTACGCTTATTCTTCTTTGAGAACTTAATACAGTATCAAATCTCTAATCCAAAACTCTATATTTTCCACTAAGGAGGGAATGTATTAAGATGAGGAAAATAGTGTATTGCCCACTTAATGAAAAAAAAGAGTTTTAACATTAAACCACTTGGCTGCCAGAATAGCAAACAACACATTGTAATTTAGTGCATGTCAGATTCCTGATAGACCACCTGGTGATAAGCCACCTTCCTTCCGGTACCCTTCTAACACAAGTACATAGGGAGTTTCTATTGATCAAGTAGAGTAGTGAGGCCACAAAATAATATAATGTTGCTGCAATAAAAGGAAAGAATCATGTGACATCATAGGCTACATTCAAACTGCAGGTACAGCAAGAATGGTGTTATTAGTACTAGAGTGTCTTATCATGATAATGAATTTTAAAGACATGGATGAGTGTATTTTGACATCCATATTTTATATATTAACTGCATGATGAATCCCAAATATATTGTGAAAATTAAAGCACAGTATAACTTTTAACCATCTACAGTGTGTTTTAATGCTTTATTGATTAACTTAACTATCTGACTATTTAAAGTGGAAGAATATTTGAAGACGTTAAGACTTTTCATAGCCTTACATAAGTCAGGTGCTATGTATAAAGTATAAAGGTGTTTGCACTGTGTGCTCCTCCAGTATAAGATAAAGAAGACAGGTACAAAACTGGCAGATAAACTTGATTGTTGCCTTTATTAGAAATAAAGGAGGATAATTGCCTTGCTCTAACTACTTAACCCTTATCTTGTCTCTCCACGCGGCACTGATGTGATCACTCACACTTCTATCTGGCATCCATATGGCAGTACTTGCATAATATCTCAAACAAGAGTCTAACTCCCTTAAACAGACGGAAACATCTGCTGATATGTGTTTCACTAAGAGGTAAACCACAAGAACAGATATTGAGGAAGCTAGCACAACCTGGTTATTTAACTGTCAGAGAGATGAGTCTCAATATATATTAAAGATGTTTACTCACGACCGCAATCCTATGCTGTTTTTGAATCCCAAGGTGACTCCTAGGCCATGTCCAACAATTAGCAAAGCAAGCTAGAAGTTAGGTTGCAAATCTCTCTGAGATTAAGAGCAGAGCATATTAGTTGAGATGAATGTGCCAGAATTACAGTATCAGATAGCAGATTATGGCAATGGAGCACAGATTAAAGCATAGGAGAACAGATTAGGAGACTTCAAAAGCTAGTGAAGTACATAAAAAATAACAAATTTAGCAGGTTTGAAAGTCAGGAACCTAAGTATATTCTAGAGAAAATGTTATATTCATTGGGACTCAATCTTGGACTGCTAAACTGTTTGTTGCCTGATGGGGTGAGTTGATGGGACTTACTTTTTCACTTGCAATATTTTAATCCTTTTAAGAACAGAGACAAAATGTATGTTATTATTAAAGCCAAATTAAATACAGTAGTTGAAAGTGAAAGGCTTTATTTATTTATTTTAAACTATAAAACAACTTGCACGCAGTCCTTTATGGCACAAGAGGATAAATTATGCAGAACAGAATATAACAGGGTCAGATTAGTGCTAACTGCTGAGTGGGACATACGACAGAAGAAGAGGACAGATTAGGGAAAACATCTTAAGCAAGAGATGGGAGCCCCAGATAGTAGAGTAGAAAGCGCAAGATAATATAAGGTTATAGGTGGGCAGTCTAGGCAGGACAAAAATGTGGTAGATCAGGATAGAGAAGGCAGCAAGGGGATGAGCACACTAAAACGGGTAGATTAGGTCACTGAGGGATACAGAGAGCAGGATAAAATAGAAGAGGGTACATCTGAGGGCAGTGGTTACAATACAATGGGCAAATTAAGGCATGTTGAAACGAGGGTGTTGATGAGGATAGATTAAAACATGACAGCAGAAGTCTGGATATAGCAAAGAGATGAGAACAACATGGAGAGGGGGCAGCAGAGAGCAGTCTAGGGCAGGATAGATACAAATTACGTAGAAAGCATAGATGAGTAAATTATTTGTATTATTTTTATTATTACTATCCTTTATTTGTAATGCGCCAACATATTTTGTAGCACTGTACAGGGGTTAAGTAAAAGGCAAAAACAAAATTAACACATTGCAAAAGAATGGATACTCCTGTCTTTGAGTTTAAAATTAAACATACATAGTGCTTGTTTCCCAGGCCTTCTTTCCAAGGTACCCAACAAAATTGCAAACTCACAGATATACAATATAAAGGGTTTGAGAGGGATACAGGAGGGTGATAGATGCAAGGGCAGTGTAAAAACAATAGGCTCAAGCAAGTGGGTGTGTCTGTGTGTTGCACTGTAGGTTGTGGGTGTGAGTGATATAATACTGTAGAGTGCGCATTTGTGCATATTAAGGTTAAGGGTGATAAGCTTTTTTCAAACAGATGCATTTTTTGTGATTTTTTTTAATGTTCTTGAGCGATGTCAGAACGTGCTGGAGAAGGTAAAGAGGGCATGAGAAAGGGCTGTTTCAGAAGGCAAATGCACAACTCAATTAAGAGAGGCAAAAGAGTAGTTGCATGGCATCATCTTGCAACTCAACCAACTAAAAATGTGCTGCCCCTCAAAACCTGCCCCATAGGCCTGGACCTCAGAGACATAGGCATAAACACGCCTATGCTCCATCCTGTTGTCCTATGCAATTTATCCATGGACAGAAAAACAATCTCATGATGAAAGAAACTAACAGTCCAACTGTATATGTTTCTGCCATCCTGGATTAGTCAATTCAACCACATCTAAATAGTCTGTTAAGACTATGATCAGGAGGAGAAGTTCAAGAAACTATAGCAGAACTAAAACTTGGTACCTCTCTGGGCCCTGACGGCTTTAGGAACTGGTATTATAGAGCATATCAGGAGGAACTGGCAAAACCATTAAAAGATTGAGTTAATCAAATTAAATTTGAAGGAGTTATTCCACCTGAAATGTTGAAGGCGGAAATAACAACTATTCCAAAAGAAGAATTAAAATGCCCTGAATGTAAACATTTTCGTCCCATCTCTCCCCTCAACACGGATGTCAAAATATATGCAAAAATCTTGGCGAGGAGACTGGGATCCGTGTTGGGGAGATTGGTGTCAATAGAACAAAAGGGATTTGTTCCAAACAGACAGGGCCAAGATGGAGTAAAGAAGTTAATTAGTTAATATATTACATTAAGCGCAAACAAATACCATCCGTCCTACTGGGTATGGACGCAGAGAAGGCCTTTGGCAGGGTTGGTTGGGTATTTATGGAGTTGACATTGTCCAAGTTTGGATTTGGTGAATTTGGATCACGCGCCATATGTGCTCTATATGGATCCCCAACCGTCTTTGTCAGAGGGATTGGCTAAACCTCAAGTGAATTTGGTATCCTCAATGGGAGGTAACAGGGATGTCCCCTTTCTCCCACAATATTTGCTTTAACACTTGAACCTCTACTTGTAATGATTAAAAATTCAGGAAAAATTAAAGGAATGGAAATAGGAACTAAAGAACATAAAGTCTCAGCTTTCGCAGATGACGTGATAATAACAGTGGAACAGCCATCCTTTTCCTTGGAAAACCTATTTTCTTGTATTCTAGAATATAGTAAGATTTCAAATTTCAAATTAAACCTGGAAAATCTGAGTTTCTTGCTCTAAACGTAGGAGATCATGTATTAGAAAAGTTAAAAAGTAAATTTTGTGGTAAATGGCAGGACACAATTGAATATCTGGGAATCATCCTACATAAAGATATAAATAAACTAATTAGTATTCATGTTAAAAGAGTTGAGAAGAACGTGGAAAAATAATTAAGATATCCTAGATGGGAAGAATGAGTGCTACTAAGATGACCTTACTTCCAAAAATAAGTTATATAAAAAAGATTATATACAAAGATGTATCCCACTAGAGATGCCAGTATTGATAATGAACCGGCTACAGAGGAGAATAGATACATTTATTTACGACGGGAAGAAAAGGAGATTTAAAAAAATGATCTTGGTCGCAGTTTTGGAGCAGGGGGCTTAGCATACCCGAATATAAAGGATTATCAGGACGCAGCCCTGATAGCTCACATGATTAATCTAAATGACCCTAACTCAAATAGTGAATGGGTGGAAATAGAAAGGGAATTAATGAACTTAGAAGAGGATAAATTATGGATATTTCAAGAGAAATTTCCTAAAATAAAAACCCTTTAAGGAATTTCAGGAGTTAAAAACTATTTTAAAAGATGGCATAAACTGAATAGAAAACATCAATTGATACCCTTTCCCAGCCCTATCACACCATTAGATAATTTGGCTGACTACTTGGGACTCCTGTGGTTGAGAAGACTGGAGAAGATTAACATTGTAGCTCTTAGGGATTTATATAAAGATAATGAGTTTAAAAATGTTGATGATATAAGAAGACTGGAGGTGACTTTGGCGGTGGATGGTTACACTATAAAACCTTATGTGAAAAATTTAAATCTCTAAAATTCCATCTGCCAGAATCAAGAAATGATCCTAAACCAAAATCAAAGTTATTTGATATCAAACTCATATAAACTGATATATAAAAAGAAAAGGACCAAAAAACAGATGTAATGCTAAAATAAATATATAAAATATGTAAATTATAGAGAATTACATTATAAGATCTACAGTAGATGGTACCTAGATCCACTGAAAATGTAATATATCACAAAAAAGGCAAGTGATGGACACTGTTGGAGAGAGTGTGGAGAAGTGGGCTCCTTTAACCACATATGGTTAGAAAGGGTGGTGGGGAGTGAGCTTTGAGAGAGGGTGTTTATGAGTAGATATATAGAGAGAGGGTAGTGGTGAATGGTGTATATAGCACCACAGAATATTGAGCACTACTTGCACATATTTAAATGGTCAAATGTTAAAACATCATAAAGGCCCCTGAAGATGGCATAATAGAGTGAGGTCAAAAAAACCTGAGAACACCGGTTAACTGAAGTATTCAAGGCTGACTTCATGGGAGAGACATTAGAGAGGACATCATGAGTGAGGACATTAAAGATTTCTTAGGATGGTTGAGAAAGTGTAATGTTGAGGAAATATTTGTGAGAATGGAGAACACTTCAAGCGTATCCAACTTATACTGTTGTAAAACCTCTGAAAAGAATTCAATGTTTTTAAAAGAAAAATGTACCTAAGGGCACTATAACTTATATATCAGGGGTGGCCAAGAGGGGGCACACACATGCCTGGATTTGATGATAGCCAGCTGCACACAGGTGAGTCAATCATTTCTTCAGTCATCCTGATTGTGGCCCTCCAGGACCGAACTTGCCCACCCTGTTATATATGATAAGGTACTTTGTATGTTAGCTGAAATATGAACTTATAATGGATATACTTATAGACAAATACATAGATAAATCACTGGTGGAATAGTCAAATGAGACATTGCACCTTAGCAATAGTTAGTGATGTCAGGACTTTGCAAAATAGTACAATAGTTAAGACCTATTTGGCACAGTAGTGTTCCACTGAATTAAATTCACACAGGAGTGATTCACTGGGCTATATTTATACAAGGGTACTGCACTGGGCTATATTCACACAGGAGTGATTCACTGGGCTATATTTATACAAGGGTACTGCACTGGGCTATATTCACACAGGAGTACCCCCCTGCGATATATTCACACACAAGTGGCCCACTGTGATATATTCACTCATGGGGATTATACTGAACTGTGTTCTACTGGCATAAATTCACACAAAAGGGATCTACAGGGTCATATTCACATAGGAGTGGTCCACTGGGTTGTCTTCACAAAGTTGTGCAGTCTCTCAATAATGAGAAAAAATCTGTCCAAATTTGATGTTTGGAGTCTCATTTTTGAGTTGTAGAGATTATTTTATGATTTTGTGAATGGTCTCAGTAGAACAATATAGAGAGACCTCTACACTTCAGTAAATACTTTTAAATAAAACTATGCACTGTTTGTAATTCATAGGTTATAATTTGGAAGCAACACTGTTCACATGAAAAACAAAGCAAAGTGGTCTTCAAAAATGTAAACTTTTATTAAAAAATAAAGATAACAATTTGCATACAAACATATAAAAAAAGCATCATATAAAATGTAAATTCAGGTACCGGATATTTTTTTATTGCTAGGGACAAAAAAGAAGGACATATAGAAAACTGTATAGAAACTGTAATGTGATTGTGTGATCTCCCTAAGGCCCATCACTATCTAAACTCACTATGAAAGTGTCCCAAATGGAAGCACTAAATATATGCCAGGGATATATACACTCTAATCCCCATCAGTAAATAATATATAATGTTTTTGCTTTATATTATTTACTGATGGTGATTACAGTTTCAGAAAAAAACTTTACCATGCACCTTTAATGCTCTGTAGGGATATTTATTAAATTAGAGAGGTAAGTAGCTCCTGAATCCCTACCAGTATCAGTATTGAGGCAGCAAATGGGCCGTTACAATGGATGAAATCCGAGGGGTAACATTATCTACAGTGTAATATAATGTGCAGCAATAATGTCATGTAAGAATAGCAACAAACCAGAAATGCACTAACACATGAATATGTATTAATAACAGTCACCTGCATATTGGTTCTTGTCCATAAGATAATAATAACAGCATAGTCATCTTACAGGAAGAAATGTAGATGGGTCCGTCTATACAGCTCACTCTCTTGGAATATCATGTATCCAAGATTATTATACTAACAAAACGTAGTCACTTTGTGCTCAGGTGGCCAAGTCCATTGATAAACACTTCCATAGCGTCAATGCCATGAGTCATTATCGTGAATATAACTTCTATCTGTTAGCATTACTTTTACTTACTAGTTAAAATATTTTGTGTTTAAATATTTATTCCGGAACCAGAGACATCAGAGGTTTTAAAAACCTTAAATGTAAGCAATTTGATCTAGTGGTAAAAGGGATAATACACAGCCATAAATGTGTGGTGAGGTTGCAGTGTAAAGGATTAAAATATTTAGGACTGCTGTGATCAGTTGTTTCTATATGGTCTTGCAAAATCTAAACTACTGCAGGTCTTGGAAAATCTTGTATACTAATAAATATTTAATTGTACCTAGTGAATGCTGTGGCAGTTGTAAATGCGGATATACATTTCATGTTCAATCAAACCACAACGTAAAGAAGTTAATTACCAGAAACCAATATAGTAGATCTTACATCAGCATGATTGCATATAAAAGGTAGTATGTTAGAGGTTGTATTATAACATTTTCATTATAAAAATATTTTGCAAATTTTCAAGTGTAGTTCTCTAAAATATATAGCCACAGGGCCAGTGTAAGAGCTTTTCGAGTCAATTCCATTTTTTAGTTCACCAGTAATTAACATAAAAATACATATTCAAACAGCAGTAAATCAAAGCTTTAGCCTGTAAATATAATTTAAAAACACAGTATACTTCATTAATGGCCATTGCTGTACTACACCCAACCTTTATCATTGTCCTGAGCACTACTGAAACGTAATGGAGATTTAAGCTTAGATAACATTATTCAAATCTTACCAAGACAACCCAATCCGTTTTACCTCCGTTGAAGTCTTTCCCTTCTTGCTCCTTAAATAGGTAAACTTTGTTTTTACATTATTTTTTTTCTGGCTAAAGATTTGCTTTGCTGCTGTTTTGCACATGTAATTTTATAATTAAGTAATGTAATACTAAAAATAGGTTTAACATGAAAAGTGCTTACACTGACCATTTACGGATAGTCATGTAAAATCCATCTCAACTTTGTACACATCTGAAACTGTTTAAATAAATCAGTACTCGTGTTACATTTAAGACCCAATGCATGAAACAGCCCTATGCTTCACCTTCTCCATAAACTTGATTGGGTGCAAAGACATAATGAGTGCATACCACATTTTATCATATGTGTGATTTGAAACTGCATATAACTTCCTTAATAACCATAAAAAGCACTATACCAACCTTCATTTTACATTCAAATGAACATAACTGACCATAGGTGTAAGAGTAGAGGAAACTACTTTATAAATAAGTTCAGTGTACAACTTCTATATTTCCTAGCGATATACACTGTTTCTATATTACAAATTCCCAGAGTTGATGAAGTGGTTGATGTTTGATCAAAGTCAGATCTTAATTTCTTTTTAGATGAATACAGAAACCACATGAATGTCCTAAAGAAGGTCCAGTAATATTCAGTGGCATTTTATATTGGCATCAACAATGCACAATGTTACTTGTTTGATCTCTTTGTTTTCTTGAAATCAGTAATATCCAATGAGAATTTGAATATGTTAAACTTACTCATCAACTCATGCTTCACTTTGTTGTTTCATTCTCATAAGGACCACATGGCTTTTCTTCTTCCTGGTATAAACTATACAGGCAATAACAATGGAAACAAGTGCTATGCAACACAATACTATTATTGCAATTACTACTCCTCCTACTAATCCTCCACGTTCTTCTTCAATGTCTACATCAATCAGTGTATCAGTTGGTTCAGGGGTATACTCAGCACTATGAGTTGTCGCAATATGCTCTGCACTATTTTCAGATGCTGTTACCATACTTTTGGAACTTGTGTCTGCCTCTTCTGACTCATCATAAAATGTATAGGCAGTACTTGTATCCTGTATAAACAACAAAGTGGTCTTGTCTGGCAGGGTGGTAGAAATGTACTGGAAATGTAGTTGATCTTCACTTAATTCTGAAATAGCCAAACCCTGGAAAGGTGGGTTGCTACATACAAGCTGACTGTAGTCTCCAAGTTTGTGTTTGTTTTGGGAAATCCAATTCCTGAGAGGAAGTAGTGAGAGGTCACACCTCCATGAGTTGTCAAAAAGCTTGACTTCATTCAGATGCACCAGTGAATCAAAAATTCCTTCTGGGAGTGATTCTAATGAGTTATTCTGCAATTGTATGTTCATTACAGTATCCATGTTGGCAAAGAGACCCTCAGGGAGATGACTGATCTTATTATTGTGAAGGGAAATATTCTGCAATTTAGGAAGACCTTGGAACACATCTTGATCAAGAGTAGTAAGAGCATTTGTATGCAGTGACAGCTCAAGCAATTCATCTAATCCACTGAAGGCCTTTGTAGAGATAGAATGAATATTATTCTTGCTTATAATTAGCAGCTGTACACTTGACAAGTTACTAAATGCATAATCTGAGAGCTGTTCGAGATGGTTATCATAGAGCCACAGTTCCTTCAACTTTGGCATTGGTCCAAATACGCCTGCAGGTATCTCCTGTATTTCATTTCCAAATAGGGTCAGCTTGGTTACCTCTGGAAGATTCTCAAATATACCCTTGGGTAACTCTGTGATCTTGTTATTAGACAAAAAGATTTTCTGTAAACTGAGGTTGTTTGAAAATGTATCCGCTGATATCTGGTTGATCTGATTGTTGTGCAGCCCAATTTCCTGAAGATTGCTCAGTTTGTTCAAAAATCCAACAGGAAGGTCTTCAAGTTGATTCTCATACAGTCTGAGGACTTGAAGTTTAGTTGCTTTATCTAGAGCATTGTCAGGTAGGTGAGTGAGACTGTTTTTTGCTAAATTAAGTTTAAGAAGGCTGCTCATCTGGTCAAAAGTTCCAATTGGTATGGATTGTAGATTGTTGCCTAACAGCTGAAGATCTTTCACACTGACTAGAGGTGCAAACAGAGAATAATGAATACGGCTGATTTGGTTGTTTGACAAAACTAGGGTCTCCAGTTTGCCCAAATCCTTAAACAAACCACTAGGAAGTCGTTGCAGTTTATTACTGGACAGACTAAGGTAACGAAGGGAGATAAGATTGGAGAAAGCATTGGCTCCTATGGTTGAAATCTCATTTTTTTCAAGCCTCAAAATGAGCAATGCGGTCATGTTCTCCAAAATGCCATCTCGGAGCTCTGTGACTTCAGTGTTAATGATCTGCAGAGTTCTGATGTTCTGAGGAATTGTATTAGGAATTTCACGGACATCTGAACCAGAACAGTCCACTTGACCTGGCCTCGGGCAATTACATTCTGAGGGGCACTGACCATAAGTCAGATGAATGAGCAAGAAACAAACAATGAAGACAATGTGTGACTTCAACATCATGATGCCTAAAAAGAAAAAGAAAAAATAAAATATAAATTAGAGAGACAATAGAGAGCACTGCTCTGAATTTGATTACCTTTTAATGTATGAACATTATTGTTAGACACAGCTTACATTCCAAAATGATAAAGTTTTCTATTAGATGTTAAGATATCTGCAATATAGACAGAGTTTTGCATTTTGTAGTAGCAGTCTTTCAAACAATTACAGTAATTAAAAAAAAGTAAAAATAGACACACTTTTAAAGTAAGTTTTATTAATCACACATTATACAGCAACAGTAGGGAAATTATTATTTTTGTAAAAACTAGTCAAAATTTAAAAAATTCTTTAAACCACTAAATGAAACTGATTTACATTCACAACCACAGATATGTGGTAACAAAGCATTTCATATAAATGTGTCACTGTAAGTGTATACTGAATATAATTCCTTACAGACACGGAAAATGTAATTTAATAATATTTTGTAACTGTTCCATAGCAGACACGAGATTTGTACTGTTCTCCTGAATTAGTGGTTCCATATGTTATATAAATGATATTGAATCAAAACTTTGTGTCAGTGGAAGAAGTGGGCCTCAGTGTGCAACAATAACATGGCTTCCTCAGCATCTATGCTATTAAAGGTACATGCAAGTGAGCTGGGTTATGAATGCATCTGATGAGGGGAATTAGTAGTGTATGATTACATTTATTAGCATGCACTATGTTTTTTTAGCTTTGCATTAAAAAAAAAATGTTGCAGGTGATGTTTGTCATGAATCAGCCAGTGGCCATATTGGATTTGGGTGTGAACTATGCTGGGGCCATTTTGTGACTGGCAGCGGTGGCCATTTTGGGCTGGGTGGTCTTTCTCATGCTGTTGCCATGGGGAGGAACAAAAGGTTTGGGGCTCCCAGACACCCTGTTATACTGTTATACTGTTATATTATTATGATTATTGTCTAAGGAAATGAGCAGGGTTCCCATCACCATCAATAAAAGTCATCATAATGCATGAGATGGATTGATGTGGAAACCCTGCCCCAATCCCATATACTATGAGGACATTAGGTGGTTTTATGTGGGGTGCGCTTTTACGCTTGTACTTAAATAGACTGACAGTGTGTGGAATATGTACACATATGTATATGATAGTATGGGGTAGTCATGCTGGATACATTGCCACATACATCTTGCAACAGGAGAAGGACCCCAGCTGGCCACCAAGGTTAATCCTTTAAGTACACATACTTAAGTCAGGAACAATGGGGTCTATACAGACATTGAGGCACCATCTCTCCAGGGGGTCTACAGGTATTCTCACTCAGAGAGTCAGAGCAAAGTCCAGAGGACAGGGAGATGTGTCTCTCTTGACTGCCAGCATCCAAATGACTCTGTTAGCCACACCTAGTGGGCGGCCCAGGGGAGGGGTCTGGAAGTTCCCATAGCTTACCTCTAGTCCATTGGCTAGAGGTAATCAAATTACGCTGGAGATTACCCCATTGGCCAAGAGGAAGATAAGGGTTGGACAAAGGGGTAGCCACTCCCTGTACTGTTTTTGTGAGGTGTTTAAATACTTGTGTAAAAATAAAGAAGTTGTTCATAATTTTCATCAAGACTTTGTGTGCAGGTGTATTATTGACCCAAGGGCATATGCTGGCAGAGGAGATCGTTTCTGACTCCATGCCAGGTTTTTCCCAGGCACACTACCAAAAGCTGGGACTTATGCTCTTGCATCCGCAAGGAAGGTCCATTGGTCTGAGTCATCCAAATCTTAGGTCTAAAACCTACAGGAGATAAGAGAACTAGGATTCTCTATACTCCATCATCATTGTAGGTTGTGACAATGTTTACACCCCCAGGATTGAGCTAGGTACCCAAGAGGGTTAATTTTTGTAAAAGTGTACCCTGTTCATGTGAGCATTCTCAGTCTGCTATACTGGGTCATTAAATGACCATAAATAGACATTCAAGTAAAGATGCTTGAGCGGTTACATGGTTGTTCTTTAGACATACCCCCTCTCCTTGATAAATTCTGACAAATTATAATTGTACTGAAACCAAACATTTCCGCTTCTTCTTTCTTTTCTAATTTGTCTTTTAGGAGAATGAGCATTTATGCTTGATTTATGGTCCTACAATGACCTTCAACGTTTTCTGTTCATGTGTCTCTGAGTGAGTGCATGTAATTCACTGGGGCAGGGGAGGTAATACGGCAATACTGGGAGAGATCACAGGGGCAATTCACTGGGGCTGGGGGAAGCGATGGACTAAATCACTGTGGCTGGGGGGGGGGGGGGGGGTTACAGTGGCAAATTACTGCGGCTGGGGAAAGTTTCACCTGGGATGTAGATAAAACAATCAGTGAATGAAGAGACACAGACCTTATTTTGAGTATTATAGAAATCTAAAGGAAAGATGCAACTCAATTAACAGACCAAAAAGATACAATGTATTATGTATGCTAAGTTTCCCTGGGATTTTCAGGGGGTGTCTACTTTAATAGAAAACAGTTTGCAAATGCAAGAAATTCAGCAAACTTTACGGTAACTGTTTAAATGTTTATTTTGGTATTTTTTCATGGACATTTTTTTTTCATACACTACTAATTCTCCTCTATTAGATGCATTTATAATCCAGCTCACTTGCATATACTTTTAATATGCAAACTGGACAATTAGGCTATGTATACAAATGATATAGGATGCTACATGAACCATATGAAACATTTTCTTCATAATGTTATTTTTTTATTTAGACATGTACATCTATACAAAATAAATCAATAATTTTCCAATATGTACAACATGTGAATACATGCATAGAATATAGCAGGAATCATATATATAACTAAACATTAAAGTTACAACACAGAGACCTGTTATCGTCTGTGCACCGGTTATGTGAATGCATTGTAGTGTTAGTATTGCGTCTCTCACTATGCAATATTATGCTATACCTGGCTTGCCCTAATAGCCATATAATATTTTCTGGTAATGATCAGCTAGATAAAGGCTTAAGGCTGTAAGTTTGTTATCCAATACCACCACCCAACATCCTTAAAACAAAAGCACTTTCCCAAACATCAACACAGGGGTCGTGTTTGGGAATGTGCTATTGATTTGTGGATGTTGGGTGGTGGTATTGAATATAAATTATGGATATACATTTTAATACAAATGGAAATTTAAAACATGGCTTGTATTGGTACTACCCCCTAAAAAACTTAGGCCTTCATCTAACTGATCTTTACCAGAATATATTATATGGTTATTAGTATCACATGGCACATGATCTTCCGAGCAACTCTCTGGAAAAAAAATGGCCATCTTAATTTCTTAAAAACCTAGAGGCAGAACATTACAAATCTACTGATTTAATTAACTAAGTGTGCAGTAAGAGCAGTCAGTATCTTATTTTTGTAAAAAAAATGTATAGAACGTCATAGCAGCTGTTAATATAACACTTTACACACTTTAAATGTATTGACTCTCTATATTGTGTCTAATTGCAAAACTCATCCATGTCTCTGGAGAAGTCTAATCAGTAGCGTAAAGATTTGTTTCCTTTCTTGTAATTAGGGCAAAATAAATACATTACTTGTAAATGCAGTCAGGTTTTATATAGATTGAGAAATATACAGTAGCAAGTGTATGCATTGACTATGTTACGTGAAAGGAAAGGTATGGGACACTTGACTGATCTTCAGGCAGAAACCTAGATACACATGTCTCTTCAAGACTTGTGCTCCTAGTATGTGTGTTAGTTTTGGTGTATGTAGTCACATCTCTATGCAATGCAAGGAGATAAAAAAAAGTGTTTCTTACTTTAAGAATTATCTTAAAAACCTGTTTCAGCACCATCAAGACACAGGGCACTGTTGGCAGATACAAAAGTTGCTTCTCCTTAAGTGTTTATTTTTTATCTCAAGGAAGAGTGTGTTTTGTAAAGCCACATTCCAGTGTCAGCCAGATTAGCATCATGATAGCACAGCTCCCAACTCAGGACTCAGTTTCAAGCAAGGCACCAAGTACTAGGGGAAGTAGAAACTGAGAGAGCATGAGTTAATCGTTTTAACTGTATGTGTGCAAGAGTCATTTTGTGTGTCTTTGTAATATTGTTAGTGTTCCCAACATCATTCAGTCCCCCAGGTTCAACATTGTTACAGTTGTACTCAAAAGTTTGCATACCCTGGCAGAAATTATGACATTTTGGCATTTATTTTGAAAATATGACTGATCATGCAAAAACAAAATGTCTTTTATTAAATGATATTGATCATATGAAGCCATTTATTATCACATAGTTGTTTGGCTCTTTTTAAATCATAATGATAACAGAAATCACCCAAATGGCCCTGTTCAAAAGTTTGCATACCCTTAGTTCTTAATACTGTGTATTGCCACGTTTAGCATCAATGACAGCGTGCAGTCTTTTGTAATAGTTGGAAAGTCCAAGAGCGCCCCATGCGCAGCCTTCTTGCAGAAGAATGCAAATTGTCTTCCAGTATTTTCTGATAACATGCTGCATTTATCTTGCCATCAAGATTCCCTTTGCCTTTAAACCTCACCCCCCAAAAAACATCAGTGAGCCACCACCATGCTTCAAAGTGGGGATGGTATTATTTCACTATAGGCATTGTTGACCCGTCTCCAAACATGGTTGTGACCATAAAGCTCTATTTTGGTTTTGTCACTCCAAATTACAGTGTGCCAGAAGCTGTGAGATGTGTCAAGGTGTTGTCGGGATATTCTAACCAGGCTTTATTGTGGCATTGGTGCATTAAAGGCTTCTTTCTGGCATCTTGACCATGCAGCTCATTTTGATTTAAGTATCATCGTATTGTGCTCCTTGAAACAACCACACCGTCTTTTTCCAGAGCAGTCTGTATTTCTCCTGAGATTACCTGTGGTTTTTTTTTGTATTCCCGAACAATTCGTCTGACAGAAGTGGATGAAATCTTTCTTGGTCTACCTGATCTTGGCTTGGTATCAAGAGATCACAGACTTTTTCACTTCTTAATAAGCAATTGAACAATACTAATTGTCATTTTCAAGGCTTTGGATGTCTCTTTATATCCTTTTCCATCTTTATGAAGGTCCATTATTTTGTTATGCAGGTCTTTTGACAGTTCTTTTCTGCTCCTTATGGCTCAGTATCGAGCCTGCACAGTGCATCCACGTGAGAGCTTACCAACTCCTTGACTATCTACTGTATATACAGACACTTATTGCAATTTAAAAAGCCACAAGTGTGGGAAATTAACCTTTAACTGCCATTTTAACCTGTGTGTGTCACCTTGTGTACCTGTAACAAGGCCAAACATTCAAGGTTATGAAAATTTTTGATCAGGGCCATTTGTGTGATTTCTGTTATCATTATGATTCAAAAAGGAGCCAAACAACTATGAGATAATAAATGGCTTCATAAGATCACAATCCTTCAATAAAATACATTTTCTTTTCATGAGCAGTCATATTTTCAAAATGAATGCCAACATTTCACAATTTCTGCCAGGGTAAGCAACCTTTTGAGCACAACTGTTTATCTCTGATTAACGTATTAAGAAAATTGTGAATTCAGCTTATTGATCATTAGAGTGTAAACTTCCTTCCTGGTTCTAAAAACTAAAAACTGGTTTATCCATGAATCTATGTATCTTGCATGCCCTTTTTATTAAACCCCTATTTATTTAGGCAATCAATATGTTCTTATTTACCTTATAACTTTATGATAAAATATGTTTTTTTCCTCTAGTTTCTAGGGTGACTCCCTGTCACTGTAAATCTCTTGGCAAGAAAAGTTCACCTGATAATGCTGTATATTGGCTTATATTGTAAGCATTTATATAAAGTAATAATATAATTTTGCATGCATTTCTGTCTAAAGAAATAGAAAACTTGGTTAGCCTCTCTTCATAGCGTAATCCCTCCATTCCCCTTACTAATTCTGTTGCCTTTCTCTTAACCATTCCTGGCTCTACTATGTGCTTTTTTTGAAGTGATGCCCAGAACTGTACTCCATATTCCAAGTGAGGTTTTACCAGGAATTTACTGTATATAATTGCAGAATTACATCTGCTTCCCTTGCCTTCCCTTACCTTCTAAGTCTCTCTGCATGGTATTATTTTCCTTGCCTTGCAGCTATTCAACTCCTACCTTTCTGTCAATGCAATGCAAACCAATTTTAATTTTCTAGTAAAGAGAGAAAGAGATGAGATAATCTTGTGACAATGTGCTGCAAACATGAACATTTAGACTCTTGGATGGTAAGAGGAAATCAAATTTTAGAAATAAGCTGGGATGGTATCTTTAAATTAAATATAGGGTTTGAAGACTCGATACTGTATATATTTTTTCAAATTTCTGTTGTTGTAAAAACTGTACTTAACATACTTAAGCTTATAAAAAGATGTAAATCATGCCAGGATAAGGTGGATACTAATAAGAACCACATGTTTTGTAGTGTGAGCCTCCAGAATTATTTAACACAACCATCCTTATTCTTCTGTAAAAATATAAATAGAAGCTAGGTCAGCCAGCATATGCACATGATACAGATTAGATGTACTTAAAGTGCACTTCCATTTATATTTTTTTCCCCAAATCTCCTTTGCTTGATTTTATCTTGGTTTATAGATTGCAGGTATCCCAAAAGATTACACCAGTGTTTTCTTAAATATCTGCAAGAGTGAACTGTAGAAGAACAATATCACGGCACCTGTGGAATTGTTCCAGTTTTGCCCAGTGGGCAGGATATAAGTTCCTCATAAAAGAAATGTGTGATAAATTATCTATAGGTGTGGAAAGTGACGCGATGTGTTTGCATGAAGGCAAATACATGTAAATATAGTCAACAAAATATACATATCATTTTGTTTTGAAACACAACTAATTATTAAAGATAAACTGTAATCTGTAGGTTGTTGTAATAGGATGTTTTCATTTTTTATTATACTGTATACTGAAGAAAGAACAAGATCTCTATTTTCTCTATGTGCTATTTATTTTTCTTTCGAGCAGATGGAACATATTACCCATTTAAAAAGGTAAACAGTGGATTTTACCCCAGTATGCAAGAGTTTAAGCGGGCTGATGATCATTTGACTTCACTTATAATATAAAAGGTATATGTAAGTTAGTAGGATATTATGCATTTTAATTTTCTCTGATTGGGCATTTCTTACAAGAAAATAATTTCATTGTATATTTGTAATTCCAATTCAAAGTACATTTGAAATTACTTGCTTGAGCTACACCCCCAAGGCACCTATGTAGGCAGAGCATCCTAGCCAATTAGCTATGCAGAATTGTGTCCTAGCAAATCAGCTGTCAGTATCACAGCTGCCTCTCGAGAAGTTTGTTTCAGTCAGTGAGATGGAAACAGATACAATGTTTTACCTGCCTCTGATTGGCCACAACTAATTATGAATTTTATGTTAATTTAGCTTGGATTTTCATGGGGTGTTTCTTCTCAAAATCAACTGCCTGAAAACTGAATACATTTTGTTCAAATGTTATGGTAAGTTTATTAATGATTATTATTTTTTTTCTCATATAAATAAATGTTATCATACCCTACTGATTCTCCTCTATCAGATGTACTCATAATGCATGAAACTTCCATATACAGGTTACACTCAACACCTTTCAGTGTTATTAAAATGGTTTTAGAAAATCTATATATACACCAAGTTCTTATGAAGCTATACTGTAAATGGTATGATAGGTTAACTATTACTCGGAAATGGGTTATTTCTCTTTAATTTGCTAGATAGATATCACTTTCTTCCATAACGCTCTCCCTACAGTGACATCATCATCATCTTTTCACATGTGCAGTATTGACAGCGCTCTCTGCTAAGAACTGTCTCAGAATGATTCTTGTTTAAAAGATCTGACAGAAAATATTTCACTTAAAAAAACTTCACCAAGAACTGGAAGTGGAGATGTGCCAACTGATAGAATTGCCCTCTAATATACACAAGTGTTACAAAATAAAAAAAATGTTTTCTAATTTTATAAACTATTGTTGTCAGTATTTACATTAGCACTTGGGACAGTTTTGTGTCCCTTTAAATATTAAAGCTTGTATTTTTCCTGTTAGTTAATAGCATACTAAGAATATCCTGAAAGAATCAAAATAAGACAAAGGTTTGTCAAATTAATCAATATTCCACTCTATTTCACTATACAGTATGTTTGCATCATTACATTATTAAAATAAAGGGATGTGTGCAGTCATTTTGAGGTATAATTGTATGCTTTGAAAGCTGGGTTGAATACTAATCAAAATAATATTTTTGCGGAAAAAGAAAACTATTAAATTCACTTATTCTCTGTACTTATTTGAATCTGAATTTAGAATTAGGAATAAGTGGGTGCCAAGCATATGGCCTAGTACTTCAATCCTCTATTCAGGACATTTGCCAAGGATCAATGTGCCCCCGGCTACATAAACCTCTTCTTAAATATTTGTATATGTTCTTTCCAAGTGGTATGTATATTTTTGCTGACTATATTAACCACAATTCTACGTTCACAGAAATATACTCCATATTTCTCACATACATATAATAATTATCAAACATTGCTTACAATGTTAAGGTCAGCAAGTGAGTTGACAATTCAATTCACTGTAGATATTATGACCCAAATATTTTACAATGTAATTGCTAATGAACAGTCATATATATTGGCCACTCATGGAAAAGTAGTTACTTAAATTATGTGTCCTATACATGGATGGTTACAACTTCCCATAATGTTTAGTACATGTAATTGCCTTAGACTATGCAGGAAGCAGGAAGCATAATATTTAGGTTTCATTGAATATGCATCTTATAGAGAAGCTGATCTTAGGATTTGGTGCTGCATGGTTATAATTAGTACTATTGTACTATACATTTGGTATATGTATGCATTTGTTTATGATATCACATAATAAACTGCATTATGAGTAATGCTAATTTATGTTCCTTTATAAAGTCTCCCAGTGCTCAGAGCATGGAAAGAGCAGCGGCTTAGAAGCCTGGCTGCTGCCTCATATCCTCGTCTTCCCTCCCATCCTAAGGGTCCAGTTTCACTTACACTTCCTTATGCTATTAGTTTAGAAAGCTTTCCAAGCAGCTGTAGTGTTCTCTTGAGCTCTGTGCTACAGCTACAGAGTTAACATTTTCTGGTAAAACACCAGAACGCACACCTCTTATAACCAAGGTATTCTTCAATCTGTGCTCCTTTGTCAGTAGATAGCCCTACGCAAGGATAATGGGAAGACTGCAGGTAAAAGAGGCTCTATAGAAAAATGTGGGGAAAGAGATAAGAAAATAGAGGAGGAATATGGCAGAGCATTAAATAATGATTGGAGAGAGATGGTGAAAAAAAGAATGAAAAGAGGAGAGAGAGAAATTAGGAGTTGAAGACGGGGAGAATCAACATAACAAGGGTCATGTCAAGGCAGTGGGATCTGGACATTAAACAAACATGTTTCCAAATCTTGATGGAAAACGAGTACTGAAGCTTGCACTCATACTGAATGTATTAGCATTGCCTATTACCCAGAAAGAGTGCACCTTACTGTTTTTATAGATAGAATTCCATATGGAGGAATACAAATCTAAGTATCGGTACTAATTCCAGGGACCCAAAGTGGTTAAATAAGTCATGGCCCATTAAAGGTATGTGCAAGTGAGCTGGTTTATGAAAGCATTTTATAGAGGGGAATTAGTAGTGTATGCATATTCCTAAAAGAAAAAAAAAGTAAGAAGTCAAACTGGCTGTCTGATGAGGCTTTGAAAGTAGCCCAGGAAAGAGCAAAAGCAAAAGGTTGTGAAGATAGGAAAATATTTGTTCATCTGAATGCAGAATTCCAGAGGATAGCAAGAAGAGACAAGGAGACATTTTAAAATGAGCGATGTAAAGAGAGTGAAGAAGATAACCGAATGGGTAAATCAAGAGATCTCTTCAAGAAAATTGGTAACCTAAAAGGCACCTTTCTTGCCAAAGTGAGTGTGATAAAAGACAAATTTGTTAGGGACTTAACAGAAGAAGGTCAGATAAAGAGGAGGTGGCAGGAATGCACTGACTATATAATAAATATATTTACAGGAAGGATCTTAACAGCAGTGATGACCTCAATAATGTGTCCAATGTGCTGGAGCCAGACATCTTGGAGAGTGAAGTGAGATGGGCCCTAGGATGTCTTGCTGATAATAAGGCAGCAGGAGTAGATGGAATCCCAATAGAACTATTCAAAATTCTACAGGATGTTGCTGTGAAAGTGTTACTTGCCTTATGCCAACACAGTTGGAAAACTCAACAATGGCCAATAGACTGGAAAAGGTTTGTCTGCATCCCAATCCCCAAAAAAGGCAGTGCCAAAGAGTGCTCCAATTATTGAACAATTGCACTCATTTCATATGCTAGCAAGGTAATGCTTAAGATTCTACAAGCTTGACTCCAACAATATATGGACCAGGGACTACCAGATGTGCAAGCCGGGTTCCGTAGAGGAAGAGGCACAAGAGATCAAATTGCCAATGTCCGCTGGATAATAGAGAAAGTAAGAGAGTTCCAAATAAACATTTACTTCTGCTTCATAGACTATTCTAAAGCCTTTGACTGTGTGGACAAAATGTGGCATGTCCTCGAAGAGATGGGAGTACCAGATCATCTCATCCTCCTCCTAAAGAATCTGTATGTCGACCAAGAAGCCACGGTCAGAACCGAACATGGGACAACAGAATGGTTCAAGATTGGAAAAGGTGTCCGACAAGGTTGTATATTGTGACCTTATTTATACAATTAATATGCAGAGTACATAATGTGTAAGGCTGGACTGAATGAATCCAAAGCCGGAATCAATATTGCTGGAAGGAATATCAACAACCTCAGTAACGCCAATGATACAACTCTGATGGCTGAAAGTGAGGAAGAACTTAAGGACTTATTGATGAGGGTAAAAGAAGAGAGAGTGCAAAGGTTGGTCTGCTGCTCAATGTTAAAAAGACGAAGATCATGGCAATAGGCAATCTCACTTCCTGGCAAATAGACGGTGAAGAAGTAGAGGCAGTGACAGATTTTATTTTCTTCGGATCCAAGATCTCTGAAGATGGTGACTGTAGTCATGAAATTAAAAGACTTTTGCTTCTGGGGAGGAAAGCTATGGCAAGCTTGGACAAGCTAGTAAAAAGTAAAGATATTAAACTATCAAGAAAGGTCTGCATAGTTCGAACTATGGTATTCCCAGTAGTAACATACGGATGTGAGAGCCGGACCATAAAGAAGTCTGAGCGTCGTAGAATTGACGCCTTTGAATTGTGGTGTTGTAGAAGACTGTTTAGAGTCCAATAAATCAATACTTCAGAAAATCAAGAAAACCTGTTCACTAGAAGGTATGATCATGAGGCTGAAGTTCAAATATTTTGGCCATATCATGAGACAGCACAAGAAGAAGGGGAAGACAGAGGCGGAGAGGGATAGATGAGGTCACTGAAGCAATGCACATGAACTTGATGGAGCTCAGAGGGGCAGTGACTGAGAGACGCACCTGGTGGGCTGTGGTCCATAGTCACGGAGAGTCGGAGCATGCTCAGCTTTGCAGCCAATCAGCAATGCTGTATGCAGCCAGCTAGATGTGGCTGCTACACTGGGAACCATAAATCGACATTCAAGTAAAAATGCTTGAACGGTTACACGGTTGTTCTTTACATATACACCCACTACTTGATAAATTCTGACAACGTATAATTGTACTGAAACCGAAAATTACAGCTTCTTCTTCCTATTCTAATATGTCTTTTAGGTGAATAACCATTTATGCTTAATTTATGATCCTGCAATGACCCGCAAAGTTTGAGGAGAGGATGAGAACGTTCATGGTCTCTGTGCATGTTCATGGTCTCTGTGCAGGTGTCTCTGTGTGAGTGCCTGTGTCTCTGTGTGAGTGAGTCCATGCAATTCACTGGGGCTGGGAGAGATCACAGGGGCAACTCACTGGGCCTTGGGGAAGTAATGGGGCAAATCACTGGGGCTGGGTGGGTTACAGGGGCAAGTCACTGGTGCTGGGGTAAGTTTCACCTGGGATGTAGATAAAACAATCAGTGACTGAAGGGACACAGGCCTTGTCCTTCTGTCAATTTAAAAAATAGTATCAATTGCATGTAACCAGTCAGGGTAATATAGAGACACTGTCATCACAACACAAAATTGGTTTAATCTTAAATAATATTAAGCTAACTCCTGTTTCTTACCAATAACAAAAATATGTATTGCTGTTTTAAGCATGTACTTATTAAGATGTAGTTTGTCATCAATAAAGAACATTTTGGCAACAGTTAGTCTGGGCATTTAGTGTAAAAGGATGTCCTGACATTTTCATGTGGTTCCAATAATGTTTTAATGTCTTTTATCTCTCCAAAGCATAACGTCAGCTTAACTGCTACAAAGATCAGTCTATTTCATCTTTAATATCTGAATTTAAACAAAACATTTGGATTATTAATTGTTTTGGCGTGTTCTCACTAAAAAAAACATGTACTGGAAATGCTACAAATATGTGGAACAGAATAAATCTGCAATGCATTTACCTATTATAGATTTTCCAAAGTTTGGCAGCATGGGAATTAAACACTAATAGCATACACAGTCATTTTTCACCTCATTTGCTCCTACAGGGGACAGCGTTAAGCTCCAGCACATTGTCCTGGCAGCTAAAGATGGTTTCTGTAACATTTCCATTTGCTATTTTTGTCAGCCAACAGTACTTTATATTTAACAATGAAAAATAATACAGCAAATATACTGGATTCAAGTTTAATATTGGAACCAGAGAAATACATACACACGATATACAAAGACGACCCTCTAATTAAACAAGCTTCTTGGGGCAGTCACATTTTAGATTTATCTAATGGCTGCTCTTTTTTTTTTTTTGCAATGACTTATGTTCACTATGATCCAATTTATGCTATTTCATTAAGCCTACCTCAAGTTAGATAAAATGTCTATGTTATTCTATGAATCCAACGTATATGTTATTTGACGAAGACTACTCTAAGATAAAGGAAATGTATATGCTATTCTATGGATCTAACGTATATGTTATTTGACAAAGCCTTCCTATTCTATGCTATTCTATGGAGCCTATGCTTTCTATGGGGCATTCTGTATCAACATGTGACTGTATTGCTAGATATCACATATTTTCAGCATTACATGTATTTCCCTTCAATATAGCACTGCATACAATGTTGGTACTTTATAAATAATAATAAAAATAATAATAACATTTTGAGATATCACTTAATGCTAATGAATAAACTCCACAGAATAACATAGTAAGGGGAGGTCCCATTGGTGAGAAAGCTCTCTGCTTAATAAATATAGTTTCTTTTAAATAATACATTTGTTTCTATTACAATCTTATACATTACTAGTAAAGTATATATATTTGTAAAATATAGATAGATAGGTAGATAGATAGATAGATAGATAGATAGGTAGGTAGGTAGATAGTGGGATATAGGCTTGGGGTGATGAGTGACAGCATCTGGGAGAGGTGTGTGGTCAATTTATACATTTTACATTTTATTTTCCAGGAAAATTTTGTGTTTTAGATGCATTATTTCATCAGTGAACAGTGCTTGCCTAGTTTCATTCATAGCATTCAATTTATATATATATATATATATATATATATATATATATATATATATATGTATATATATATATATATACATATATATATATATATATATATATATATATATATATATATATATATATATATATATATATATACACATGTGTATATAGATACATAGATACATTATAAATTACACATAGTATTACTTACCTGACTGTGGCTGTTTGGGTTTGGTCCAGTTCAATAGTGATGCTTGGGAGTTGTGCTGTGTCCTTCAGCTGTAGACTGGACAGTTTCTCTTCCCTCCCTCTATTTAAGTTGTGTTTAGATTAATGAATCAGCAAAGGGGATGTGTCAATAGGTTAAACAACCATCAACCTCTGTACAAGTTGTGAACACACAGCCAGCTATTTCACAGCTCAGTTTCCAGCTGTTGTCACAGCATTACCCACCTCATTGCTGTGAGTTCTGCTGTGGAATTCACATTTCCTGATGATTAAGCTCATAATCCATCAGAAAAAGTCTGTTTGTGTGACCCAACTCAGTGCTAATGAGGGGACAATGATTTGCTTCATCTGAGAAAGTACATGTACTTGGTGCCTTTCTCTGCAAGCACTCCTTCTGGAAACTCTGAGAATTCAAACAAATGTATCATATTTAACATGAAAGGGGCAGGGCAGCTGTAGATCCCCCCTCTGTTAGGAGATAGAATACTGTATACCTAAACTGCACTGTTCAGGGAAAACATTTATTTCATATACTGACCCTTCCACTTCTCTCAGTTTATAGCAAAAAAAGGATTTTTATTTCTTACATTACATCAAATAGCACAAAAATATAGTACATGCATACAAAACAGAATCAATCAGGGGAAAAATAAATCAGATATTTGGTATAACATGTTCAGACTGATTTGTCATGTTTATATGTTGTCATCTAACATTCAACCAAACTGTTAATAAGTTGGGTATTTTAAATAATGTTCAGAAAGTAATCATCCTGTTAGAAGCAGCTGTTAGGCCTTTGCTGCATCAGCTATGTCTGAAGCTCAATGCAGAGAGAAGCTACACAACAAATACTTACCTTACATAGTAATATGCTTGTACAAATGTATGGATGAGAAAAGTCTGCATTGCATTTACTTATAGCTATTACAAAGTTTAGTAAGATTGGAACCAAACACCAATAATATATATAGTACTTTTTAACATCTTTTGCTCCCACATGGAACAACATGGCACTCCAGCACTATGTCCTGGCAGCTACTAGCTAGTGCACTCATACAAAGACAGACATTAGGTGCTCCTTGGAAAAGATTCATCAGATGCCTGTCCCTGCCCCAAACACATGTGTATTTTAATGTTGAAGATTTTTAGAAATTACACCAAGTATGGTACATGAGCAAGCTATATAATTTGAAGGGTAGTATAATATATCATAATTCATTATTATAAGCCTTTCCTTGCTAGCCTACCCTTATTCCCTTGCTTTTTATTACCAGAGCTACATTGTTTTCAGTGGCAGAGATAGGGTTAGGCAGCAATGAATATCTTGTATCTTAGCAATGGATTCTCCACTTTTCCTTGACTGAATTTCCCATTTCTCCTGCACAATTGTACTTATCACATGTAGCCATAATTTCACTGTTACTAATGGAAAATCTCGAATCTGTGATCCTCTCTAGAAGTGACTGACCTTAGAATGCTACTCATGAAATCCTGGGACTTCAGTTCATATGCATGTATATGATAAGATAAATTCTATATGACAAAAACACTAAACCATTACTATACAATATGAAAGCTAGATGAAGTGCATGAATTAGAAAATCAAAGAGGAGGTGTGCTATTCCTGCCCAAAAGCATTCTGGACTTCCTGCATGGAGTACTGTGTCATCTCTATTGGATTCCAGCAATATTTTAACACTCTATTCACATGAGCCCCTTACAGATACGCTTCAGGCTTATTTCTTTCTCCTGAACATTGAGAGAAAACAACAAGAGGAACCAGAGACAGAAATTCTTTGATGATGAATTTTCCTTGAAAAGAGCAACAAGAGGACAAAGCTTGCTTCCCTTTTTTCTGCATCATGATATATTTGTGTAATAGGCAAAGCCATTGATTTAAAAACAAGAAGATTTGAAAAAAATAAAGCCGAGTTGTCTTGATTTAATTGTTCTGTGTTCTCTTCAACTGTGGCACACAGGTCTATAACTTAAATATTTTTGGGCTTCTATCATTTTGCCCTATGATTTAAGACCAATTTAGCGATTATTATCTCAATAGTAAATTATGCTATTATTTAAAAAATAAAATATTGCTAAATTGTATTTAATCTATGGTTGAGTTAAAACATTGTCTGGATACTTTGTTTTTATTTCCCTTTTTCATAGCGTTGGGTGTTCGTAACTCATTCTACATATTAAACCAATAGTGTTTTAGAGTTCAGAGAAAGTTTCTCATGAGTACAGCAAATTAATGAGACAACCAAACTTCTAATCTGGAAAAAAAATAGCAATTTAAATAATTAAGATAATAGATTATTCACCCTTTTTCCAAATATGGATTTCCTAGAGTATAGGTGCCAATTAATTTTAGAAGTTTGGAAGAAAAAGTGAGCTCCTGCCTTAGGAACATGTTTGACCAATGTCCCTTACTAAGTGATCCAAGACAGAATTACAGGACTCTTGCCTGTGTAGACTACTTGCCCTAAATAAACTCTCTAACTATGTGACTAAAGCACAGATCACTCAAGCCACTACCCAACCACTGTCATCATTTGAACGTCTCTGCCTACTTAACCATCCTCCAAGCTTTCTTATATGCTCTTTTTACACTATTCTCATCAATTATCAAGCTGCAGCAAAATTACACCATTTAGTTTATTGGGAAATGAATAAATTGGCAATACTTGATGAGGAGGATTGACAATAGATATGGGATGCCATTGCTCACCTGTTCCTTCCTACTACAACGATCATGGTTATAAAGACTTACTTTTTTGTTACCACAACATGCCTCTTTAAGTGAAAAAGGGCACATCAATAATCTTCTTACTGGAAATGATGTGGTATCAGAAGGATGTACCATCATACTTGTACATAAAACCTATTACAGTAATTTTCTCCCACTCCTATTTTAATTTCTCTTTTGCCTTCATTTTTCTTCTCTCCCCTTTGTCGTCTGCCTACATCACGCTCTTAACACATTTTCTCTTAATTAACTCCCACTTATATTCTAGCTTCCTTCTGGACCTTGTCGTGGGGAAAGGGCTTGTGTACTTCAATGAAGCTGTCAGCAATACCATGTGAGGTCACCCAAGATGGCAGGCAATAGCAGAGAGGTCAGACAAAACGCGGTCCACTGGAGAAAACACTGGTAACGCACTCCAGTATCTTTGCAAAGAAAAGCATATGGATAGGCACAACTAAAAACACAGACAGATGTGCCTGGTGTGCCACGCCCATATGGTCACTGAGAGTCAGACATGGCTAAATGACTGAACAACAACAACATATGTTATCTCTTTTGCACTCACTGTATGTGATTGCAAAACCAGGCAAGGGCACCAGTGTAATTCACTACATCCTTCATAGTAGGCATAAATTCTTGGCACACTGAATTTGCCAGTTTAACTATCTATTCTAAAACCTAACACATTCCTTTCTTTAGCATAGACCTGTGCTGGCCATGTTTATCTTTAAATTCCTTTTCTTTATTAGCCTCTGCCACATGTGCTGGCAGGTTATTCCGTACATCTACCATCCAATCAGTAAAGAAGTTGTTCTCACAATCTTCTGCTGGTGATGTCTGGTTTCAATTCTACTGAGAATACAAGGATTTCAGTGGTTCATACAGTGTAGACATGGATTCAGTAGTATTGCTTTGTTCATCAGCTTGTTGACTTTTAAGGGGTGGTCCCATGCATAAAATCTGCTTTAAAACGAGTCCAGAAAATCTGAGGCTCCCTGGGACATTATCTGGAACAAATAAGCACACATCTGGATTATTAAAGTCATATAAATAGCACAAGAGAAAATGCCTACTCTGCAAGAAAAAAAAGTATTAACTGCATCCAGAGCTTGCTGCAGAGCTGAGGGCTGGAAACAGAAATGGAGCCAATTCCTTAAAACATACAGTAAAGGGATTTTTAGAGGACTCTTAAAGGCGCTCGCTAATATCTCACATTCCCACCTGAATAAGGAAACAACATGCAGAATATGTAGAGGAAACAGTATTCATAATGTTAATGGAAAATGTTTTAGAGATTATACTAAATCACTTAAAGAGGCTCCCACCAGTTCTCATTTGATGTAATAAGCCTATGCTGGATTGTTTTATTCTTTCCTGTGGCCCTCTATAATTATCCAGCAGGTCAACATGGGTTTCCTTCTGCCAAAAGCCATCCCAGGAGAAGCTGGAAGCATTTGGACCTGTTTTCCTGGTAGCATAGCTTTAAGGTGACTTTACGTTATCTTGAAAGTATAAATCTATCTACATTTCAAATAATTAAATCAATTCAAATAATTATTTTAAAAACAGTACAAAACCTCATATTGAACATATTAAAAACATTTTAAACATACAAAAGTGCTTGGATCAGACTTAAATCTGCAACCCCAGCTCCACAGACAGGATTTTAGCTTGCACTTATTACTCTGGGAGGTAAAAAAAAAGAAAATTTAGATGTACCCCATATCAGAGAGATAATCCGTAACTGTGACACATTCTGTTTTAGATATACTCATTTTATAAGTATCCACTTACATGTAGCAAGTTGGTGTAGTGGTTAGTGACGGCAACGATAACAAAGAGTTTTTTTTATTAGTTCATCTATTTATTTATATATTAATATAGATAGATATACAGATAGATAGATAGATGTTTAAATAAATACATTATTATTAAAGAAGTGGAAATCATGAAATGTAAACCTATGTTTGAAAATGTAAAAGCTCTTAGCATATTTTATCATATAACAAACATGCCGTATGCTGGAATGAGACATCACCCTTATTATATATGCAAATTCTTATGGGAGGGCAAACAAAACTAAAACTAAATTAGAAATGACAATTTCTAAGTAAATTCTTGACCAATTCTAAAAATGTAAACAACTTTTCCATATGTAATATAAATCATAATGACTGTACAAATGTCCTTGTGTCTTGTGGTCTGATTGCTATGAATTATTGTAGCAGAACCATTGTACTAAAATGTGCAAGGAATATGCTGTAAGTTTGCCTAACCGCTGCAATATAAGGAAATCAGGTCCCAACCCATCTCAGCCATTACCATGATCAACTGTGTGTAAAGGAGAACTGTCAGTGTGTGGAGGAAGCAGCTGGACTTAATGTCCATATTGCACAACCTTAGGATGAGCTTACAACATCTTAAACATTGTTTTTTTATGCTTTAACCCATTTTACCCTCTGTTATTATATCATTTTGCTTATTCCACAGTGAGACAAGATTACAGACTCCTCTTAAAGCAGGGGTACTCAAGTTTGGTCCTGGAGGGCCACGCACATGCCTGCATTTGATGAAACACAGGTGAGTCAATCACTTCTTCAATCATCATTATTGACTCACTAGAAAAGAATATCTTCAAATCCAGGCATGTGCTTAACCCTCCAGGACCGAACTTGAGTATACCTGTCTTAATGGGACTCCATATTCCTATATTATCATATTCTAATAGACATTTACATTCATTAGAAGGCAGATAAGACAGCACAATTGTACATACAAATTGGTACATAAGGAGATGAGGGTCCTGCACTTGGGAAAGAATACAACCTCTATTCCACTATTTTAAAGAACCGGTACTGATAATGGGCAAAACATTTTAGCATTGTAAAATATTAAAAACAAACTTTAAATGTATTAACCAGTGGTGTGTTTATTCACAGGTCCAGGGCAGCACTTTTTCAGGGGGTAGCAAGCTTCCTGAAGATTCCTGTGCAGTGCAATAGTATAATGAATGCATAGGCACAGAGACACTTTCTGATAAATACTCAAACCTATGATTTGGACTATAGCAATAGTATAGGAGGAGTAGTAACCGGGTTGTGGGAAGTCTGTGAGCTCTAGGAACTGAGATGTGGGGCGCATAAGTCTGAATGTGCCTAGGATAGCATAAAACCTAAATATACCTGTTTTATTATATGTTTGTGCAGTTGTCTGCTGACCTGGCCATTTCCATTTTGAGTATACATTTCTTACCAAGGAAATATTGGGCACTGCTATAAAAGTGCAAACAGCAATTCACTGTGTGGTAATGAGCTAATCTTAGAGAAGTTGACTGCTTGTCAAACTGTTAAGCAGGAAAGAGCCTTGGTAGCCTTGACCCAGGGAGGACCTAGTGTACCCTATAACATAAGAACTAAACCATTCTTAAGGAACTCTTATTCTAAGCTAAACAATAAAACTCTGGACACCAAGTTGGGGCTCAAACAGGCCACAGCTTGTATATTTATTGAATACATGTTAAACAACAGATAGCAAATAGGAAGAGGAGCCGGGCCAGACGTGGTGACCTCACGCCCTAAGAACCCGCTAAGGGCACTACCCCTTTTCCTTGACCACGCCCTTGAGTCAAGGGGGGTAAAGGACCCTTACTTCACAACCTGGCCCAGGCGACTCCCCCACCCACCACAGAGCTGCCGAGGGGTGCCTCACGCGGCCGTGTTCCCCCGTTTTGCAGCTATGGCCTGCTGAATGCCGACCCGCAAGACCAACATCATAACCTCTAAACCTACATCCGTTAAATGCATCGGACAGGAAAAAGAGTCGTGAATCCTTATCCTCAAATTCCGTGTGGAGAAGTGTCACAACCCCTCCTTCCTAACGAAGCTGGACATTGACCTAATCACCTTTTGCCTTGCCTTATCCAAACTTTCAGGGTTCCTGGCACTTCCCAACTCCCTCCTCTTGATCATTTCGGACCAAAAAATTAAGACACCTCTAAACTTATCCACTCAACTCGAGAAGTCTCTCCTCATGTCCTTCATCATCTTCTTCGTCGGGACTGATGGATGACCTCAACGGCAGGCGTATGCGAACCAGTGAGCCCAATGCACATACGAGTGCCTGACAATCCACAGCTGTTTCTCGCAACCTGTCAATAACAATGACAGAGTTAGAAACTGTCCATCGCTTCTGGCTCTAAACAGCTGCTGGTCGCACATAAGTCATGTAGCGTATGGATTCCCATCTCCCAATTCTCTTAATTGCCTCTTCTGGCATGCCTAAGCGTGCTGCCTCCATTGCTGCCCCTATCCGGAACAAATTGGTACCAAAACCCAATTGGTTAAAACTCAAATGCTGTACACCAAGTTTGAGCACTCTTGAGAATTGGAAGACTGACCTCTTTACCTCTTCCGACTTGGTCCGCAACCACGCTTTTATCCTGTCACCTTGCAGACAGACATCCACCAGCTGTATGCCACACGATCCTCGCTTCAGTGCTGCAACCAGTTCACAAATCCGTAATACTCCAAAAAAGGCTGGTGCAGAAGTTGTCTTGAAAAGCAAAGATTCGTAGGCCGTAGTACAAATTCCATTAAGCACTGAGCATACACTGCATGACACGCCTTGCCACAAACTCCTTCGTCAGGTCCCTTAGCCCAGCTAGCTTGAACATAATGATCTCTTGACCAGTGATGCTATCTCTCTGCTCCAAGTTCCCATACATGTGGCGGGATGTCTTCCCCATGTACCCGGGCCTCTGGATCCAATAGCCGGAACTGATCTCACTGTGAACGAGAAAGGACATCAGCAATTGCCAAAGCCAACCGTCGGCTGAATATTCTCCCCATGGGAATTATCCTGCAGGCGAATGTTCAATGTAGTGTGTGATGCTGCTAAAGCCCGATTCCTTCTTCGTAACACATTAAAAAAATTAACTGATAGCTTCAAAGTAAGCACACGATATGGAACACCCCATCGGCAGACAGAGGTCCACAAAGTAGCTCCCTTCCAAGCAACTACCCAACAATTGATGGCTGTCTAGATGCACCTGTAACAGGCGAAAAGCGGCTTCGATGTCCACCTTGGCCATAAGTGTACCCTGCCCCATTGACCACACTGAATGCTCAGTTTCAAACGAGGTGTAAGACACCGAAGACAGGTTCTTGTCAATGCCAACATTGACCGACCCCTCGCTGGGTATGATAAATGGTGTATCAATCTGAATTTGCCCACTTCCTTCTTGGGCACCACATTCAACGGTGAGATCCTAAAGTGTCTTAAGGGGTATCCAGCAAAGGGGCCTGCCATCCTACCCAGCTGTACTTCCTTATTTAGCTTCTCACACACCACAACAGGAAACTCAGCAATGGACTTCAGGTTCCAAGGCTCGATGTAGGTAAGATCAGCCCCACATGTAATCCTGAAACCGGACCGGAAATCTTCGGACAGTAGTCCAGCCGCTCCAGCCTTACCCTTCGCTCTACTGTAGCATTCTAGCCACGCTAGCATTGCGTAGGGCCGGCGTCTTGCCCTTTTGAAGTGGGCTCGCCACCTCTTGCACTCTTTCTGTCAGTTGCATCTCTCCAACGGGTGATCACCCCCGCAGTTAGAGCATGCGTATTTGAAATGACAGTTGGGGGTCCATTTGCTTATGCCCTTATTGAAGGCGTAGCAGACCCTTCTGCCCCGGGTGCAACGGTGGCAGGAGTTCGACTCCCGCCGACCGCATTCCAGAAAGGGTGGCATCCCTCGCATTGGTGTCATGGCATTGAGCCAATATGCTGCCTTTTCACTCCACGCCATTGCCGGCTATGATGCCATGCATTGGCGGAAGTCTTCATAGTATCTCCACCAGGCAAGTCCGCCATAAGTGCTCTATGAACTCCTGATGTCCTCGAGGTACACGAATAGCGAAGAGCATTGTTCCGGGAATTTCTCCCTGATAACACATGCCATGAGAGAACACTTGCCACCACTTGTCAAACGTTCTGGGTAACCACGTAAAACTTCCCTGTTTGTCCTCACCTCCGCTGCGATATCTGCACTCTTGCATGTCTGCCACCCATGAAAGGGGAAGTAGGGAGAAGAGTTCAATGAACTCTCTGCGCCATATGCGCCCCCTAACCTTCAGGCTATCCAGCGGGCACACCACCGTCGGCCTAAGAGATTCCCCAGAGATGCCAACCCCAACAGAGGGGGATGTCTCAGCCCTAGCAGAGGGAGGAGTAAGTGACAGCGGTGTTCCGGTGCAGATACCCGGGGCCGTGTAGCATACCAGCAGCGCAGGTGTCTCTACTCTTGCCATAGATGAATCCCTGGATCATGCCCTGGCCGCGAGACCAGCCACCCAGTCCTCTAAGTCTGACTCAGGAATACGTACATTATGGATTTCCAAGAACCCCTTTAGGCCAATCACCAGTTGAGTGTCAGTTGTTGGCTACCTCTTAGCCCTGCCATTACAGGCTCACCTGGGTCACGGGTGGTGGTCATATTCCTCCTCGCCGTTCATCTCTCCCGTTCAGGCGTACGCTCCCTCCTGCATCTAGATGTAGGTTCCAGCACTGACCCAGAGCATGTGCAGATGCACCGGCACGATCTGCCGCTGCTCGATCTAGATCTCTCTCTAGATCTACTTGAAAGGCAAGAAGAGACATTACTCACCCACCTACTCCTGAGTTGGGGAGTCCTAATTCCACCCTCTTCAAACAATAGGTCACTATCCACTGCTGAAGGATCTAGTAGAGATCAATCTAAAGGACCTGTCTCCGCACGTTGTGAGATGTCAGCGCCGACCACACTTTCTTTTAATAATTTAACTATGTCATGACACCGTCTATCACATCACCCCTATAGGTGGGAGCCGCAGTCTTAGCTCTTGTATTTGGTTTGGAAAAAAGGAGAGGGCTGTACTTTGCGGTGGATCTCTGTGTCCTAGTGGAAGCACCTGCCTGATCTATGGCTGCAGCCCCGTCCACGTGTTGATCTTCACCTCCTGCATCCAGTAGTCTCGGTGATGGTCTCCTGGCAGCCAGCTCTGCTCTGTCTGTGCGCCGTCCCTTTAAGAGAGAAGTAAAATATTTCTTACCTCTCTGTGGAACTCTCTTGTGAGCTAGAGCTGTAGGAGCCTGGTCAGGGTGCCTCTCTTTACACTTACAACTGCCCTTAGGGCAAGGGTGTGGGGTGCACCTAGGTGGCATATCATCTATAATTTTCTGGCTCAGAGGTGTGGTTCAAGGTGAAGGCTGGATATCCATGCCTTCGCCTGTTGCACCTGCAAGTTCAGCTGCAGCATCTACAAGTGCTGATTGTGATGTTCCTAATTCAGAACTTACCTTCTGCCTTCTCTCCCTATCCTGACTATCAGCACCTGGATAGTGCTGCGTGGTGGCCCTTCCAAAGGCACATGGTGCCTCAGCGTCACCCTGGCTGTGCCAGGGATATCCCCTGGGAAGCATCAATGTCCTCTGTAAGCTGCACCTTGGACCTCACTAACTGCATCAGTTGTTCCAAATTCACCTCCTCCAGAGAGTTCATTTTAATCCCTGCTATGAGTACTCAGATGGGTGTATACACTTCCAATAAGTAGGCTCCCCCTACACACACAAACCACCCACACAGATACTCAAGGTTTTTAAACGCTGTGCTTGCTCCTCAGGGGTGTCTCTGCTGCAGCTCCACTGCTTGCGTCTGGATGACACGTTGGCCAGCCGCAGAGTGATCTAAAATGGCGCCCCGCGCGCCACGCTGCCTATAGCCCTGCCCTGTCGGCCAGCCGCGTGACTTGTCTACTCCAATGAGTTGGATCCCAGGCTACCCTGGGTCAAGATGAACCCCGCTCAAGCCCTAGGGAGCCTGGCGCCGCCTCCATGCACACATGAAAGTTGGGACATAATAGATAGCGGGAAGTCTTGATAACACACCTATGGAGATTTTCAAAACTGCATATAATAGGTGGTCACATGTTTTTTTTTATTCTTAACATTATAAACACCCTATTGTCTATTATTAAATATAGTTAATTAAAATAAAGCATCAGAAACGGGGGACTTCAGTGTCCTCTTAATTATTTCAATATGAACAGTGTTTAGAAATAATATGACTATGGTTTTCACCTGATCACTGCTAAATAGGAAGTCAACAAAGTGTATGCAACAAATGTTTTTATTTATAATACTTTCTTTAAACAATGCAATTAGATTGACATAGATGTAAAATTGATTGTGTGTCTTTCAAATATGATCTATTATAGATTCTTACAAGAGTAACGCAATAATAGTTTACCTTGTCCTTCAATGCCTTATGAGTCACAACTAGAAATATAAATAGCATATTCCTAGCAGCTGCTTAATCCTCAAAGATAAACAGGAAGTACCAGGTGGCCATCTTGGATAACATGTGCATTTAAACAAAATCAACAAGCACAAAGATAAAACATATTTTAGAATCTTATTAGAAACCTACACACTGTAAATAGTTTTGCAAATACATCAATTTAATTTGTAATATCTAATGTAGGGAAATAAAAGACCATTCTGAGTACACTTAAAAGTCTCAGGGCCAGGAGACCTGTATTTTTCCCACAGAAATTCTTAGCGGACAGTATTTTAATTTCTGCTAAGGATTGTGGGTTGTAAAATGAGGCCCAAATTGCATCACCCTTTTTTGTCTCAAGACCACTTAATGTGATAATCTAATAGGGTTACAGTGCCATACAAAAGTATTCACATGGATTGTTTGAGGATTTGCATCATTTAATTTACAGAACATGCCCACAACTTTGAAGATGTTTTTTTTTATTTTTATTGTGAAGCAAAGAACAAATAGGACAATATAACAGAAAAAGTCGATGTGCATAACTATTCACCCCCCTAAAGACAATCCTGTGTAGAGACAATTTTTGTGGCAATCACAGCTCCAAGTCGCTTTGGATAAGTCTCTATGAGCTTACCACTGGGATTTGTGCCCATTCCTCCTTGCAAAACTGCTCAGCTCCTTCAAGTTGGATGGTTTGCGCTTGTGAACAGCAATCTTTAAGCCTGACCAAAGATGTTCTATGGGATTGAGGTCTGGGCTTTGACTAGGCCATTCCAGCACTTTCACATGTTTCCCCTTATACCACTCAAGTGTTGCTTTAGCAGTGTGTTTGGGGTCATTGCCCTGCTGGAAGGTGAACCTCCTAGCCTCAAATCACACACAGAGTGGTACAGGTTTTGCTCAAGAATATCCCTGTATTTAGCACCATCCATCTTTCTCTCAAATCTGACCAGTTTCACAGTCCCGGCTGCTGAAATGGTGTTCTTTGGGTGATGTGATGTGTTGGGTTTGCGCCAGACATAGCATTTTCTTTGACAGCCGAAAAGTTCAATTTTAGTCTCATCAAAGCAAAGCACCTTCCTCCATACATTTTCTTCTGGCCACTCTGCCATAAAGCCCAACTCTATGGAGCGTACAGCTTATTGTCGCCCTATGTACAGATACTCCAGTCTCTGCCGTGGAACTCTGCAGCTCCTCCAGGGTTACCTTAGGTCTCTGTGCTGCCTCTCTGATTAATGCCCTCCTTGCCCAGTCTGTGAGTTCTGGTGGGCGGCCGTCTCTTGGCAGGTTTGCTGTTGTGCCATGTTTTTCCCATTTGGTTATGACAGATTTGATGGTGCTCCTGGGGATCATCAAATATTTGGATATTTTTTTATAACCTAACACTGACTGGTCCTTCTCAACAACATTGTCCCTTACTTGTTTGGAGAGTTCCTTGGTCTTCATAGCAAGATAATACTGAAATACGGAAGTGTCTTTGTCAGAGAAACTAATCTAACAGGTTTCTTATGTTAACTAAAATAATAAAGCTCATAGCTGGTAACTTTGCTTTTCAATGTAATAATAGGGATTTCTATGTCCATTACTTTTATAACTATGAGGGCATAGCTTGCCCTTGTCTATGCTAACCATCATGGGAGTTGCCCCACATTTTGTGGATGTGGGTATTGTTCTATCTCTCATTCCGCTAACATTTGTCTCTTATGCAGGCAATTTGTTTACAATTACCAAGGAATATTAAAAAAAATACTTCATATACTGCAATCTTGGATTTGTTTTTTTTCATCATAAACAGGAAATTTCGTAATTGGGTATTTTGTTATATGGTAACAAATACAATAATAGTTTTGCAAATACATCAATGAAATACAATACACACTGATATTTCTGTTTACTGTAAGACCATTTCTGGTAACAGCAGTTCATGTTATCACAGCTACATTCCTAAATGTAGATTACAGAATTTTCAAGGGGCAGTTTATGAGGATCATGCAATGCAATCCACTCTAGCTCCATTTGAATACCAGTCAGCTGATTGTTACCCAAAGGCTCTGCTGATCATACCATAAAATGCCTTTGGTGCTAAGAAACAATTTCAGATATAGTTATTTGGGTTTCGGGCAACATACAAAAATGTATGTCTGACAGAAACATTGCATACTGTTACTAGTCACAAGATCTGATGACATGGCTCCTGTAAAAGAACTCACCTAAACGTTACTGACTCTCATTCACGGGGTATTGCCTGTATACTGTATCTCCATCTCTAATGTGCAGTGGCGGAGATAATGAGTAGAGGGCCCCAGTGCCAAAAAAACTTTTTGGGACCCACGTTTGTGTTGGCCCCCTCCAGTATCAAGTCATTATATATATATATATATATATATATATATATATATATATATATATATATATATATATATAATATATATATATAAGATACCCAATTACTGAATATATACAGCCTATAAGTACTAGAAACTGACATGTTTAAAAATAGCTCAATTTATACTTCTTACTCAAAGATTTTTTTTAAAGAGGAAGTAATGCCTAATATTAAATTGTTAGTTCGTCACAGAGCTCACTAGAAGACGCTCAAAATGGGTGGAACATTTCCTGGAAAGTACCTAATTTATATATTTTTGCTGCTGGAAGGCTGCTGTTTATGGGAAGCAGGATCATGTGATCCTGAATCTGCTTTCATAACTGTAACCCAGACATGACAAACTATGCCTAACTCCATATTTCCAGGATTATAAATAAAAAGGGGACACTCCAAAGATTCCACTTTAAATGGGGTGCTGTTATACTATCTACTGTCTTACTCTAGTATGAAACATTTACATGTAATAGATATAACTAGCAGTAATTTCTAAGTCCACATTTTTATGCATGTTAAAGTGATAAATTAAGTGAAATGCATATTTGTTCATACAAATTAATTTGTATCATAATCATTAATCTCTCATTTGACAACTGTGGGATTATATTCTTTTGCTTTCCTATTCCTCATTTATATAGAACATATATAGGGTTAATTTAATATCTGTATGTGATAGACCTTAGTCAGCAAAAATCACTGTAGGTCAGCACTCCGTGAGTGGGTAACCACATAAAGAATTTACTGTATATATTAAATAAACTTATGTGAAATTAGCAGATCTGGGTGAAGGGCTATAGTGAAATATAACACTACCATATATTATTATTATTATTATTATTATTATTATCCTTTATTTATAACGCGCCAACATATTCTGCAGCGCAATACAGGGGTTAGGTACAATTATAAACAATAACCCCACAATGAAGAATAATGGAAGACCCTGTTATTGAGCTTTCAATCAGATATACACAATGCTACCGTAGCACCTCACAAGATTGAAACTCGCAAACTTACATTCTAAAGGGTGTGGGTGAGGTACAGGAGAGTGATAGATCCATAGTGAATGAAGAGGCTAAAGATGATAGGCTTTTTTGAATAAATGTGTTTTTAAAGAGATTTTGAAGGATTTGAGGCAGGAAGATAGTCTGGTGGAGCTAGGTAAGGAGTTTCAAAGAATAGGGGCAGCACGAGAAAAGTCTTGAAGACGGGAGTCTGAGGAGGTGATGAGAGAGGAGGAGACAAGAAGGTCATTAGCAGAGCGAAGAGGGTGGGTGGGAGTGTATTTTGGGATGAAAGCAGAGATGTAGGAGGGTGCACTATTGAGGAGGGCTTTATATGTTAGGGTCATGATTTTGAATTGTATTCTAGAGGCTATGGGAAGCCAGTGGAGTGCCTGACAGAGAGGTGCTGCAGACACTGATTGTTTAGTATGGTAGATAAGTCTAGCGGATACATTCAAATTGGATTGGAGTGGAGACAGACGGGTGATAGGAAGGCCAGCATGGAGAGATTTGCAGTAATCGAGGCGAGATATGATGAGAGAGTGAATAAGAATTTTAGTAGTGTCTTGTGTGAGGTAGTGGCATATTTTGGATATGTTTTTTAGGTGAAAGTGAAAAGATTTTGTGAGTGATTAATTGTGAGGAATGAGAGAGAGGGAAGGGTCCAGTAGGACTCCAAGATCGCGGGCCTGGGAGGTGGAAGTGATGATGGCATTGTCAACAGTGAGAGATAAGTGAGGAGTGGGAGCTGAGGAAGAGGGTGGAAAGATAAGGAGCTCTGTCTTAGACATGTTGAGATTGAGTTGACGGGCAGACATCTATGAGGATTTGCTCTATAGGCAATTGGCAACATGAGTTAGCAGAGAGGGTGATAGTTCAGGTGCAGAGATGTAGATTTTGGTGTCATCAGCATATAGATGATACTGAAATCCAAAAGATTGTATAAGGGCACTAAGGGAGGATGTATAGATGGAGAAAAGGAGGGGGCCTAGGACTAAGCCTTGGGGTACACCGACAGTTAGATTGCGAGGAGATGAAGAGGCGCCAGAGAAGGAGACACTAAATGTTCGAATTTCGAGATAAGAGGTGAACCAAGAGAGAGAGCAGTGTCACGGATGCCAAGAGAGTGGAGAATTTGGATATGAAGAGGATGATCAACTGGTCAAAGGCAGCAGAGAGATCCAGGAGAATTAAGATAGAGAAATGACCCTTTGATTTGGTGTTGTATATATAATACTACAACTCAAAAAATATGTATGCACTGAGGTAAAAATAGTAATTAGGATTAACTAGAGAGGAGGCCCTTCAATAAAAAGTGAGCTTAGATATATAAACCATTGTATAATAAATCCTATTTAAATAAGTAGCACATATAAAAACTCTCTGTGTCAAGTATTGTAGTATGTAGTATAAGGGTCTCTGCATGGTCTAAGACGGTTATTTTATTTAACCTAAAATAGAAGGAATCAAGGCATTGTATACCCTACTTCTTGCCTTACAAAGAACATGTTAAGCACATTGACTTGTCCCAAATAGGTCACTACCCAATACATTTTCTGCTGTGGAAAATGCAGAAATGTTTACTATCCCATAGATTCACTAAGCTTCACAAGTGCTGCATAAATTTATCTTATGCCAAATATTAGATTACCTTTTTTAATTTTCTGGGTGATTCAATACATATAGTTATTTATTACTTCTGTTTAGGGTTTCATACTTTAGAGTGCAAGATTTTTTTTTTAATTGGTTAATTCAACAATATATTGGGTGTTACCTGAATCAAGTACAGTATATGTAAGAGCCCCATAGTGAATAGCCAGTAGTGATTAATAGTAGGTTCATGTCCGGCGTGGAGGCAGCCCCAGGCACTGGGTCTGACGCAGTGCAGCGTGACCCAGTGGAGCCTGGGGCGCTCCTTATTGGCTGGGAGAGTGGAGGAGGGACTTTCGCCCGTTTCGTGTGTTTCCTCATTCACTCTGAGCTGGTCATTGCCGGGATTGGAAGCCAGGTGGTCTGCTCCTGCTAGTGCCTGCAAGTAAACAGTGCCCAATAACCCTGTCATCCATAAGGCAGTGGGGGTCCCTCTGTGTGCGTGTTCTGTGTGTGCTGTGTGTGCTGTGTGACCTGCATGAGTTGGGTGAGTTGTGTGAGCTGTGAGTGGGTGCTGTGTGGGCAGTGGTTGCTGTGTGGGTGCTGTGGGTCTGGGGAGTGCTCTAGGTTGTGTGGCTTGCATGGGTTGCGTGGTTTGTGTGGGTTGCGGGCTGAGTGGGGCTGCGCTGTGCGGCTGTGCGCTGTGTGGGCGGGTGCTGCGGCTGCGTGGTCAGTGTGTTGAGTGAGCGTTGTCCGTGGGCTGTCTGTGTGGGGGTGTGTGTGGTTTGCCTGCATTCGTAGGGGCAGGTGTTAGGTTGGTCATGGATCCTGGGAAGTTAGAGACCCTTATGGCAATGGTTAGGTCCCGAGCTTTGTGTCATGGGGTTAGGTGGGTCCAGGATAGATTGGTCTCAGAGCATCTGGGCAGTCAGGACATTTCCACGCAGGCGCAGGCGCAGTCTGAAGTGGCTGCTAGCCTGAGGCTCATGGGGAAGGTCACTAGCCCAGAAAGGCACTATAGGCCGATGGAGCCACTCAACAGTAGCAGTTCCGGCAATAGGGTCAACCAGAGGGCAGCGGCCACGGATGAGGTCGCGAGAGCCAGGAGCTCATCCCACCCACTGCCAAAAGGTCAGAGCCACAGGGAGGCGCGGGAGAGGGCCTAGCCGTCCGGTCACCACCTAGCGTCTTGCCCCAAGGCCTGCACCGGACCCCAGAGTCAGCTAACGGTCCCGGGCTTCTAGGGGTAAGAGTAAAAAGCCAGGGAGTGCTAAAAAGACTCCTACAGTTCGTCACTGTTTAGCCCCAGCGGTCTCCACTGCTTCACCCACTGAAGCTGTCATAGGTGTTTTGCAGAGACGACGCTCCACAGGTGGCACGACCGTCAAGGACAAGGGATCCACGAGAGGAAGAAGATATCAGGTGCTCGAGGAGATGGCTAGCGACGGCAGTCAAGTGGTGATAGACGACGTTCCAGTCACAGCCAGGGCGTCACGGCAGACGCACCCCGCCATGGCTCCCAAAGCAACGTGCAGGTAAGGTCCTTTGGCTTTTACTTCCACCCCAGCAAGGAGACAGAAGTCCCTGGACGAAATACTTAGGCCACAGCTTAGGTTGACCGACCTAATAACTAATATCATGACAATACCCTAGCTAGGGGGACGCCAAGGGATACAGACACACAAGACGGGTTTAGTTATGCCATTGGCCCAGCCCTTAGGCCGTTGCGGTCAGTTGAGTCTCTAAGCCCTGCCGTTGACCTAGATTTGGTTTCCGAGCACTCCTCAGGGTGCGAGCGGACTGCTGAGGCGGGATACAGGCATAGGAGAGCTAGTAATTGTTCATCCTGCCTTCCCAGATCCAGAGGCAGGTCCAGATCTTGAAGTGAGAGGTCAGGCGGTTGCAGCTGCACCTGCTCAGGACCCGGCATGGAGAAGAGCCCTCAGGGGAAAAGGCGGGCACGGACTCCCATTCGGACTGAGCGGCGAGAGTGAAAGCGTACAAGGGTTTTAAGGGTGGAGCGATACAACGGGGCGGCCCCTCCTTCCATGGCACCCCAGTGCTCTCGACTTTTTGTATACATGGAAGAGATCAGGATTGCGTATCGGACCTACAGGAGGGATGGCTTGGTGACGGTACGACAAGGCGTTTCGGCTGTATATGGCGTCAAGGACAACCATGGTATGGAGCGACAAGGCAGTAGCCTATTGGCTGAACATAATGACCCAGATGCAGGCCATGCCGTCCTTTTGCAGGAACGCAAGCGGGGCAAGGAGCCACCCCACGTCGGGCGCCCCCGGATGCTCCTTCAACGATGGCAGTGCAGGACCAAGGAAGGTGCAAGAGCAGGGGAGTCCTTTCCAAAGAGGCAGGACTCCTATCCAGTTGGGCACAATGCTACCGTGGCTAGAATGCTACGGTAGACTGCCGGGAAAGGCAAAAGCTGCTTCGCTGCTGAGGGAGGGCTTTCGGGAGGGTTTTGAGATCCCGTGTTCCCTACTTCCATCCGCATCGCGTCTGAAGAATTTGAAGTCAGTTATTGAGTTTCCCTGCGGAAAAGATTCGGGCATAAGTGGGGCTCAGTAGGATGGCGGGTCCATTCTCAATTCCCCCAATCCAATTTCTCCGTTGGGAATAGTGCAGAAAAAAGAGCCTGGAAAATGTTGTCTAATACAGCACCTGCCGACGGAATTGGTAAAGAATGGTCCACCGTGTCCTATGCGTTTTTTGACCGTGCCACGGGGCTCGTTAAGGCAGCCAGTGTCGGTTCCAAGATGGCCAAGTTGGAAATTGAGTCAGCTTTCCGGTTGCTCCCCGTTCATCCCTGTAGCCATCGGCTTCTGGGGTGTTTCCTGGAGGGAGAGTACTACGTGGACCTTTGTTTGCCCATGGGTTGCTCCATCTCATGAGCGTATTTTGATACATTTAGCACTTTTCTTCAATGGGTGGCCCGAACAGCGGCGGGTTACCCCAGCATCACCTACTATCTCAATGATTTTCTCTTCGTGGGGCCGGGGGGCCGTAATACGTGTGGTTTTATTCTCTAGACATTTATGGGTGTAAGCCAGACCTTCAGGGTTCCATTGGCGCACAAGAAGACGGAGGTTCCCATTACACAGTTAGCATTTCTAGGCATACGGATTGCCTCCAAAAGAATGGAGTGCAGCTTGTCCGTCGAGAAGGTTGCAGACCTTACAGAGGACCTCTCGGCTCTTGTGGGCGTGGGGAGGGTAACCTTGAGGTGCCTTCAATCGATTCTGGGGAATCTTAACTTCACGTGCAGAATCATCTCAATGCGCAGGGTGTTCAGCAGGCGATTGTCCCTGGCTACGGTGGGGGTGATGCAGCCGCATCACTTTATGAAAGTGTCAGGAGCAATGAGAGTGGACGCGAAAGTCTGGAAAGTGTTCCTTCAGTAATTTATTGGAGCCGCGCTAATACACCCGGAAAGCGTGACGAGTGCCCAACTCGGGTTGTATACAGCGGCAGGATTAGAAGAGTTCGGTGCTTACCAAAAAGGATCATGGTTAGCCGCGGCATGGCCTGAGTCGTGGGTCTCTGGTGGCGTTACAGGTGGAATTCAGCCTTTCGGGAGTTATTCCCTATGGTAGCGGCGGTTCAAGCATGGGGCACGGAGTTCAAGGATCAGCAGGTTTGCGTTGGGTCGCCCTGCGAGACAACGTTTCGAGCAATCAATAGCCTCTCATCATCATCATTGCCGGTACTACACCTTATACGGCGGTTGGTGCTCCTATGCTTGAGCTTGAACATATGGCTATGGGCCTTCCACATGTTATGTCTGGAGAATGGCATTGCTGATGCCCTTTCTCGGTTGCAAGAAGCACGTTTCAGAACACTGGGTCCAGGGGCGAAAACCCAAGGCGAGGACAACCCCCCCGGAACTCTGGGAGCTTGGAGCGGTCGGATAGCCAAGAATGTCAGACAGTCGCGTACGTGGGCTGCCTATCAGACGGTATGGAACAAATGGAACGATTTAGTGGAGGTTGTCGGTGGTACCGCTTCGGAAGAAGAATCATTAGGCTTGTTACTATGGTTCCTGTTGCGGTGCGCAGAAAACGGCGACTCCAATGCATTGGTTAGTCGGCAGGAATTTTTGGTTCGCTGACTGGTGAAAGGCATGTTCATGGGCGATCAGAGGCAGGACAAACGGCATCCGATTACCTTCTCATTGTTGGTGTGCATGGCGCAGGAGTTAGAAGTACTCTGCAGGGACCCCTTCGAATCCCTGCTTTTCTGGATGGCTTTCTCCCTAGCGTTTTTCGGAGCCTTCAGAATCGGGGAGCTAGTCTTGGCGAAAAGTCACGGTTCGGGGGGGGGGGGGCTGCAGGAGGTGGATGTCTGTCTGGAAGGTGACAGAGTGGTGTTATGGTTGGGAAGGTCCAAGACCGATCAGGACGGGAAAGGAAGAGAGGTGACATTGCACAGAATTGGCTCTGGATGCTGCCCCCATGCAAATGTGAAGGAGTATTTACTACGGCGGCCACGGGCACCGGGCCCGCTGCTCATACATGGGCAGGCATTGTCTCGGTTTCAGTTCACAGCAATCTTAAAGACGGCGTTTGAGCACTTGGGTTTGGTTGCGGCAGTGTTTGGGACCCATTCCTTCCGCATAGGAGCCGCTACCGAGGCGGTGAGATTAGGCTTGCCAACGGAGGTGGTCAAGAGGATCGGGAGATGGGAATCACAGCGGTATAGGTCTTATGTGCGACCCGGAAGGGTTATCTAAATGAGACTTTCTGTGTATTACCGGTGGACAGAGACAGTTTTGGATTATCGGCCATGCCTATGTGTACTGGGCCCACAGGTTAGCAGCAATCACCAGGAGTAAAGCTCAGCTGGGCATACCTGAAACGTACCTACAGGTACGATGGTTTGGTTTTCGAGGCTTGAGGTGGGCACAGATGCGAGGCTTGCTGGACAATTATGCACATCACTACGGTGATTCTGATCTGGTGCTCATCCACGCTGGGGGCAATGATTCAGGGGTCGTTCCCATACACAAAATGTTGAAGGACATGAAGAGAGATATTTCCCTCTGGGTGCGCCAGTTCCCGGGCCTTGTTATCATCTGGTCCAAGATGATAAAGAGGTGTTCATGGCAGAATGCTAGAGACCCAGTTTTAGTTGATAGGACCCGCCAAAAAATCAATAAGCAAATGGACAGTTTTGTGCGAAAATTAGGTTTTATTTCCATCAGGTACCGGGAATTCGAAGGCGTAGACGCCGATGAGTTATTTCGTCCGGATAAGGTGCACTTAACCGAGATTGGGTTGGAGCTGCTGACATTAGAATTCAAGGAAGGGGTAACTTGGGCACTAGCTTTATTGAGCGAAATGGGGGGGGGGGGGTCACAGTCTCAGGTGGTGTCCCTCAGCTGCTCCGTGGCGGGAAGTGAGTTGCCCGGCCCACTGGCTTAAGTTGGAGTTGCCCTGCCTCATGGGCGTGCTTGGAAAACCACTGGGTGGCCCTGGGCGCTGGCCCAGGGCTTGAGGTTACTGTCCTGGCCGGGCTCCTGCTCCATTATGTTAATAAAGGAATGTATGTTAATTACAGTAATTATGTTTAAGTTATGGATTATGTTAATCCATTGGTTAATAAAGCTGTGGCCCGTGTTACTCCCAAACTGGTGTCAGTCGTTATTTCACAAGCTAATGGATCTTGCTGGGGTCATGGTGAGACAGCAGTTCATTCTTGTATGCAGAATTTTGTCAAAAACACCATATTAAATGTTCTCAAATAATATCACATTTATATACATTAATGTAGTACACAGTTAAAAGAATACAAGTGTTGTAAATATAACATTCATCCATTAAAAAAATGCTTGGCATTTCAATAGAGTGATCTGAAGCTTAGTCATCTTTGTATCATACAGCAGATGCAACTTCCATCAGTATAATTAAAGCTGGTGGTGGTGGGTTTATGTCAGTATTAATAAAGGAAGTCAGCACAAGCATAAGAAATTACCAATGTATTAAAGCAAATGAAAATGTTTTTAATATGTTGCTTCCTCCTCCCACTTGCAGTCCTCATTTACAGAGAGAGCTTTCTCAGTAAAGTATGAAAGATCATCCAAGGTTAGGATCTGTGGTTAACTGAGAATTCAAGATAACATTTTCACTGTAAATGAGAACTGTCAAGGGAGGGGTATTTGAACCCAACTTGCCGGGCACTGTCAGGGTTTACATAAAACATTTTTCTAATGCACTCTCTAAAATTGATTGCAAGAATTGTCTTTCAGAAAAAAACTAAATATTTAAGACATAATAATAATAATAATAATAATAATAATAATAATATTAATAATAATAATAATAATAATAATAATTTAAGACAACTGGACTCCAGACCACTTGTTTTGTTATTGGAAAAGCATTTGTAATGTACCTTCGTACCATATACTATTTTAAAATCATGTCAATATACCCTTCTGTGCGTGTGGTTAGACCCATAGTACTCAGTGATAGGTATAGTCTTACATTCCACAAGGTCCCTGCAATGACAAACTGAGGGCTGCCTCCAAATAAAAGAATCAACAAATTAAGACAGCTTTTAAAAATGTACATCTGTAGAGCAATTATAAACCGAAATAACTAGAATAAAAATAATAATATCTGTGTGTTTTATTCTATGTTTTTTATATCTAAGTTTATTAAATAAAACAGTTATCTTGTAATTTAATTTATATTGTTATTTGCTTTATTTCCAAACACGGTCTCATCATAGTCCTCCACTAACTGTACCATAACATGATACATAATACTAGTGGTGGATGTCAGTCTAGGAGCCAGGTCACTAATGCCTCATCCATGATAGGTATCCTGACCCAGACAGGAGTCAGCTGAACATGGTGTTTTGTATAAGTCACTGGGTAACGCTCTGGTGACTCACAATGCACAAACTATCATCTGCTCACATTGCAAAATCAGGGTGAATATCCTGTCAGAGAATGAATACATAGTTTATGAATCACACGTTGATAGACAAATGAACGGATTGAAAGTAACAATGTACAACAAGTTTATTTTAGCAATCACCTTGATAAACTGAGACTTCTGGGAAGTAAACAAAGGCTGTGTGAACCAGTCATGAACCCATTTTATGGGTAAGTGCTTTGAACATGTTCCTGTTCTTATTGTGGCAGTGAACAGCACTACCGGATACTGAGAATGATGAGGTGATGAATAGGGTTACAACTTCCACCCAACATGATTTTCTTTAGAATATAAAAGGATATTTATGTACCAACAGCTCACTCCATGCTGAATTGCATTGGAGTATTTTTACTATTCAGTCTTACAGAGATTGAGCTGGTAATCATGTCTTAACTTATCTATGTTTCATTTCTTTGTCCGTTTGCCAGACCTTCCTCTATAATTATTGCAGATATTATTGCTCCTTTGTGAAAACATCCATGGGAAGTGTTTAACCAAGAGCTCTTTTCCTAAAGGAACTACGTATGTACGGTTGGAATTCATCTGGAATTCTATAAGTTAAATGCCTTGGTTGGTTCACACAACTGAAATGTAAAAATCTTGAGATTTACAGCTCAAGTTCAACTTTAGGGGTGAATAGCAAAACTAAGAGTTCCCTTTGGAGAGAAAACCACAACAGAATTGGAAGACAACTGTGTATATATGCCATGGATAAATAATAGGTTTCTAATAGCAGGGACATCAAAGCTAATGTCTACATTCCTGTAAACTGCAATTGTATAACGTTATGTACTACTTTTACAGTTCTGTTTAACCGATGGAGCTGTACAAATAAAGTTATAAATATTTAAGAGACCTTAAACCACATCAAAAGCTCATCTCCCTAGACACTTTATCTCTCTGAATTCCCCATTTATTTTCTGTTTTGTCAATAGGCTTAGATCTTCCCTAATCCCCATTATCGGACTTGTTCCCAGGGCTCCTATGCTCAGTTTTTATACACAATTCTCTAAGACACCCAAGCATGTGTCCTATCACTTTCAAGTATGAGGCATCAATTTAATTCAATTTAGCAGTTGAAAATATATAAACAGGCCACAATAAAGTGGTTCATCATTAACTATAGCATCACATAGATCTTGTCAGTTCTCCTTAAGGGAATCTATGTTCATTAACAAACTGCTGTCAGAAGCAATCTCTGTTATAATCTAACTGGAACCACCATCTTCTCTGATAGACATTTTTATACTCCCTCCCTACTTCTTCCAAAGGCTTGGAGAGATCCATGATACATAGGTGTATGATATCTTTGTGAGAGAACATTTACATTTCTTTAAAAATATGGTTGCATTTCCTGAATAAGGAGTTTGATTTTGGCCCGGTGAGGAGGAAGGGGTGTGTTATCAATTTCAATCTTATCCAATTATCCTAATAAAGACTTTCTGTTCCCCCTACCCCGTCCTTTCTCCATTGACAGCCAAACAAACAGCCTCAAAATGTAGCTTAGTGGAAGTGATGTAACAAACACAAAATGGATTCCTGTACTCACAAACTGAGTCTTAAAAAAATCAAGTTTCCCTCCAAAAACATTTATATCCATGGCTTACACAGTTGCTAATATTGTTATGTTGGTACGTACTTGACAAACAATTGTTTTTCAGAGTGTTTATAGATTATGTGCCCTGGAAACATACTTTATTCTGCCATATTAGTAAATCTGAAATGAATTGCATTTGACGTGTAAAATCCTCAAGGATCCAAACCAGAAGTTTTAACAGTCAATTTATAGTGATACTATTGGATAAACTGGTATTTTGTGACCTTGAAATGCAGCTGGAATTTATACACTGATGGGCCAAAAGATCACGTCAGAACCAGAGTCAAAAATAACAAAGAGTTTTCTCAATGACAGTAATTGCCCCTTGGACAACTAAAAGTGCGAGGTTTCAGTTTTTCTCAGATGACTCATCTCTAGCAATAACTGGTCAGAACGTTCTGGATATAATGAAAGCAGGAATCGGTATCACAAAGACCATTTCATTACGACTATAAATCTGACAATGAAACCTATGAGTTCCCTCAATTACCTAACATTTGCCAGCTTTTATTCTAGTTGTAGCAAAAGTGTCAAGGTTTCTGATGCAGAATTACAGCTGGAGAAATGTGTAAATATGAAACCACTGAACAAGTTCTCTCTTGGGTTGGATTCCTGTCTTTGTAAGCTAGACAAGGGGTATTCAGAGTATGACCGATGCTATAAACATAACTCATATATGCACCCTAAAGTTTAACTTACTTCTCCTCTGGCATATATTATCTCCCTTCTGTTTATATTTTTTGTTATACCTTTTGCATAATACCTTTGCATAATATATTACTAGGAACATGCCCGTCAAAAATGACGGTATTAAAATTGTAAGGCTGGCAATGCTGTTTGCCACACAATGTGAGCTCCTTTTGGCGCTCATTGTGAGCCTCTCCCTCCGTGTACTTCAAGTTTCCTGCTTTGCACTAATCACCTTCAGCGCTCATTGCGAGACCCACGCTGAGCGCCTTTGCAAGCATCTCCTGCTCGTGGTGCTCATTGTGAGCCCCAAGATCATCCTTTGGCGCTCATTGCGAGCCTTTCCTCTTGCCTGCGCTCATTGCAAGCCTCTCCCACTTGTGGTGCTCATTGTGAGCCCCGCGGTGAGTGCCTTTGGCGCCCATCGCGTGGCTCGCAATCAGAGCCTTCGGCACTCATTGCGAGCCTTTCCTCTCGCCTACTGTACGGGCCGCTCATTGCAGGGTTGGTTAACTTGCAAGTTTAGTGCTTGGGAATGCCATGTGTCTTTTTCCAGCATCTCCGCCTGTGCCTTCCCTGTGTCTTTCTCCTCTGTGTATCTGCTGAATGTTTGCGTGGCGCGCTGTGACTCCTGTTGGTTTTATTTTCCAAGTCCTGCGTGCCTGGCATTGTTCGTGTAAGTGTTAGTGTCTTCAGCGTCGTGTATTTTGTACGTTTTGCAAACCTGGCGTTGCTGAGCCTCGTTTTCATGCTGTTTCAAAAATGTTACGTTTTTTGTCCGACATTTTTTTTCTCACTTAGCCGATTTTCTAGTGTTGAAAAATGCCAAATATGGGTGAAATTCTCTTGCAACCTCACTCCCAGGCTTTCTGTGTCTCGCCCTGTGCTGTGTGTGAGTGTGTTATAATTTTTTGTACAAGATTTATTTTTTTTTGGTGGGTTTTTAGAGTTACACGCTTGAACAGTGGTGCGCCGCTCGCCTAAGTCCTGCGCTCATTGCAGCCTAAGTACTGCGCAGCTGCTTCTCCTTGCTTTGCGAGGCTCGCAGGTGCAACAGCGCCACTGAGTACTGCGTGGCTGCTTTGCCTCGCTTCGCATGTGTGACGGTGCTGCTGGCTGCAATCAGCGCTTTTGGCGCTGATTGCAGCCTAAGTGCTGAGCGACTGCTTTGCCTCGCTTCTCGAGGCTGGCATGTGTGATGGCGCCACTGGCTCGCCTCGCTTTGCTAACCTCTCTGCTGTGGCCTTCGCTTTGCGAGGGACGCAACTGCGTTACCAACATCGTAAGATCCACAACTATAAAGTATATGTGACTAGCGACTTTCCCGTCAATATTGATGGCAATACAATTTGAAGCCATGGCAATGCTGTTTGCCTCACAATGTAAGGCTTTTGCTCCTCTGAGGACCTTCAGCGCTCATTGCGAGCCTCTCGCCTTGTGTACTTCAAGTTTCCTCCTTTGCAACAATCACCTTCGGCGCTCATCGCGAAGGCAGAAAATATAAGTACAGTGTAAAATATAAAAAAAAAATATTACAGTGAACTAATAAATTAATATGAATTAATAAATTAATATACTTTATCCAATTATCATCTAATATGCAGCAATCAATATCCTGAAGAGCTCACAATCTCAGAAAATGTACAGTTGGAGTGTTGATCACCTGAGGAGAAAGTGTCAGCAATGTGGCAAGTGTGCAGTGTAAATAGGCTGTGTGCGCGAGGGCAAACTGTTTGTGTAGGCGGGTAAAGCACCATTTTAGAATTGTAATGTTATTCTCTGCAAGTTAGTATTGTAAAATGGCGTCATTTTTTCTATGTGTTACTTGGCTCGCGAGCATTTTCCGTCCGTTGTAATGGTATATTTTGTATATTCTATGTTCCTGTCTAACTCGTAGGTGCCTGGCGGTGATTTGCGCGCCTCTGTCTCCTTTAGCCTCGTTTTCATTTTTTTCGGCCGCCATTTTTTTCTCACTTGGCCGTCTTTCGAGTGCCGAAACTCTGCAAATTCGGCTTAAATTGGCGTGCAACCTCACTTCCAGGCGTCCTAGCGTTTCCCCCGTGCTGTGTGTGAGTGTGTTTTTATTTTTATTTTTTCTTGCTTTTTGTGTTTCCGCAGTTCGGAGTTCGGAAGGCTTCTATCCGTTAATGGCTCCCCTTGCTCCGCTAAGGCTCACAAGCGTGACGACGAATCACAGTTTGACAACTATTAGCACTACAATGGCTTTTAATTTACAGTATATACTCGAGTATAAGCCGAGTTCTTCAGCCCTTATTTTAAGCCTAAAAAGGGCCCCCTCGGCTTATACTCGAGTCACTCCCCCCCCCCCCCCCCCCCCCTACTCATTCTAAACCTCTCTCCTCACTTTACCCCTCTAATTACCTCCTGTCATGATTTAATTGTTTAAGGACTCATATTGTCAGTGGTTTGTGAGTATGTCCAAGGGAGCATGACATTGTTGCATTGGGATTATGTGTTATTGTGCGGTTATATGTTGCCTGTACATGGTTATTATGTATCCTAGGTATAATATATTATGAGGGAAAATGTTATATAGAACATATGTGGAATTGGTAGAAATGTTCTGGATAGAAGTTAGCTGCAGATCATTGCACACTCAAACATGCAGACCTTGGGTCAAGACAGATGCATGTGCTTCAAGTGGTCCTGGGCAAACACTTGAGTTTAACATAAAGGTTATCTAATGAATGATATCTCAAGAGCTTTGATAGCCCAAGGTTGCAAGCCAGATGGTCTGACATCACACATACACAAATGTACACAAGGGTGTGGTATTGGAGAGTATAAATATGTTGTTTTGTTCATTCAATAAAGGGTGGCAATATAGTTTTCACATAAACAAGGTGTGAGACTATTTCTGTGTGTTGTATCCTGACTTGGGGAGTGGTCTTGCTATGGGCCACTAAGTAACCTGGATCCAGTATTCTTTGCCTGTAACTTCTGGGCCTTGCAATCTTCAGAAGCCATCTTTTGTGCCACAGAGATCAGGAAGTACATGATTCTGCTGGGGTAGGTTTGAACTAGGTTCATATCAAGCCCCCTTGAAGAAGCAGATCGTGACATTTGGCTGGCAGTGGTGGGGTCTCTGTAAAAAACACAGAAGGATGGCAGCTTATGAAGAGATGTCTGCAGCAGAGGAGGAGGAAGTGTCCAGACGGTATCAAAGATGGATGGAGGTAATGCCTGCAGGTTTTACTAAGGATCAGCAGAGGGAACTCCGGATACAAATCACACAGGAGGTACAGGGGAACAGGAGAAGGGTAAGCAATGGCCCTGTCTCAGCTCCTGTGGAGGGGAAATGCTTATCCCCAGTAGACAGAAGGATGGCAGCTTATGAAGAGATGTCTGCAGCAGAGGAGGAGGAAGTGTCCAGACGGTATCAAAGATGGATGGAGGTAATGCCTGCAGGTTTTACTAAGGATCAGCAGAGGGAACTCCGGATACAAATCACACAGGAGGTACAGGGGAACAGGAGAAGGGTAAGCAATGGCCCTGTCTCAGCTCCTGTGGAGGGGAAATGCTTATCCCCAGTAGAGACAGAGAATGTTCTGGTGACTGGAAAGGACTGTAGAGGAATGGGCCTTCTAAATAAATGGATGGCATTCCTGGGACTATGGCCAGGTCACAGGCTAATGGAATGGCTGGAAGAATTGGTATTTGAGGAGGTCGCCCTGGAAGATCAATATGCTTATTGGGTAGGACCTGTTGGGATACATCATCATTTTTCATTGGGGCTGGAAAAGGCAATTTGGGACATAGTACATGGGGATCCGGACTGTGGCCTGGGGACAGAGAAAAGAAAGCTGTGTCTGTTTGCCAAGCGCTGTCACATGCTGGGACTGGAGACAGGCTCTCATACAGCTAACTTACTTTGGCCTTTGATCCAGCAGGAGCTACAGCTGGAGGTGGATTATATAGACTTACTGGATGAAGCATCCCTGGATGGTTGTTGGCCAGCCAGCTGGGAGGGCTCATGCCAGTCAGGCATGGAACAGAACCACCTAACAGGTACTACAGAGACCCAGCTAAATATTGCTGAGGCGGGGTCAGAAAATAAATGTATGGACTGTGGGGAGAATTTTGATATCCATGATTCTCAAAATAACAAGGATGCCGGCATCCATGGGGGGGACTGGGAAGAGGAAGAACTGGTCCCTATCTTTAGGGGGCTAAGTCTCACCCAGTTAGAGGAAGGGGGACAGGGCCAAACCACAGCAGTGCCAGGCCCAGGGGAAGAACTGGGGAAAAGCTACTCTGCTCCTAGTGTAAGAGAAGAACCTAATGAGCACTGGGCCCTACCATTTGACTGTGTAAATTGTAGAGAGGTTCCTTGGATGACCATTGTCCAGGAGCCAGCCACAGACCCTGGAGCAGAAACAGACAGTAGCCCTGTTCTTCAGCCTGAACAAGAGGAAGTAGCTGCTGCTTCTCAAGGGCTGCCTGTAACTACACACCAGGCAGTCTCAGATGGAGAGAGTCAGGAGGTTCCACCTGAGGATCCAGAGACCAAAGAGCCACAGGGTGCCCCAGATTGTGATTTGTCTCCTGGTATCCCTACAATGACTCCCCTGCAGCTACCCAAAGACACTGGCTGTGTACCTGTAACCCTGGAAAGAAGGGGCCATTGGCCAGGCTTGGTGGGAGAAAGGTTGGCTACTGAGCCACAACAGCTTGTATCAGAACTGCCCATTAATCCAGCATGGATGCCACCAGTGAATGTCACTAGCCCATGTTGCAACTCCCGTATCCCAGTTTATTCAGGAGAAAGATCAAGCCTGACAAAGGGAACCTTGTACTCTTCAATTTTACCCATGGGACAGAGTGCTGATCCAGAATCGGCAGGACAGGAGGTCTCCCTAGCCTGGAAGGAAAGGGCTTTGCTGGGTAAGGATCCTCCCAAATTTATGCTGGACTTACTAGCTGGGATGTACTGTTTCCCCTGGACTACCTTGAAGGGTCCTCCATGGCAGTTGTCTTATAAGTCTCCCCAGGAGCTTGGGAAAGTCACAAGGCCACTGGGAAGGAGCGAGTATTCGCCCTGGACAGGGGGAGGCAGGGTACCCAGAGAGCCACTGAGGCTATCACATGGATGGACTTTCCAGACAGGAGGACAAGTAAAAGCAGTATAGCTAGAGAATTATCCGTTAGGATGATCCTCTATGCTATACTAGAAAGGAAGGGGGAGAAGTTGTCATGATTTAATTGTTTAAGGACTCATATTGTCAGTGGTTTGTGAGTATGTCCAAGGGAGCATGACATTGTTGCATTGGGATTATGTGTTATTGTGCGGTTATATGTTGCCTGTACATGGTTATTATGTATCCTAGGTATAATATATTATGAGGGAAAATGTTATATAGAACATATGTGGAATTGGTAGAAATGTTCTGGATAGAAGTTAGCTGCAGATCATTGCACACTCAAACATGCAGACCTTGGGTCAAGACAGATGCATGTGCTTCAAGTGGTCCTGGGCAAACACTTGAGTTTAACATAAAGGTTATCTAATGAATGATATCTCAAGAGCTTTGATAGCCCAAGGTTGCAAGCCAGATGGTCTGACATCTCACATACACAAATGTACACAAGGGTGTGGTATTGGAGAGTATAAATATGTTGTTTTGTTCATTCAATAAAGGGTGGCAATATAGTTTTCACATAAACAAGGTGTGAGACTATTTCTGTGTGTTGTATCCTGACTTGGGGAGTGGTCTTGCTATGGGCCACTAAGTAACCTGGATCCAGTATTCTTTGCCTGTAACTTCTGGGCCTTGCAATCTTCAGAAGCCATCTTTTGTGCCACAGAGATCAGGAAGTACATGATTCTGCTGGGGTAGGTTTGAACTAGGTTCATATCAAGCCCCCTTGAAGAAGCAGATCGTGACACCTCCCCCTCTCCCTTTCCCCTCACTTACCTCCATCTGCAGCTGCTCCTCCGGCCTCCGCTCCTTCCTGCGTCGGGACCTGGTATATGCTAATGACGTGACGTTACATGTGCGCCACGTCATTATCATTGGCCGGGTCAAAACGCAGGAAGGAGCGTGGAGGCTGGAGGAGCAGCTGCAGATGGAGGTAAGTGAGGGGAACGTGAGGAGGGGGGTTTAGGATGAGGAGGGGTAAAGTGAGGAGGGGGTTTTAGGATGAGGATGGCGGGGGGTTTGGGATGAGGATGGGGGGTTTAGGATGAGGATGGTGGGGTTTAGGATGAGGATTGGGAGGGTTTAGGATGAGGATGGGGAGGGTTTAGGATGAGGATTGGGAGGCTGAGGTAGAAGAAGGGGGTTGAGGAGGGAGGTTGAGGAGGGGGTTTAGAATGAGGAGGGGGGTTGAGGATGAGGAGGGGGGTTGAGGAGGGAGGTTGAGGATGAGGAGGGAGGTTGAGGATGGAGGATGAGGAGGAAGGTTGAGGATTAGGAGGGGGGTTGAGGTTGAGGAGGGAGGTTAAGGATGGGGTTGGGGATGAGGAGGGGGTTGAGGGTGTTTGAGGAGGTGGTTGAGGATGAGGAGGGGGGTTGAGGAGGGAGGTTGAGAATGAGGAGGGGGGTTGAGGAGGGAGGTTGAGAATGAGTGGGGGAAGAGACACAGGGAAGGGAGAGGGGGAAGAGGCACAGGGAAGGGAGAGGGGTGAAGAGACACAGGGGAGAGAGGGGGGAGAAGAAACACAGGGGAGAGAGAGGGGGACACAAGAAAAGGGCACACAAGAGGGGGACACATAGGGCACAAGAGGGACACAGGGGGCAGCACATTTTCCACCCTCGGCTTATACTCAAGTCACTAATTTTTCCCAGTATTTTGTGGTAAAATAGGTGCCTCGGCTTATACTCGGGTCGGCTTATACTCGAGTATATACGGTACTCCCTTGCTGCTCTGTTGAAGGGCAACTGAACTCAATGTGATGTGAAAGAGCACACAATTGTATGTTAAAATGATCTATTTCTTAATTACATTAATAATAGCAAAAAATATATACAATTTTAACCATCTTTGTTACATAAAGTCTATCCTACCAATTGGCTCTTGCATGAGTAATTATCAGATTGCCAAGGGCAGCATGCACTGTGTGAAGCTGTGTTGGGGAATACTATGATGGATAGCGAAGCTTTCCTAGGATTCTACACTGTAGTAACCAGTTAAACCATAGCTTTCCTGTTTATGTGAGTCCAGTATTCCATGCATGCACCGATAGACGTGGTAAGGATTACTTTTTTGTTTGCTGGAATCACCACACTGAGCTGCATGGAGCACAGAGCACTTACACCACATGCATTGGTCTGCATTACTCAAATTCCAGAGAGATAAGAGGGCAGAAACCTGAATGTTCTGCCAGTAAGGAAAAAAACCTGTTCCATTCAAACTTGAAATATAAGCAGTCTGACAAAAACCTTACCATTGACTTGAAAGTTGGACACACCCCTGCAAACTGATTGGTTGCAGACATGGAGCAGTCTATCGGCAGTCTTTCACACTAATACATTTTTTTTTACAAAAAGTATTTTTACATGCTTCTAGGAAATCGTAAAAGCGATATGGCTCAAAATATGCTGAATTAAGTGGCCTTTTAAGCATGAGCTAAAATGTTTCATCCTAAGTGACTGCTTGAGGCCCCTTGCTTGAGTTTGTAGTTTACTTTTGTATGTGATGATATTGAGGATGTCCCCTGAAATGAGACCAAGTGTCACTTCCCAATGGGACTGAGTGACAATAAGTCTGTCTACAATGGATGGTACTCGTGTTTGGCATTCAGCGTGCCTTCTTGAACCAATTAGCGATGAGTACCAAGGTACCACTGTATTTACCTCTCTCTCATCTCCCCCTCTGCCTCTCTATCATCTCCCCCTCTGCTTATTTCTCATCCCCCTCTGCCTCTCTCTCTTTTCCCTCTCTGCCTCCCCCAGCGCCCTGAACTTACCTTACAAGGAGGGGGAAAATGAGAAACAATGGAGGGAGAGGAGGGGAGAAATGAGACACAGGGGAGGAAGTAGACAGGGGAAGAGACATGTAACGAGCGCGTACTGTAGACGGAGGGAGAGGCTCGCAATGAGCGCCAAAGGCACTCATCGCGGGGGTTCGTAATGAGCGTCGAGGTACAGCATTCACAGCCTTAAAATTTTAAGCCCGTTATTTTTGACGGGAAAGTAGCTAGTATATATATATATATATATATATATATATATGTATGTGACCAACTATTAATCACCACAAGGTTCCAGGAATTAACTCTTTCACACCTCTCTGGGGGAAGGGAGGTTTGGAACTATATATATATATATATATATATATATATATATATATATATATATAGTAAATATAAAGTACATCTGTGTTCACATTTGAATGTCTAAAGCAAGTTAAAAAAACCTGCTTCCAGCTCAAAGGTTCCGAGAAAAACAGTTATTACACTGCATTCTGGGAAGTTGAGCTGGGACACACAAATATGCCCACAAGTGTCTCGCTCTTTATTCCGTAGCCATTATCAAACATGGCTTCCTTTAAGCTTATGCATGCTGTATTACACAGCTTTAATGCAAAGCCAAGGTTGGAATAAACACAGGCTGAGTATCCAATCCATGTACAGCTGTTTCAAGCTTACTGGCTATCATCAGCATGGAGCGGGATCTCAGCCTGTGCTGTGGAAATTATGAGTAGGTAGTTCACCACAACAATCATTTATAATATGGTGGGCAAAGGAGCGATAGAAGCCCTCCACTGTACAGTAGTACAGTAAAAAAAAAAGTACATCTGTGTTCACATTTGAATGTCTAAAGCAAGTTAGAAAACTTGCATCCAGCTCAGAGTGCAGTTATTACACTGCATTCTGGGAAGTTGAGCTGGGACACACAAATATGCCCACAAGTGTATATATATGCTTCTTATTCAACATTTTCAATTGAGCTGAAGTAAATATCTATAGAATTGAGGTACTAGTTGAATTGTCATTTCAGACATCTGTGTACAAATTAATAACATGCCCTTCAAATGTAGAGCAGCCCAAAGTTATTTCTCACACCAAGAATCACTCTTTGAATCTAATATTAAACCCTCAGGGGCTCTGTCCTATGTTCCTTAGTAATGGCAAGCAGCTGGAGTAGTTCAGCACCATAAATTACACTGGAGGTCTTGTCCCGACTGTCTGAGCCAGGATAGTCTGAGTGTATGGAGCAGCTGTGGAGAGGAATAATGTGCATCTACAGGGATGGTGAGAAAAATAATCTGAATCTATAGGACAACCAGCACATAGCCAAGTAGTAAATAAATGTATAACTTTCAACTTCCCCAGAATGAAAAATAAATCACTTAATTAACTAAATATCAGTAAAGTTAAAAGACCACTGCAGAAAATTTACAAGTAAAGCCAATTTGTTTCTTTGCTGTGCATAGACTATGCAGTATAACAAACAATGCTAACAGTTTTTGCTTAGCTTTTAAACTAAATATTTTATCCTCAAGCAAAGTTACATATGGCCAACTCTTGCTGTGTGCAGGAGTGTCCAGTCTAGGTTCGGCGTCAGACTGAGCATGCTTAGTAAATGGGAGCAGGTCTATGATGGTCCATGTCAGCAGGTCCCAAAAGAGCTGTAATGATGTCAGACAGGGCCAGTTACATCAGTTGAATATGTTTCCAAGCATAATAGTTCAGCACACAAGCAGAGCTGGCCATGCCCCTGATAGACACAGGTAGGAGGAGGTCAGCAGCTTGTGCTTGAGGAGAAAACACACAGTTAAATTTTTGTTACTTTTATTTATTTCAACCGGTATCCTTTAGATTGTAAGTTTGCAAGTTTTCAATCTAGTAAGGTGCTTTGGGGAAGGCACTACATATATTTTTTTAACCTCAAAGACAGGGCCCTCCATTCTTTTGCAATGTGTTAAAATTGTTTCTGCCTTGTACTTAAGTCCTGTATAGCACTACGGAATCTGTTGGCACATTACAAATAATGCATTATAATAATAATAATAATAATAATGTTTTTAATATCCTCAAACATATGAGCTTTAAAACGGTATCCTTTAGATTGTAACTTTGCAAGTTTTCAATCTAGTAAGGTGCTTTGGGGAAGGCACTACATATATTTTTTTAACCTCAAAGACAGGGCCTCAAGCATATGAGCTTTACTTAAAAATCATAGACATTGAACACATATACAATATTTGTGTTGTTGATAAAATGAAGGTCCTTGCTCTGATGCGCTCTTTTAGGCAATAATGCAGTAATAAAAATATATGAAATATCAGCTTTAGCCAATGAGATAACATAGGGCAGCACAATCGGTGCATTTATTGTACGTTTTAAGAAAGTTTAAATATATTTTGCTAATGTTTTTCTAACACTGAAAATGATTTTGGAATCCCTTTTTCTTACTGTACAGTATATTGCTGCGTTTTAAGATAGTATTCTTCATTAGAAAATGTCATTGGAGCACATTACTCCAACACATATACATTTATGTATAAGCACTACTGATGAAGCTGATTACTAATTCAACCTAGATCAAAGAATATTGGTAAATTATTTTAGTATATCATTTATATCTTCATTATGAAACCTGCTACATATAAATTAGAGTGCAATGTGAATTTGTTCTGCTGCAGAATACAGCTATTCATACATATAACATGCGGACACATAACATTAAATGATCATCTAGATATGATATTTGTTAATGTGAGATTTTATCACTACATATTCAAGCTTCTGCATTAGAAGACTGTTTCTAAGTAATTGAAAATGTTATTTTCCTGTTAGCGTTAGCCGTTCCCACTAAATCATGTTTTTAAGAGACAAGACAACTTTGAGATAAAACCAAGGAATTCTAGATTTCAGCCAGCTGCATCCCCAGCAATAATATATTAAGACATATCCCACCCCATGCCAAACATGCTTGTATATACAGGCTCATATTAACTCCTGAGTTGCATGGTTCTGTAGCACAGTACAGTGCAAAAAAATAAACCAAATATTAGGAGATATTGATACAATGCAGTGAATTGTACAACATTGTTGGCTGGATGATATATTCTGTATATAAATACAAGAGAGCACTATCTATCTACAATGCTCAGTATATTATTTTTACGTTTGATTTTTACGTCTGATGACTTTGTATCAGGGGTCATATCTGACCAGCTGTTTTGGTTTCACATCTGACAAGGTGCTTTGGTGCAATTTGTTATACACAATACAACTACTGCAATATGCTATGTGCTTAGTAATATGTTATAAGGTTTTTTATTTGGATTCAGCAACATGTCTCATTTCATTTTTAATTAAAGCGATATATCATATATCATTAACTGTTGGGAATGGAAATGTAATACTCCATACACACTTGTATATTTTTAATTACAATACCATAACCTTAACCAATTACTGATAATGACCTAAAACCATAATATTAGTGGTAAATATAGCCATTCAATTAGTAACCCTCTCTTTGAATCTGAAAGAGGGCTTCAGAAAATACTTAGATTCAATATGATGTGTATGAAAGGAACACATTCTCACTAAAATACATTGCCATGCCAGAGCTTCTCTCTATCAGAAGAGAACCCATAAACCATGTGCAGAAATACACCCAACCTAAAGGCAGGAGTTTTCTGTTTCCATATGTTCTGACAGCTTCCCTATCAGTTAAGCTAAAAGAAGCACATGTTTACACTCTGACAGAGCTCACGCGCAAGGCAGGAGATTTTACTATGTGTTTTAAGCCCACTGGCTTCTTTCTAAAGTTAAAGATTTTCCTTCAGAGTAAAGCCATATTTTCATTAAATGTCATCTGTAGTGCTCACGCAATAGGGTTTGGTTTGTTTATTTAATAAGGGATTAGCAAAAAAATCAATATTTAATGAAAAAAAATCAATGTCACTGTTAAAATTATTACATTTAGTGTTTTAAACATCAGCAGTTCTACCCGAGAAGCTATCCTGAAAGGAGTCTTTATATGCTTCCTATCCTAAAGTACAAATTAGGTCTTACCCAGCTGGGAGTTTTTACACACGTGCATAGAGCTGATGTCACCACTCATCTGGTGCAGCCTCCATTCCCTGGTATTTAGCTCAGTAAACATATGTTTTTCTTATCATCTTGCCCTTTTTACATGCTTTTATACTAGTATACTATTTGATGTTTGATGACCAAGCACACCCCAACTTTGATATCCCTTTATGCCAGTAAATGGCCCCGTAGCACCCTTATATACATAGTCATATTTTGCAGCATTTGAATCTAAATGTGGGCACCTAAAAGAATATTAACCTACAATAAACAACATAGCCTAGTTCAAAGCCCTGTATTTCTCTGGCTGCCACATCACCACTTTTCTCATTTGCTAATTGGACTCTTGTTGACTCCTCTTAACTTGACTTGGCCAGACACTATCCATCCTTTCAGCATGAAGGAACATTGCCAGGATTTCTGTATCCCAAGATATCCGGTTTCCTCATGATCGCATGGACTTCCTTTCTATAAATGCATCGTGGAATTCCTAGTCTTTTGAAAAAAATAACATCACTCATTCCCCTGTTATCGTTTTCGCAAAATACAGGATTTTCCCTAAACACCTGTCTGTTTCACGAGCCTGATATTTTCTCTGAGATTTATCAGCAATGTTTGGAAAATATTGACTTCATGCACACTGTCTTTCACTTTTCACATTGGTCATGCTTCATTGTGAAATATTGCTGCAATTTTCTATTTAAGGAAAACACAGACGTAAAAGATATGCTGAAATGTATTTTGCATTCTTCTCCTAGTGATGTGTAATACGTCTGCACAATTAAGAAATGGTGTGTGTATACTATACAACATAAGTACAGAACACCTTGTACTAGCAATGTACTGGCCTGTTACAGAGTTTTACTAACCAAAAACCACTGTAAAGATCCAGCAGTCTACTATTAATGTAGGTAGTCAGTAGGTGCACCCATCTCTGAAACTGGACCTCCATTGTTAAATATAGTATGCATCTCTTCTGATGCTTCCACATATTTAAGTATTTACGTAAGTGTTATTTCCTAAGGATGGTTCACTATGTAAACTTGCTACCTATTCTGAATGACTTTACATTAATATATGTAGATGTGTATGTATGAGCATATATAGATACTGGTCATTGATTTCATTTTCATAAATAAATTCAGACGTCAGCAAATGTGTGCAAATTGAATGTATATCACTGCATACACTGTATGCTGAAATCTACAAGACAACTTTCCAATATTCTTAGTTTTTTGTTTTCTTTTGCAAATTTATTATTTCTACTCTGTATACCAAATGACTTATGCTTACAAAAAAAATCTCTAGTAGTTTTGACATGAAATGTGTAATGATTTAAGGCAGGTGTGGGGAACTTTTTTCGACCAAGGGCCAGTTGGATATTTATAACATTATTTGCGGACCATACAAAATTATCAACTTAAAAATGAGCCTGCTATATTTGGTCAAACATTTAATCAACTCTAATGTGATGATCGGAAATGCTTCTCTCTGTCCTGTGTCTGTCTCTCTCGCATGTGTCTCTCACTCTTATGGGTCTCTTTCCTGCGTCCCTCTCTGTCCTGTCTCTCTCTGTCCTGTCTCTTTCTCTCCTGTGTCTCTCTCCTATCTCTCTCTCTTATGTCTCTTTCTCTATCCCCCCTCTCTCTCCTATCTCTCTTTCGCCTCTCTCTCTCTTTCCCCATCTCTCTCTCTTCCTCTCTCTCTCTCTCTCTCTCTCTCTCCTGTCTCTCTACTCCTCTCTCCTATCTCTCTCTCCTTTCTCTCTCTCTTTCCTTCCCCATCTCTCTTTCCTTCCCCATCTCTCTCTCTCTCCCTGTCCCTCTCCTGTCTCTCTCCTCTCTCCCTCCTCTCTCTCTCTCTCTCCTGTCTCTCTCTGTCTCCCTTACTCTGTCCTGTCCTGTGTCTCTCTCCTGTGTGTGTGTTTTTCTCTTTCCTGTCTCTCGCTCTCCTCTCTCTTGTCTCTCTCTTTCGTCCCCTATCTCTCTCTCCTATCTCTATCTCTTGTCTCTCTCCTTCTCCCTCTCTTTGTCCTGTGTCTCTCTCCTGTGTCTCTCTCTCCTCTGTGTGTGTGTCTCTACTGTCTCTCTCCTATCTCTCTCCTCCCCCTCTCTCCTTCTCTTGTCTTTCTCCTGTCTCTCCCCTCTGTCTCTCCTGTCTCCCTTCTTCTCTCTTTCTCTGTCCTGTGTGTCTCTCTCTCCTGTGTGTCTCTCTCTGCTGTGTGTCCTTCTCTTTCCTGTCTCTCTCTCCCACTCCTGTCTCTCTCTCCTGTCTCTCTGTTTCCTGTCTCTCTCTCTCTCTCTCTTCTATTTCTCCCTCTCTCTCTCTGTCCTGTGTCTATCAGTCTCTCTCCTGTGTGTGTGTGTCTCTCTCTTCTGTGTGTTTCTCTCTCCCCTGTGTGTCTTTCTCTCATGTGTGTGTCTCTCTCTCTTATCTCTCTCTCTCCTGTCTCTCTTCTGCCTCTCTCTCTCTTTCTCTTTCTCCTGTCCCTCCCCCCTCTCTCTCTCTCTGTCCTGTATCACTCTACCATGTTTCTCTCTTTCTCTGTGCTGTGCCTCTCTCTCTCTCCTATCTCTATCCCACCTTTCTCTTCTGTTTCCCCCCCTCTCTCCCTCTCTTTCTGTCCTGTCTCACTCTACCATGTCTCTCTTTCTATCCTATCTCTCACTCTCCTCTCTCTTGTCTCTCTCTTTCCTTCCCCATCTCTCTCCTGTCTCTCTCCTCTCTCTCCCTTGTCTCTCTCATTCTCCCTATCTCTGTCCTGTGTATCTCTCCTGTGTCTCTCTCTCCTGTGTCTCTCTCCTGTGTGTGTCTCTCCTGTCTCTCTATTCTCCCTCTCTCCCTTTCTTGTCTCTCTCTCTCTCCTGTCTCTCTCTCTCTGTCTCTCCTGTCTCTCTCCTGTGTGTGTGTGTGTGTGTGTGTGTCTCTCTCTCTCCTGTGTCTCTCTCTCCTGTGTGTGTGTTTTTCACTTTCCTGTCTATCTCTCTCTCTCCTGTCTATCTCCTCTCTCTCTCCTGGCTTTTCCTCTATCTCTCTGTCCTGTGCCTCTCTCTCTCTCTCCTCTCTCTCTATCTCTCTCATTGTCTCTCCCTCTCTCTCTCCTGTCTCTCTCTTTGTCTTTGTCTGTCTCTCTCTCTCCTGCCTCTCTCTCTCTCTTGTGTCTCTCTCTGTCTCCTGTGTCTCTCTTACTCCCCTGTTTGTCTTTCCCTCCTGTCTGTCTCTCCAGTCTCTCTCTCTCCTGTCTCTTTCTCGCTCTCCTGTCTCTCTCCGGCCTTTCTCTCTCTTGTATCTCTGTTTCCTGTCTCTCTCTCTCCTATCTCTCTGTTTCCTGTCTCTCTCCTATTTCTCTCTCTCTCTCTTGTCTCTCTCCTGTCTCTCTCTCTCTTCTATCTCTCCCTCTCTCTCTCTGTCCTGTGTCTATCAGTCTCTCTCTGTCCTGGCTCTCTCTCTCCTGTGTGTGTGTGTGTGTCACTCTCCCCTGTGTGTCTTTCTCTCATGTGTGTCTCTCTCTCTCTCTCTCTTATCTCTCTCTCTCTCCTGTCTCTCTTCTGACTCTCTCTATCCCTCTCTCTGTCCTGTGCCTGTCTCTCTCTCTCTCTTCCCTGTTTCTCCCTCTCTCTCCTGTCTCTCTCTTTGTCTCTCTCCTGTCTCCCCCCCCTCTCTCTCTGTCCTGTATCACTCTACCATGTCTCTCCCTTTCTCTGTCCTGTGCCTCTCTCTCTCTCTCCTATCTCTGTCCTGCCTCTCTCTTCTGTCTCCCCCCTCTCTCCCTCTCTTTCTGTCCTGTCTCACTCTACCATGTCTCTCCCTTTCTCTGTCCTGTGCCTCTCTCTCTCTCCTATCTCTATCCCACTTTTCCCTTCTGTCTCCCCCCCCTCTCCCTCTCTTTCTGTCCTGTCTCACTCTACCATGTCTCTCTTTCTATCCTATATCTCGCTCTCCTCTCTCTTGTCTCTCTCTTTCCTTCCCCATCTCTCTCCTGTCTCTCTCCTCTCTCTCTCTCTTGTTTCTCTCCTTCTCCCTCTCTCTGTCCTGTGTGTCTCTCCTGTGTCTCTCTCTCTCCTGTGTCTCTCTCCTGTGTGTGTGTCTCTCCTGTTTCTCTCCTATATCTCTATGCTGCCTCTTTCCCTTTCTTGTCTCTCTCTCTCTCTCTCTCTCTCTCTCTCTCCTGTCTCTCTGTCTCTCCTGTCTCTCTCCTTCTCCCTTTCTCTGTCCTGTGTCTCTCTCCTGTGTTTGTTTGTCTCTCTCTCTCTCTCCTGTGTCTCTCTCTCTCCTGTGTGTGTTTTTCTCTTTCCTGTCTATCTCTCTCTCTCTCTCTCTCCTGTCTCTCTCCCTCTCTCTCCTGTCTCCCTCTTTGTCTGTCTCTATCTCCTGCCTCTCTCTATTTCTTGTGTCTCTCTCTGTCTCCTGTGTCTCTCTCGCTCCCCTGTGTGTCTTTCCCTCGTGTCTGTGTCCTGTCTCTCTCTTGTCTCTCTCTCTCTCTCTATTGTCTCTCTATTTCCTGTCTTTCTCTCCTGTCTCTCTCTCTCTCCCGTCTCTTTCTCGCTCTCCTTTCTCTCTCCTGCCTTTCTCTCTCTCTCTGTCTCTCTCTCATGCTGTCTCTCTCTCTTCTCTCTCTCTTTCTTGTCTTTCTCTCTCCTGTCTCTCTCTCCAAATTTCTCTCTCTCTCTTGTCTCTCTCCTGTCTCTCTCTCTTCTATCTCTCCCTCTCTCTGTCCTGTGTCTGTCAGTCTTTCTCTGTCCTGGCTCTCTCTCTCTCCTGTGTGTGTGTGTGTGTCTCTCTCTCTTGTGTGTTTCTCTCTCCCCTGTGTGTCTTTCTCTCGTGTGTGTGTGTCTCTCTCCCCTGTGTGTTTCTCTCTCCCCTGTGTGTCTTTCTCTCATGTGTGTGTCTCTGTCTCTCTCTCTTATCTCTCTCTCTCCTGTCTCTCTTCTGCCTCTCTCTCTCCCTCTCTATGTCCTGTGCCTGTTTCTCTCTCTCTCTCTCTGTCCTGTTTCACTCTACCATGTCCCCCTCTCTCTCCTCTCTCTCTCCCGTCTCTCTGTCTCTCTCTCTCTGTCCTGTGCCTCTCTCTCTCTGTTCCCTCTCTCTCTCTGTCTCTCTCTCTCATTGTCTCTCCCTCTCTCTCTCCTGTCTCTCTCTTTGTCTCTCCTGTCTCTCCACCCTCTCTCTCTGTCCTGTATCACTCTACCATGTCTCTCCCTTTCTCTGTCCTGTGCCTCTATCTCTCTCCTATCTCTATCCTGCCTCTCTCTTCTGTCTCCCCCCTCTCTCCCTCTTGCTCTCTTTCTGTCCTGTCTCACTCTACCATGTCTCTCTTTCTATCCTATCTCTCGCTCTCCTCTCTCTTGTCTCTCTCTTTCCTTCCCCATCTCTCTCCTGTCTCTCTCTCTCTTGTCTCTCTCGTTCTCCCTCTCTCTGTCCTGTGTCTCTCTCCTGTGTGTTTGTGTCTCTCCTGCCTCTCTCCTATATCTATATTCTTCCTCTCTTGCTCTCTTGTCTCTCTCTCTATATCCTCTCTCTCTCCTGTCTATCTCCTTCTCCCTTTCTCTGTCCTGTGTCTCTCTCCTGTGTCTCTCTCTCCTGTGTCTCTCTCTCTCCTGAGTGTGTGTTTTTCTCTTTCCTGTCTATCTCTCTCTCTCCTGTCTCTCTCCTGTCTCTCTCCTGTCTCTTCCTCTCTCTCCCTTGCCTTATGCCTCTCTCTCTCTCTCTCTCTCCTCTCTCTATCTCTCTCATTGTCTCTCCCTCTCTCTCCTGTCTCTCTTTGTCTTTGTCTGTCTCTCTCTTTCTTTCCCATCTCTCTCTCTCTCTCTCTCTCTCTCTCTCTCGTGTCTCTCTCTGTCTCCTGTGTCTCTCTCGCTCCCCTGTGTGTCTTTCCCTCCTGTGTGTGTCCTGTCTCTCTCTTGTCTCTCTCTCTCTCTTGTCTCTCTATCTCCTGTCTTTCTCTCCTAACTCTCTCGCTCTCTCTCTCTCCCGTCTCTTTCTCACTCTCCTGTCTCTCTCCTGCCTTTCTCTCTCTGTCTTTCTCTCATGCTTTGTCTCTCTACTGTCTCTCTCTTTCCTGTCTTTCTCTCTCCTGTCTCTCTCTCCTGTCTCTTTCTCTCTCTTGTCTCTCTCCTGTCTCTCTCCCCCCTCTCTCTCTCTGTCCTGTATCACTCTACCATGTCTCTCCCTTTCTCTGTCCTGTGCCTCTCTCTCTCTCTCCTATCTTTCTCCTGCCTCTCTCTTCTGTCTCCCCCCCTCTCTCTTTCTGTCCTGTCTCACTCTACCATGTCTCTTTTTCTATCCTATCTCTCGCTCTCCTCTCTCTTGTCTCTCTCTTTCCTTCCCCATCTCTCTCCTGTCTCTCTCTCTCTTGTCTCTCTCCTCCCTCTCTCTGTCCTGTGTCTCTCTCCTGTGTCTCTCTCTCCTGTGTCTTTCTCCTGTGTGTGTGTCTCTCCTGTCTCTCTCTCTCCTATATCGCCATTCTCCCTCTCTCCCTCTTTTCTCTCTCTCTCTCTCTCTCTCTCTCTTCTGTCTCTCTCTCTCTGCTGTCTCTCTCTCTTGTGTCTCTCTCTGTCTCCTGTGTCTCTCTCGCTCCCCTGTGTGTCTTTCCCTCCTGTGTGTGTCCTGTCTCTCTCTTGTCTCTCTATCTCCTGTCTTTCTCTCCTGCCTCTCTCGCTCTCTCTCTCCCGTCTCTTTCTCGCTCTCCTGTCTCTCTCTTGCCTTTCTCTCTCTCTCTATCTTTCTCTCATGCTTTGTCTCTCTACTGTCTCTCTCTTTCCTGTCTTTCTCTCTCCTGTCTCTCTGTTTCCTGGCTCTCTCTCCTATCTCTCTCTTTCTCTCTCTTGTCTCTCTCCTGTCTCTCTCTCTCTTCTGTCTCTCCCTCTGCCCTGTGTCTATCAGTCTCTCTCTGTCCTGGCTCTCTCTCTCCTGTGTGTGTGTGTGTGTGTGTGTGTCGCTCTCTCTCCTGTGTGTTTCTCTCTCCCCTGTATGTCTTTCTCTCATGTGTGTGTCTCTTTCTCTCTTATCTCTCTCCTGTCTCTCTTCTGCCTCTCTCCCTCTCTATGTCCTATGCCTGTCTCTCTCTCTCTCTGTCCTGTTTCACTCTACCATGTCCCTCTCTCTCCTCTCTCTCTACTGTGCGCGCTCTCTTGTGTCTCTCTCCTGTCTCCTCCTGTGTGTCTCCCTCTCTCTCCTCACTCTCCTGTCTTTCTCTCATGTCTCTCTCTCTCATGTCTCTCTCTCTCCCCTGTTTCCCTACGGTCTTTATCTCTCTCTATCTCTCTCTCCCATGCTGCGTCACTCTCCTGTCTCTCTCTCTCTCTCTCTCTTGTCTCTCTCTCTCTCTCTGTCCTGTGCCTCTCTTTCTCTTGTCTCCCTACCTCCTGTCTCTCTTTCCTGTCTCTCTCGCTCTGTCTCTCCTGCCTTTCTCTCTCTCTCTTTCTCTCTCTCATGCTGTGTCTCTCTCCTATCTCTCTTTCCTGTCTCTCTATCTCTCCTGTCTCTCTGTTTCCTGTCTCTATGTTTCCTGTCTCTCTCTCCTGTCTCTCTCGCTCTCTCTTTCTTTTCTCTCTTGCTCTCCTGTCTCTCTCCTACCTTTCTCTCTCTCTCCCATGCTGTGTCTCTCTCCTGTCTCTCTCTCTTTCATGTCTCTCTCTCTCTCTCTCTCTCTCTCTCTCTCTCTCTCTCTCTCTCTCTCCTCTTTCCCGATTCTATATCTCTCTCTCCCAATGCTGTGTCTCTCGTTGTTGCACATGTTCTCCTCCTGGCCGCCCGGTGGTGGAGAGCGCATGCATGCATTTCTTAACAATGTCTGACACCTGTGCAGGGGTGGACGGGACCCACCAAATGATATCTGCTGTAAGTGAGGTTCCGCCTGTGGTTGGACAAAACTGAAGAAATGTGCAAACTCTAGGGTAAGTTTAGGAATGTTTATTTTGGAATTTCTTTCATGCAAAAAAAATGTTTTAATATACTACCGATTCTCCTCTATCAGACGCATTTATAATCCATGAAACTTCTATGTATATCTTTACAGAGAGAAATTATCAGTCTAGTAGCACTGCTGCTGAAAATAAAAACATCTCTAAAGACTAAGGGCCTCATTCAATTGCAATTTGGCCAATTGAATAGGGCTCTAAATAAGCACATAGCATATATTTTTTAAAGAAGTTTTTAGTTAGTGAAAACCTTGCTTTTGGATAGATGCTTACTAACTAAAAACTTCTTTAAAAAAATATGTTATGTGCTTATTTAGAGCCTTATTCAATTGGCCCATAAATGTTACGTTCGCAAATCGCTATCAAATTGCTACGAATCCGGTGGCGTTCAAATCAATAAACCACAAATGGAGGCAAAAAGCCTACGGGTACTAGAAAGGACCCACAAGGGGGTTAAAGTCCTGTCCGTATCACTGTAAATACAAATATCAACACACTACTGTATTTAAAATTAAAGAGGAAGTGATGTCAGATATTAAAATTAATAGCACAACATTCTCGAACTCGCAAATCGGCAATATAAAATACTCTTTTTTTATGTTTAATTTCTGTGTTATATCGATCCCGGCAATCAATGTGTTAATACATATAATGGAACTCGCATGGACTTGAATAAATATCAGGCTTTGTGGGTGTACCGGTGCCGCTACGGTCATGGGCCCTCATTCAATTGCAATTTGGCCAATTGAATAGGGCTCTAAATAAGCACATAACATATTTTTTTTAAAGAAGTTTTTATTTAGTAAGCATCTATCCAAAAGCAAGGTTTTCACTAACTAAGAACTTCTTTAAAAAATATATGCTATGTGCTTATTTAGAGCCCTATTCAATTGGCCGAATTGCAATTGAATGAGGCCCCATGGAATTTAATATGGCCCATAGGGCAATACAATAAGAAGAGGTCATGATTTAATGATGGAATATGTGAAAGTAATATACATGGCAATGTTAATAGTTAAAAGGCCATTGAAAGCATTTTTTTTGCCTCTGAAAGGGGTATTTAATATTATTGAACAGTGTGTTTCATTTTAGAAAATTAAGCTTCTGCAGCAGAATATACTGCTTTAACAGCCCTATTAAATTCCCTCAATGTTGAAAACCATAGCCCGTAACGTAGGACCCGCTAGGGGGTTAAAGTCCAATCCGTAGCACTGTAAATGCAAATATACACACACTACTGTACTTATAATAAAAGGGAAAGTTATGTTAGGTATTAGAATTATTAGCACAACATTCTCAAGCTCACAAATCGGCAAATCCCGGCAACTAATATATTAATACTGTACATGTAATGGAACTTGCATGGACTGGAATATCATACTTACGGCATTATCAATATATTGCATTAATTCTGAAATGTGGGTCCGATCGTGACTCGTAATTGAAGCCCGTAAGACTTTGAAATCCAACCTCCATCCATTTTTCAGTGATGTAATGATGACAATCTCTGTTGACATTGGCTCCATCTAAACCCGTAACTAAGGATTTGACTAACTGATCATGTTCACGGCCATGGGTGTAGGAGCCAAAGAAAATCTGGGGGGGGGGGATACAGCATCTAGTATAAAAATACCACTCAACTACTTCTCTACACATAAACACACACATTCAAAAATCTAGGGGGGATTTGTCCCTTACGTCCCCCCCAGATCCTACACCCATGTTCAGGGCCGCGTATCCAATGTCGAAAATAGGTTTTACGGGTCTGCGTAACAAGCCCGTAACCCACGGCATGTTCTAATTTAATAGCTCTGTAACACAGCCGAATTTAAAGACCGTAGCTCTTGCGGGTGTGCCGATGCTGCTATGGGCTTCAAATTTAATAGGGCTGTAAGTGTATAATGGTCCTGGGTGGTTTGTTTGTCAGCCAATGTGCACCAAAACGAGTCATAAGTGTTTGCCACAGAGATGTTTCCTGTGGCATTTACTTTTAGTTTCCAAAAAGTTTAAATAATTTAGTTATTTAGTATTTATTCATGATTATTTAAAACATGTTCTATCAAACGTGTCATAGGATAATTTGCATTTTGTGTCTGTTTATGTGAACCAGCATTCCGGTGTAAATGATCTGGTTGAATGCAGTCCACTTAAACGCATATCTAAGTTTTCTGGATTGTTACATTTCTGATTTCCTTCAGCCTAAAGTATCCTTGATATGTGCAGGACATTTCATAAAACATTTTATTTTTATTAATACCTAAAAATCCCTCTAATAATTATGTTGCCTCCCACAGGGGTGTCTACAGAGGCACCTGATCCCTCTAATCAGCATGGAGCATTTGGGGACCAATTTTAACCCATTACTCAGCCAATAGTAGAGCACTCTTGTGAGCCCCAAAGTCACTGCTAGGGTGTGACCTGACCGTCTGCTTCCTGTGTCTGCTGTGCTGCCGGGTCCCACCCCCCACCAGAGATCAGCACAGACCGAGCTGCAGTGTGTTGGTGAACTGTCACCAGAGAGAGCAAGAAAGAGAGAGGGTGAGAGGTGAGTGAGTGAGAGAGAAAGAGAGAGAAAGAAAACGGACAGCAATAATTGATGCAGGGAATAGACAACCTGCAGTGGTGATAATGACACAAATAGGCTCAGATGCTGCCAAACAGAGAGAGGAAGAAAAAGAAAAAAAAACAGCAGCAGTAGTTGATGATGCAGGGAATGGACAACCCGCAGTGGTGGTAATCAAGTGTGAATATACTGCACAGAAAGACTCTTATTTGAAAATACATAGCACCTTCTAACATGGTCCACACTACATATCACAGGCCGCTTTAAAGCACAAAAAGGAACCCCAGAGTATTATACAAATGTTTCAGCTGCCCGTGCTTCCTCCTAATTGGCCTAAATGAATTATGCATTTTATGCTAATTTAGCCTGGATTTGGAGGTGGGATTTACTCTAATTTTCAACTGTCAGAAATTACAACACATTTTGATAACTTCAAGGCACGTTTTTAAATGTTTATTTGGGTATTTTTTCATACAAAAAATGTTTTCATACACTACTGATTCTCCTCTAACAGATGCACTCATAATCCATGAAACTTAGAAATGCCTTTAAAAATGTATGATATTTGAATAGAACTATTCTGAGGATTAATCAGGCTTTGTAGATGTAGGGCCTCATTCAAATCCAGACTTGCAACTCACAAAGGGCCCTATTCAGTTAAAATATCTCCTAAAATTGCCACATACAAGTTATGTTTGCGTCATTCAGTTGTGTCCGACTCTCCATAACCTCATGGACCGTAACACACCATGCTTAACCACTTGGTATTCATAGCAGAGATACTGGAGTGGGTTGCCAGTTCCTTCTTCAGTTACTCGCCCACAAACACTACAGCCCAAGATGCAAATTTGGCCTTAGAACTCCATTGATTTTAGCACAGCTCGAATATTACGAGCTCTAAATAATTAAAGTTACACATTGATATTCTATTAGTCAGTAAACATGGAAGTTACACGTAATCTGCAATAGGAGGCTAAGAATTAGTTAGTAGCAATAAGTAATATTTGCCGATCAGGCTCACAATCAAGCACTCTAGCGCTCTTTAAAATGCATTAGATCATCTGTTTTAGTCTATGTGGGTTTCATGATATGTATTAACCCCTATTGCGCAATTCATTCTAATGAGTTTCTATTATTATTATTAACTTTTATTTGTAACGCGCCAACACATTCCGTAGCGCTATACAGCGGATAAAAACAAGGAAAAATACAGTATTAACAACCTTCCAAAAATGGAGGACCCTTTTTTTGAGCTTAGATTCTTTGCAGAAAGTGCTTTTTCCCAAAGCATCCTAGAAGACTGGAAACTCACCACTTACAATCTAAAGGGAATGGAAGGGACAGAAACTGGGGAAAGATTAAACAGATAAGGAATAACAAGGGTCAGAAGTGAAGTGAAAGTTAGAAAGGGTTTTCATTTAGTGGGAAAGAGAAGGAACAGAGGTGTGGGCTCTAGCATTTAATATGTTGCCTTCCCCTAGTGGTGAGATAATATATGCAAGCAAGAAAGTCAGGTGATTCCCATTCTGCTATAAAATTAATCTGAAATGGGGAGGGCAGTGCTCTCAGAATAATCAGTGAGACCAGGATGCAGGTAACAATTGCGGCTGCTGGTGTGTATGAAGCTCCCAGAATTCAGAGTAAGCAGTAAGGCCTAGTGAGACCAGGATGCGGGTAACAATTGGGGCTGCTGGTATGTATGAAGCTCCCAGAATTCAGAGTAAGCAGTGAGGCCTAGTGAGACCAGGATGCAGGTAACAATTGGGGCTGCTGGTGTGTATGAAGCTCCCAGAATTTAGAATAAGCATTGAGGCCTAGTGAGACCCGGATGCAGGTAACAATTGGGGTTGCTGGTGTGTATGAAGCTCCCATTATTCATAGTAAGCAGTGAGGCCTAGTGAGACCAGGATGCAGGTAACAATTGGGTCTGCTGGTGTGTATGAAGCTCCCAGAATTCAGAATAAGCAGTGAGGCCTAGTGAGACCAGGATGCAGGTAACAATTGGGTCTGCTGGTGTGTATGAAGCTCCCAGAATTCAGAATAAGCAGTGAGGCCTAGTGAGACCAGGATGCAGGTAACAATTGGGGTTGCTGGTGTGTATGAAGCTCCCAGAATTCAGAATAAGCAGTGAGGCCTAGTGAGACCAGGATGCAGGTAACAATTGGGGTTGCTGGTGTGTATGAAGCTCCCAGAATTCAGAATAAGCAGTGAGGCCTAGTGAGACCAGGATGCAGGTAACAATTGGGGTTACTGGTGTGTATGAAGCTCCCAGAATTCAGAATAAGCAGTGAGACCAGGATGCAGGTAACAATTGGGGCTGTTGGTGTGTATGAAGCTCCCAGAATTCAGAAGATGCAGGTAACAATTGGGGCTGCTGGTGTGTATGAAGCTCCCAGAATTCAGAATAAGCAGTGAGGCCTAGTGAGACCAGGGTGCAGTTAACAATTGGGGCTGCTGGAGTGTATGAAGCTCCCAGAATTCAGAATAAGCAGCGAGGCCTAGTGAGACCAGGATGCAGGTAACAATTGGGGCTGCTGGTGTGTATGAAGCTCCCAGAATTCAGAATAAGCAGCGAGGCCTAGTGAGACCAGGATGCAGGTAACAATTGGGGTTGCTGGTGTGTATGAAGCTCCCAGAATTCAGAAGATGCAGGTAACAATTGGGGCTGCTGGTGTGTATGAAGCTCCCAGAATTCAGAGTAAGCAGTGAGGCCTAGTGAGACCAGGATGCAGGTAACAATTGGGGCTGCTGGTGTGTATGAAGCTCCCAGAATTCAGAGTAAGCAGTGAGGCCTAGTGAGACCAGGATGCAGGTAACAATTGGGGTTGCTGGTGTGTATGAAGCTCACAGAATTCAGAATAAGCAGTGAGGCCTAGTGAGACCAGGATGCAGGTAACAATTGGGGTTGCTGGTGTGTATGAAGCTCCCAGAATTCAGAATAAGCAGTGAGGCCTAGTGAGACCAGGATGCAGGTAACAATTGGGGTTACTGGTGTGTATGAAGCTCCCAGAATTCAGAATAAGCAGTGAGGCCTAGTGAGACCAGGATGCAGGTAACAATTGGGGCTGCTGGTGTGTATGAAGCTCCCAGAATTCAGAAGATGCAGGTAACAATTGGGGCTGCTGGTGTGTATGAAGCTCCCAGAATTCAGAGTAAGCAGTGAGGCCTAGTGAGACCAGGATGCAGGTAACAATTGAGGCTGCTGTTGTGTATGAAGCTCCCAGAATTCAGAATTTCTATGCCTTCCCATGCTTTTATAGTACAGTATTGTGTGTTTAATTGCTGCTACAGCTATAATAAGTGTTTGAAAGCCCTTGTGAGTCATTTAGTACTCATATTTTTGGGGATCTAGCGTTAGACTAAGAGATGGAAATTATTTTGTTTAATATACACAAAAAGGTTGATTAATTTGCGATTATCATCAGACCCCTGTTGATTTTTAATAAAACCAGATTGGAACCATATCGGAATTCAGAAGAGAAATGTGTCTGTAATTTTTACAGTCTCTGGTAATTATTGTTATTATGGCTTTGAGTATTTCTGATGGTGCTTACCCCATTACTTTTATTTTGTTAAAGACATTATATAAATGTTTTAGAAGAGATTTAGCAAATATTTTCAAGCTTTTCCTACTTTCAAACTAGAAAAGACTAGTATTTTGATTTCTTCATATGACATCTATTTTTCTATGTTGGCAAGATCTTTTTTAGATAATGTAGGAAGTTTGACCTTTGCCAAAAACTTTTAATATCTCCTCCCCAGTTGGTTTAATTGTTTAAATATTTTTCAAGGTTATAAAGAATGTTTTCTCTACAAAGCCTGGTCTCACTACCTCTATCATTACATTATCACTAAGCCAGAGAAATAAACCTTAACTCATATCCGAGGGTAAAAGAATAGAGATAAGGGCGGAAGTAAAAAAAAAAAAAAAAAAAAAAAAAAAAAAAGAATCTCAAATTGAGGACCAACAGGTAATAAAACTCATAAACAGGTTCTATTAACACCAGTTCTGTCTACTTAATCAATATTGGTTTGATTTATTGCTGGTCAGTAATTCAAAGACATTAAAAAGAGTAAAACCCCCAGTAATGTGTGTATCCCTTTATTTTGATTTCTAACCATTACAGTAAGTCTTGTAGTTTTATAAACTATCCTCTCTAAAAACTACACCTATATTTGGGGTTTACCAGCCTCTTTTAAGGTGAGGTTAATAAGAGAAGGGCGCCAGGCAGGCTCCAGTGTTTTATCTACTGGGACTGCAACATGTTTTTTGAGTCTTTATAAGATTAAGCATCAACATCATATTCCTGAATACCTTCCATTGGAGTATCCCATTGTGGAAACAATATTGAGCTATCAAAATACCTCTTATTTTGGAGGTGTTAGAATCTGAAAGAACATTTGTATAATTTTTACCTAGTTTCTTTTACCTTGTATTTTATGATTTGGATATCCAGGTTTTAGGCTATACCTTGGTTATATTTGTATTTTGAAATCTATATTCTGTGAGTCTATATTTATTCATTTTGATTTTTACTGTCTTATTTGTGGCCGCTATTGCTCTAATGTTTGACATATTTTGAATTAAAAAGATTGATCTGCACTATAGAGTGGTTTTGCGTATTTCTCCTTCCATCCTTTTGTCTTTTTCATAAGTTGGAATGTCACCACTGAACACTTATTCCATAAGAGAAGATGATTACCGCAAGTGTAGCAGATGAAACACTACTGAGGACTCACCAGAATCCAAGTGATTGTCCCCAGAGACTGATCTTCATCCAGATTTACCGTAGGATTACTACTGGAGACCAGCGAGTACTCCTGAATGGTTGTAAAGACCCAAAGATTTTATTTTTATTTATTTTTTATATATGATTGAGATTTTCCCATTCTGTTTCCCTATTTATTGGACTATTTTACATTGAACATCCCAAGTGCTGAAGTATAGGTATAGATAAAATACATTTTGTGTAACCTATTCTTTTACTTTTATTTTCATTTTAAAGATTCTTAGTAACACTGGATTTACCAAAAGGATATTTGGCATATATCCTTGACGCAAGCGCAAAAGAAAAAACTGCATTTTTCACTCCAAATGGTCTATTTCAATACATAGTTTTGCCATTTGGACTATATGGAGCTCTTGCAACTTTCCAGCGATAAATGGACAAACTACTACAATTCCACTGTGAGTATGCAGCAGCTTACTTAGATAACATAGTCATCCTTACCACACATCTTTTTAAAGTGGAAGCTATATTGGAAACCTTGAAACAGGTAGGGCTTATTGGAAACCTTATGAAATGTACCATACAACTGAGTGAAGTTAAATATCTGGGTTATATTGTAGGAAGATGGCTGGTCAAGCCACAGCTCAACAAAATGGATGCAATCCAGAACTGGCCACAACCCCTGAGGAAAACACAATGCCCCGAAAGGCCCTCACTAACGGAGTATTCCTTAAGGTTCATTCCCCATTTTTCCACAAGAGCCGCTCCATTAACAGATCTCATGAAAAACAGAGCTCCAAAAATGGGAAAGTGGAAGAAAGAAACTGAGAGATTTGAAGGATTTAAGATTTGAAGGCTGGATAGCCTTCAAAAGCCAGAGACAAACCCAGAGAAATGTTAAGGAGCAACTTGCAGCAGAATGAAAACCGGATTTCTCAAGGATACAGGCCAGTGATTAAGAACTAACTATTGGACTGTTTATGCTTTGTTTTTGCTCCATTCAGGATTAGTAAGGGATCTATCTGACAGTGAAGTTAGTGCTCTGATGAAAGCTTGGCCTGTTAATGTATTTGTTTTGGTGTATATATTGTAGCACTGGCAAATACATTCTATATAAAGCTTTGGAAAATAATTAAAGCCCCCTATAATTGTGTTCCTCCATCAAACCCAGCAATGACTTTTTAAAGCTTTCCACTATATACTGTGTGTGTGTATATATATATAGATAGATAGATAGATAGATAGATAGATAGATAGATACAGTGGTCATTACAGTAGCAAAGCAAGGGGGCTAAAGGGGCGCAGCGCCCGGCTGGCAGCTCTTTGGGGGTGGCAAAAATGCCCCCAACTGCTGCACACCGCTGTTTTCCCTCCTGCCCCCTTCACAGAGCCATCTCCTTTCCCCGAGCTTCCTGCGCTCTCCTCGCTCCTCGGAGTCCTTTGACCTGGGAGAGGAAGTGCCACTAGGGGGAGGAGATGAGACAGAGAGATGAGACAGGACGAGCAGAGTGTGGAGGGAGAGAGAGGGAGAAATGTGTCCAGTCTGTGTCTCTGTATCAGCTAATGTGCCCAGCCTGTGTCTCTGTATCAGCTAATGTGCCCAGCCTGTGCATGTAAGAGCCCAATGTGCCCAGCCTATGTCTGTAGCAGCTAATGTGCCCAGCCTATGTCTGTAGCAGCTAATGTGCCCAGCCTTTGTCTGTAGCAGCTAATGTGCCCAGCCTTTGTCTGTAGCAGCTAATGTGCCCAGCCTATGTCTGTAAAAGCTTTTGTGCCCATCCTGTGAATGTAGGAGCCCAATGTGCCCAGCTTATATCTCTCTACCAGCTAACGTGCCCAGTCTGTGTACCAGCATATGTGCCTAGCTTGTGTATGTAAGTACCAATATACCAGCTACTGTGCCTGTGTATGCACCAGCTAATGTTCCTAACTTTTGTATGTAAGTACCAATGTGCCCAGCCTGTGTCTCTGTACCAGCCAATGTGCCCAGCCTGTGTCTCTGTACCAGCCAATGTGCCCAGCCTGTGTCTCTGTACCAGCCAATGTGCCCAGCCTGTGTCTCTGTACCAACCAATGTGCCTAGACTGTGTATGTGAGTACCAATGTGCCCAGCCTGTCTCTTTGTACCAGCTAATGTGCCCAGTGTGTGTCTGTACCAGCTGATATGCCTAGCTTGTGTATGTAAGTACCAATGTGCCCAGCCTGTGTCTGTACCAGCCCAATGTTCCCAGCCTGTGTAAGAGCCCAAAAGAGCCCACCCCCTGTGTCTGTACCAGCTTTTGTGCCCATCCTGTGAATGTAGGAACCCAATGTGCCCAGCTTGTATCTCTGTACCAGCCCAATGTGCCCAGCCTGTGCCTGTACCAGCCCAATGTGCCTGTACCAGCCCAATGTGCCCAGCCTGTGCCTGTACCAGCCCAATGTGCCTGTACCAGCCCAATGTGCCCAGCCTGTGTATGTAAGAGCCCACTGTGCCCAGCCTGTGTATGTAAGAGCCCACTGTGCCCAGCCTGTGTCTTCACAAGCTAATGTGCCCAGCCTGTGTATGTACCAGCTAATGTGCCTAGCCTGTGTATGCAAGTACCAATGTGTTTATACATAAAAGAGTAAAAAATCTACGTAGGTAAGACCCGGCGTCAACTACGCAGACGTATTGGTGAACACATCTATACCATTAAGAAAGATTTTGATACAACATTAGCACGCCACGTAAAATTATTTCATGGTGGAAACAGTGAGGTTTAAACCTTTACAGTCCTTGAAAAAGTTCATTCAGGCCCTAGACAGGGGGACCTAGATAGAAAACTTTTCCAACATGAAGCTAAATAGATTTTATAAATTAAAAGCTTTATCCCCTAAGGAATTAAATGAAGGATTTACCTTCTCACCCTTCATTTAAATTTGTAATAAGAAACGTTAAGAAACAGTGATTATTATTCCAATGCTCCACATTATTTGAGTAGGATCTCATATCACTTTTTGAACAAAGACTTTCAGATTTCACCTCTAAGATGAGCATACATCTTAGATTATTATTGAAAAATGTATTAATTTATTATGTCAACCAACCTATAAAGGAGACGTCTAATTATCTATATATTAGAGGTATTATCCCTCTTTTAACTATAGAGATGGCAAACATTCACCCAACACATTAGAATTCCTCCTATATTTATGAAGGAATTTCCTATAAGCACTTTCTTTGTTCTATTTTTGAAATAAAGGGGTAATAGAAGTTTATAACACAACTTCACCCTCATTTTCGCATAGTATTTTATGGGAAAGAACATTAATGTTATAGGTCACAATATATCTTTTAGTATATTGGATAACAATTATATTTTTGAAGCAAATATATATTTCAGATGTCACTTTTATTTTGTCATTTTCTTTTATTTTAGTATAATTCAAATAATGTTGGAATTATAGAATAGTTAATTCAGTGAATTTTACCATCATAACACTTGATCTTCCATGTTTCATTAATAGGTCATCTTCTATAGATACTCTGTCTCCTATTATGTAATAATATAGAATTAATTCATGGCGTGGATTTACTTTTGAAGCAACAATACCTACTCCATATATTCTAAATGGAAGTTAGGAATAATTCTGTTGCCATAATGATTCTTTGAGCCTATGCACTATTTGAAATTGTCTTTCTATTTCAAATAATATTTGCAAGAATCCATATGAGTCTCACTTGCAATACACTCTCATTTTACATAAGTTCAGCGTGATCAGCGCTTTCTGACTCGAATGCGCATGTCCGGATTATACTAATCGGTTGCCGTAGTTACAGCAAGGTTTAAAAGAGGGCCTGAAGGCCTAGCTAGTTTTACCTTGACAAAGACGTCTGATGACGTTGAAACGCGTCGGCCTTTGATGACGTAGCACACCCTGACGCTAAGGGCACGCTGGCGTCTCATTTTCTAACAGTACTGTGTGTTTGAATATCGAGGATGTGTCCTTACCCACCT